>JAOXNG010000001.1:19960538-19980845 GCA_028566535.1 Scolopax minor | reverse complement strand
AACAATGACAGGAGCAGAGGTAATGATCTGATGTTGTGGCAGGGAAAGTTTAGGTTAGTTATGAGGAAGAATTACTTCACTGAGAGGGTGGTCAGGCACTGGAACAGCCTGCCTAGGGGTAGGTACCAACTTCCTTTGACGACGAGGGTTCATTTTTTTTTTTGTTTGATTGTATTTTTGCTGGTAATTCATTTCCCAGCTGAGATACTAAAACCCCAATATTGCTTACAGCTGAAAGTATTCAAAACTGTATCTACAGCTGTCTAACACTTTCCTAACAAGTGAATCTTTAAACTGTGGTTCTATGCCTGGAAAGGTTTCATTATATCCTAGAAAAAGAGCCCATGAGCAGATAAAACTCTATAGCCTAATAAAGCATTAGGCTGATGGAGAAAAGCTTTCACTATTCTTCTAATGGTAATTTATGCTCTTTCCAAAAATTGTTTCACCCCAGTAATATGAACAGACTTTGCAAAGCAACAGAAACATACTCTCTCTCCCTTGTAGGTGAATGCTTTGCCTATTTGTATACTAAATCATACTCCTTAACACCACTTCTCTCTGTCCAGCTTCATGACAGTTGCCTCCCATTTTGATTTCTCTTTCAACCTCAAGAGGATATGTAGAAAAAGGCTCTTTAATGTAGTTGGATGTCTAGAGAACTCTTCTGGGAGGAACATGAACGAATTTTCAGAGGAATAATTCTCCATGTTTTAATAATGCTGAATTTTATAATGCAACAGAGAAGGTGCACACTCTTCCAAGAATGTTTTGAAAGAAAACAGACACGACCTGTGTATTTTGAAAACATTTTGTATTTGAAAACATGGACCCAAGAGTGTGCTTGGCTAGTGCCCAAAATGAGTATTAAGTAGCTCTTAGCTGTGTATAGTCATAAGACAGTTGCAGAGCTATTCAAAAAAGCTAAGATTCCAGAAGTGCAGAAGTACAATTCCTATGAAGATTCAAACCCAAAATCTCTAGTGCCTGGAGAGTTTTTGTACCTCCATGACACTCAAAAATGAGTTGGAATAGGAATCTGGAATATCCAGATCCAAATGGATCCTGGATAAAGTCAACTAAATTATGCCTGATTCCTATATTTGGTGCTTAAGATATGTTCTAACCCTATCAATACAATTTTATTGCTATACATTTTAAAAATGTTGTCTAATGAGTAGTAAGAGAGACAACTATCTATAAGTAGTCTCTGATACATGGGACCCCGTCAGTTCTCCATGATTCCTCTCTTGGTGTGAAAGAACTGAACAGACTCGGTATGCTATACAGTGAATGAATAAAATGATGGATTAATTTATATATATTAATATAAAACAATGGATTTATTTCTAGTTTAAGAGATTAGCTCTACTTCTAGATTTTCTCTTAACTTTCTGAATGACTTTGGACTATCACACCTTTATTTGGATTTTCTATTCAAATTAAACTCAAAATCATTTAGGTGCAACCCTGATGTTTCTAATTACTACTATTTCCTAGATAGTAAAGTGCCACAGATGCCACTATAGAAATTTAATAAATCATGTAAGATGTAATCTGTACCAAAACAGTATACATCTGCTATGATTCCACAATGGTATGGTCTGCTTTGGAATTAGAAACAGATGTTGTATTACATTAGAAGGGAAAATCTGGCTAGTAGGTAGTGTGGTAGAAAAAAAACAGTATTCTTTACCATCACCATTTGCTCCTTAAAACCTTGATGTATATTGGTTTGTTCCTTAAAGATATCTTCCTCTGAAATACTTTAAATTGACAGAGTTTAATCTTCCATCACTCTGAACAACTTGAGGCATAGGTTGGTACTTTCAGTCTAGTATCTAAGTTAAAATAAGTGAACACTCTGGAATGAATTTCTGTGAATTATGAGAGTGGGAAGAGACTTCAAGTGAGTCATCTGTACTAACTTATCCTCCTGAGTCATGGTAGAACTGATGCAAATACTCCTTCATGGTCCCAGGACTAGCTGTGAATATCTCAGTTGAGTTCGCTTCAGTCAGCTTACTTGCAACTGATTCTTCTGCCAGAAATAATTATTAAGCATCCTCTAATACTTAATCACATTCTCCCATGTGAGGGAAGAACTCCTTTTCTTCTCCTCTTCTGAAAAATAATAATGGCTTGTGACTTATAACTTCTTCTAAATTTGTATTCTTTGTATTGTGGTTTTTTTTACAATCTATTTTATAAGGTATTAAACTTTCTTGTTGCTTTTCTCTCTTATTTCACCCTCCTGGATCAAGTTTTTAAATATCTTAGGAAGTTTCCTGCTCTTCTTGTGATTCCTTGAAGATCTCTGCTCTCTTTGAAATACAGCATCCCAAAATATGGGTATTATTTCAAGTAAAGCCAAAGCAACACTATTATACAGGTGCACCATCAAGCTTGATTTACTGTGGTAATCCTACTGATAGAAGCCAATACAGGAACTGCCTTTTTTATGATTGCTGGCTTATCCCCATTTTATGTTAACTTTTATCTTTACACATGTCTTGATGAACCCAATTTAACTGGGTTATTGAATTTGATTACTGTCCCATGTGTGATCTTATTTCCATTTGGCTTTGCTGAATTTTCTTACTGGTTTTAGACACTTGCTCCAATTTAAGAGGAGCATATAATGTTTTAATCCCAGCCTCCAAAATAATTTAGATCCATTTCAATGATAACTTTCACATATAAAAGTTATGTATGCTTTAAAGCACACTCCAAATCTTCAGTGAAATTTTGTTACACATTGGAGACAGAACTATTTTATAGGACATTTAATTTGCCATTGGAACATCAGAATTACTTTACTTGATTTCTTAGAGAAGCTCATGACTAGATTATAGGATTTCCATCTAATTCCTGTGTGCCTAATAGCCATATAAAATTTTCAGATTTTTCTCAGCAAGTGTCTTCAGGATCAAAGTAGTCAGATAGACTGAAGTCCGATGGTGATATTTGCTCCTTTTCAAAATTCCACAGTCAAATATGTAAGGAAAAAAAGAAACATTCTGTTACTTGCATAACATACAAGGAGCAACCAGTAGTATTCTTCTATCCAAGCAAACCCTCTGCCAGTCTTTTTCAAATATCAGCATGAAAATTGACAGAAACTTATCCCTCCCAACATCTTGAATTGACTTATCAGCTTGCCCCTGCTTATTAACATCTTTTGCATTATTACTTCTCCTTTCCTCAGAGTGCACTAAGGAACACATTCAGGTTCTTGTTCCCGACAATACTCTATTTTCCTTCCACTTAAAGACAAAATTATGCAATGGACATTTTCTCTGCCTAAAAAAACTTCTCATTCCTCTTCTTTCTTCTGCCTATTGAATAGTCAATTGATTCAAACCAAAAAAAAAAAAAAAAAGAAAGAGGTCCTATGAAAGTGGTTCTTTTTCAACTTCCCAACAAATTACTTCTGAAACACACTTAGACAGCAACTGGGTTCACACAAGCAATTTCTTGGCTGCATGTTCATCTCATGAGTAGCCCTTCCTTTTCTCTATACTCATATACAGACTGAGATCCAGTACTGGCCTTCCAAAAATCACGTCTTATTCCATCATCTTTCCAATTCTAGTTTCAATATGAGTGTTCTCAGAGAGTTTTGCTTAAACATTAAGTATTTCTAAAGTCAGAAATGTTCAGGGTTGCAGAGGCAGACTCTATTGACAATGAACTTTGATTTGCTCTTGGCCTCTGCAGGCCACCAAAGTTCCTGTAGAGATTTACTGAATCTATTAAGGCACAGAGAAGTAAAGTACTTCCTTATTCCAGCTACCAGAAAAAAAAAACAAACAAAAAAATGAAACAAACAAAAACCAAAACCACCCCCGTAAAACCCCAAAACACACACCAAAAACCCAAACCGAACCAAAAAACAATAAAAAACCAAAACCACCCTAAAACCCCCAAAAAAGAAGCAAAACAAGGAAGATAAAGAACTTGAGCTGTTTGGTTTATGTAGAAAGTGGCAAATGCAGAGGCTCCCCTTCCTGAGGAATGAGAGATAGCGAGTAGGCACACAACTGAGTAATTTGCTCGATGAAGGACTGAAGTACATTACAGGTCTCAAAAACCAAAGCAAATACTGAATTATGGTTTGTTCATTGGCAAGCCCCTACAGTAATGCTTTTGAGAAAGCAAATTATACTGTTAGAGAATATTACTTCAGAAAGATTTCTATTGTGACCATCACAAGTAAAGTCCACAGAGATCTCCCAGAGTTAACAAGTAAGTTTAGTGATGGGTTCAATGTCAGATATAGGTCACCTAAGACAAGCATAAGATTCTTTGAAGAACTAAGGAATTGCTGAAGCAGAAGAATGGTCTGTTTTAGTCCATATTGTCAAACTGGCTGTCAGCAGAACAAGTAATACCACAGAATAAGAGAAGAAACCACACACAGACACACACAGAAAAATCACCTAATAGTATGCCTGTTTTATCGATGTCTGGCTGTCTTATTTCCTGAAGCACAAAATTTTATATTTCAGAATTTCTGCCCCATGAATTTCAGGAAATATGTTCCCTTAGTTGTGGAACCAGCTGTTACTTAGACAATATGGCAAATGGGATATGCATAATTTTATAGGTTTATAAGAATGCATAAGATTGTATTTATTAGATTTTATATTTTTTCAGATGCATTCCTGAAGATAGATTTATGGGTTTGAATTATCTTTAATATTGAGCAGTTCCTTAAAATTGTTATTAAATAGTAACAGTAACAGGAAAATGTCAACAATGGATACTGTATTTATTGAATGTTCTCTGAGGATAGAAGATGTTGAAAAATTAAAAAAGGCAACATTAAATTTAATTCAGACATTGTTGTTGATGCACCACCAAGTTCGTGCTGTTGAATTCCAGATGTCAATGCTACAATAACACTATATATTAAATAATGAACTTTTTTTTCCTCAACGATAATGTCTGAAAATAATGACATACAAGGAGGTCTTTTACAAAACAAAGGTATTGAAATTCAGGAATTTCATGTTCAGCCTAAAAGGAAGCACTGATGCATGGGTCTAAGGCTCAGCTCAAACTTTCATATTTGCAGTAACAGTTAATTGTACCTTACTTCAAAAAAAGTGTCAATGTATCTATTCTATTCACTGTATATAGGAGCATGAGGATCTAGCTCCCAGTGACATTTTGCTAATTTAAAGAGACTGCAATACTAAACCTCATTATATTTAATGCAGGCAAAAATTCAGCCGTTAATATTATAGCAGAAATTGTACCTTGACATATACCTATGGTAACCCTAACAAAGTCAAAGCACAGAGATTTTGTAGCAAACTTTGGCCTCATGAATAAAATGTTAGATGCTGTGGCATACAGTTATTTTTATCATAATTGGGAATATGAAATATGGTGAAAGCACTTTTCATTCTTTGCAGAGAACTTTGACATTGCTATGTATGACATACTTATTGCTATAACAACCAAGGTCAGGCAAATTTATTATTTGCCCCATTGGAGGGTCGTAAGCGGAAATGCATAGAGGGGTCCGACCTGTGGGGATGAGTGGACAGGACAGGTGACCCAAAATGTCAGCCCAGCTAGCTCAGTTGGTAGAGCATGAGACTCTTAATCTCAGGATCATGGGTTCAAGCCCCATGTTGGGCGCCAATAAATCTGTTGTGGTATTGACCAACCAGAATGACAGATGGCCCCTGCCTCCTCCCCTTAAGGAAAAGAGAGCAATTATAGCAATAAATATAAGCAAGGGCCTCTCTGCATACCATTCCTTGGTATAATCAGGTCTTATCACTGTGAGAGTGAGCAGTTTGTGAACAATATGCTGTTAATTTCAGAGATTTGTTTGTTAGAAGAGGCCCAGTTGGAAATGTAAAATTACTGAACAGAAAATTAGTTGTTTTACCTCAAACCAGGACACCAGTATGTTCATCAAAGTGTGTTTCTAACACAAGGTGCTAGAAAGTGAGAGACTACGTACAAGTTTTTCCATACTGTCTCTAAGTTGTAGTACATCGTCTGAACACAACAAACATAAAAGATATAATAGCAAGAGGCAAAGGAGGAACTCTTAGCAGAGTGTAGAAAGTGGCTGTATTTTCAGGAAAGTACACAAATTCTGTTAATTTGAACCAGGCCAAATAGTTTTAAACGTTTAAAAAATATTAAAGGACTCCAACTACAACACTTAGCCATGATTCAACACTTCCTTACATGATTGAAGCTTTTATACACCTGTATAAAGGGAAAGTCATAATCTCCTCAGTATGACATTCAATTGTAGCGTCTAATAGAACTTTTAGCATTCATTTTAGTTCCTTAATGTATGTTTTATCACAGTTTTTGTCCTTGTAAGATTTCCCAACAGGGATACACAAGTCCCAACTGATTTACATCACTGACATTGATGAAAAGATATCGGTGTTTATCGTGGCCACACTTCCTTCATATTTCAGCTATGGAAACAAAAATAACAGAAGTGATAGAAACAGTTGTGGTGACCTACAGTCAAAATTTATCTTTTTCCTCTGCTTTTATTAGACATTAGTTAATCCAGTCAGAAACTGTTAATTAAACTTGTTGACAATTTGTAGAATGCTTATTCTGCTACTCTCCAAACAAACAAAAATGACATTTTTTTCAATTATGTTTTTCAGTTGTGGGATACCTTTTTCCACAGTTATCGTCAGGACTTGTGAAAGTCAACATGCCCATTTTTGCCAAGTAATATTAGGAAACTAAATATTAGGAGGACTAAATTAGGGAAATATTACAACCAGGCTTTCTTTATAGTCTGTGTAAAAAACTGAGTTATTTCAAAAGAAAATTCACAGCATTTGAATTACTGTAAACTGCTAAATCACCGTCTCGCTCTAGTAATTCACTATTAAGGGAAATCTATGAAACTAGCACCTAAACATGGACCTAAAGCTCATATTATGCTTGCAGTCCTAGAGAAGTGTTGTCTGAAAAGATGTCATTTTTTGGTCTGAGAGACCTACTTAAAACCACTACCAACACCACCAAAAAAACCCCACAAACAGCTAGGCAATTCCAAAAAGATAAAGATGTGGTTGTGCTTTTCTTTCAGTGTTATTCCAGCTGCTTAGGGGAAAGAGAGTATGCATATTTTTTACTAATGCAGCTTCCCTCTTACTTTAAACTTATTTGAAGAAGAGAATAACTTATTTTGGTTCTTTTATTAAACTAGATTTAATTAACATTTCTGAATTCTTCTGTTTTATTTATGTCCATCCATTCTTCCTTGTTTCTTAGCCACAGCTTTTTCAGGGGGGTGAAGACTATGTATCTTGTCATATCTTTTTATGGCTAAGGTTTTTTGCGCAAATTGTGGGACATGAATACACTGGAATATTGAATTTGAAAGAGGTTAAATTTGGCCCACAAATGCAACAACTAAGGTAATCGGAATTTACATTGTTCTATGGCTGTTGATTTTTTTTCCTTTTCATTATGGCTAGAGATTACAGTGAAAGAAATACTCTATTGCACATAATACAAAGGTGTGTTATTCTATACCACTGTTAATCTGAGGTTTCCATTAACATAATTGTATTGAGGACTGTTTTGTTCTCCATAAAATAAACATCCAGTCCCTTAATACATCAGGAGTCATTAGGTTTCTATTTCTCTTCCTTTTAACTCACCGTGCTGTAATTAAAATCAGTTGAATAATTCACATACTTAAATTTCATCCTATCTATCAGGTGCTTTAAGACACTCTTTATAGACAATTAGTTCATTTTATCTTTGAATAAAAGGAATCAACCTCTTAATGCCAGTTCTCTCAGCTGATTGTTGAAAGAATATGGATGAAAAGCCAAGGAAAACCATCTAAATTGCTGAGGTTTTATACTACATAAATTGTATCCCACTAAAGCTTTGAGATAGAGGTTGAGTAAAAAAAGAAATAATAAAATTGGCAATATACTGAGAAAGAACACTAGTCAGATACTGTCAAATAATATCATCATAAGGAACCATCATATATCTTACTTCAGTTATTGAATTCAATTTATAAATGCAGCTCAAAGTAGCATATTAGAAACAGAATATATCTATGTGCTGTCAAGTACACTGTTATTATGATTAGAACATTAGGCACACAGATTTATTCTTCTTGACAAGAGACTTACACAGGATTATTTTAAGTAGTCTAGAAGAAATATTTCCCATTATAAAAGAATAAGAAAAACTATAGTGGGTATAGATAACATAGTGCGTATAAACATAAAGAGGAGATGTAGAATTCCATCTATGTGCTTCCAACTCTCTCTTGGAAATTGCAGAAATATTAGACATGTAACTAATTTATTCTGAATCAGAAACCAAAAAATTTTGCCACCAACTTCCAATGAGATATATAACACATCCTATAGGAATGAAATGATTCTTGAATTTATGTAGCTGCTCATGAAATTTACACAGATTACTAAATCTCAAGATGTTAGCTAATAATTTTCAAAGTTTAGAATTCCCCACTTCTCTCATACTGTAGTACTGTTCAAGTGGAAGAATTTCATGTCCCTCTGTAGCATCTGATGCTAACACTTGCTAGACAGAATATAGAGCACTGGTTTGTTCTGCTATAGCCATCTTTATGTTTTGGTACACTGTCTAAAATGCACAAGTAAACAATTCAAGAGAATAGCTTAAAAAGAGGACTGCTGCATTTCTAACTGAAATGAACTCGCTGTAAAAAGACAGCTTATATAAGTGTTTTTATGTTCTGTTGCCTGCTAGTCCCTAATATGACTGAGAAGTGAGAAAGCCTCAATGTATTATTTAAATAAAGAGAGCAGGTACAATAACAAATGATATTGCAGGATGTTTAATTTGTTTCTGTGAATCATTAAAATCACAATATAGCACCTGGTGTTTATTTCAATCAAGACCGAAAATCCTCCACCTCTTTGCCGTTTCAGTTACACAGTCCACTGACTCCTAAATTTTAGAAGATCAATCACTGAGGTATTGATTTAAAAGAGGTATAAAAATCAAAGCCGAATGAACACATCTGACTTGTTCATAATGCATGGTCAGCTTTGGGGAAGAGAAATTGTGAAATAATGTGGTGGTGGAGAAACAGTTGGACTGTGACTGGAATAAAGCAGATTACGCTGGCAACAAATCAATGATAGAGCGGAGCGTTCCATTTCATGCCTTTTGCAATAGACAGATGCAGAAAGGTAGTGTGGATGATACAGTCCCATCAACATTCCATTTTCTAAGCAGGGCAGGAGAATAAAAATGCATGCGGGCTCCAAAAGAAAATGACATGTTTAGACACAGAGCTGCAATAGTTATATATCTTCAAATCTAAGTTTTGTTTGAAATTGTATGCTGCTGTCCACTACATTTGATGAAGACATATTTTCACAGCAGGAAGACTGTAGAAGTAGTAAAATAGTTGCCAAAATTAATTACCTACATATAATAAGAAATTACCTGCTTCACTAGGAGGCTACATTTCTTTATTAAACTGGAATAAAATCAGACTGATTTTTCTCTCTTTTTTTACTGACACCCCTCTGCTTTAAAATTTTGTACCAAGATAAGCTTTGGGCAGGATTTTATGCTGAAAGTAAGAGATGAGTTGGAAATGAGGCAATAAAACTTCAATATAACAGCTTAGAACACACAGATGATCCATTCCTGCCCTGAAGACAGTTTCACCCATTCCAGCTCCACAAGTGTCATGCAATGAGAAAAAGAAGAACCTGTGTGTTCTGACAGAAAGAAGAAAAAGAAAAAGTTTGGTCTGATTTAAGTTTGCAGCGACCCCTTTAAAACAACTGCATATGAACTAAATAAAAATGTAGGGATATGACTAAGAACACATCTGTATAAGGGATATAAACATATTACTTAAAGCATAATGATTTGAATAGAGTGATAAACAATTTGGTGTATTTTTTTTGTTTGTTTATATAACAAGCTTTCTTATATCGCCTAGTGTATTACAGAGAAATTAGCGATAATATACTGCTAACTAGCATGTGCCAAATAGTTTGAGAAGTGTTCAACAGTTAGCTTTTAAAAGGGAAGAGATTACTTATTTGTTTTCCTTTTTTTATTTTGGTAAATATACAAAAGTCTCTATAAAATTTGAAAGACAAAAAGTATTTTCAATCTCAACCAAAGTAGTAAAACTGCCTCCTGAAATCCTCTGTACTCCAAGGATTTCCTTAAATGTGGGTGTTGGCATATGGGAAGCCTTTACTGCAAAAATGAATCTGAGATGAATGTGCAGAACCTCTGCTAAAACATCCTTTAGAGACAAAGTAAGGAGGGACAAACATACACGTAAAGCATAAATAATTCAAGAAATTTCTGGTTTGTGGTTTTTGGGTTGGGTGAATTTTTTGTTTATTTTGTGTGTGTTTCTTTTTTTTTCCCCTCAAGCAAAAGGAAAAGAAGGAAAATTTCTCAACTAGTAGAAATATAATAAATATAATAAAATAAATAATATAATAAATATAATAAAATTCTTTCAGTGCAGGAATTTACTTCTCTAAACTGAAATTTGTCAAAGGGAGAGCAAGAGACTATTCTTGTAAAATGAAGGCTTTCCAGTTCAAATGGAAAACAAATCCCAAAGTCAAAGGGACTTCCTTTTAGAATTTTCTATTACAGCTCTGTTGTACAGCATGAATAATTTCTTCTTTGAACACAAGTACCATCACAAAGTTGTATTATACAGTAAGATAATCTCTCAAGGTAGTATTCATGGTTTTTAGAATAATCATACGGTCATGTAATTAGTAAGAAGCAAGTTTATCAGTGCCTTGGTCATGTTGCTGATCTTTTTTTTTTATCTTTCAGGTTTTACATTCTTCAGCAGGGATGGGTATTTTTCTTATAAATCAGTTAACAGATTTCCATTGGTATATAAATTTAAAAAAAATATATTTTTTTTTAAAAAAACAAACACAAGCACATGTTGCACA
Organism: Scolopax minor; assembly: GCA_028566535.1. Classification (NCBI taxonomy): domain Eukaryota; kingdom Metazoa; phylum Chordata; class Aves; order Charadriiformes; family Scolopacidae; genus Scolopax; species Scolopax minor. The sequence continues at coordinate 19,969,872 of JAOXNG010000001.1, read as the reverse complement.
AACACAAGCACAGATGTCAAGCATGATATTTGAGTTGCCACAGTCAAACACTCAAAAAAATTAGGAAATGGAAAACTTAGAAACCACTCAAACCACTCCTCAAAAAAAAAACCCTCAAAAAAACTCCCCAAAACCTTAAAAAACAGAACCCCCAAATCTCACCCAAAACCATTGGATTGTATTTTGTTTTCATGTAGTGATGACAGAGATTTAGGGAAACTGCATCTCTCTACTAGAATCAGCTGGCAAATACATGTGTCCCTCTCACGTTATGGAGCTTATCTGTGTTACTGCAAAGTACCATTCCCTCTCTTCTCACTCCAAGACCCCAGATTGTACCTTCAGACTTCCATTCCCATACCTCCAAAATCTCTCTTCCTTACATGGATGACACATCAGTACTTTGGATGTCACAGAAAACAGCTATATATTTTTTCCCTTTTGATTTTTTTCACATGATATTTTTTCATTATCATTACTCAAAATGTTGTCATCTAAATATCTTATCCAGTGCAGAATTATTCATTTCCTTTATGGCTTTTCCAGTTCTTATTTCTTGGCAAATTTTTTGCAGTACTTTTCTGGAGACTAGGATTCTTAAATTCCTTACACTCTATAACATTTCATACACTTACAGCAGACATCTCATCACTGTTACTTCTTACTGGGGGTTCACAGAACCTGTGCAAATCACATGGAAGTCTTGACTAGTGTGAGAACAGCTTCCATTACGACACACTTCTGGATAAGCTTCCAAATGGCTACATGTCAGTTAGGGGAAGATTCCTGTTTTTGTTGAAACATACAAAATAATAAATAAATAAATAATGAGATAGCCTGAGGCAGCTCATATGCTTGAAGCTTGGCAAAACTATAAGCAACTGAAAGCAGAATTTTGTAACGGGAAAGTGTCAGACAAACATAACTGTAGGCATAACTTTCTGGCTCACCTACAAGAATAAGAACATAAATGAAAGCTGCTACTTCAATTTCCATCTAGATATCATTCCCTGTTGAATAACATTTTATAACTGTGTTTATTATTTTTTCTTCACATGGAACTCAGTATAACAATCTGGCTGACATAGTCTGTATTATTAAATTTGACAGTTTGCAAGAGCTATCAATGAGTAAACCCTATACTTGCTCACAATTCTATACTGGAATCTGAAACACGGCATAGACAGCCTCAGCCTGGGAAGTGGGAGCCACGCAGCAATGAAATGCTAATCATACTTTGGTAGTTTGTAGGAAATCATCCCACTCTCCAGGAAGTCTTTGTGGGTATAATGTCTTTTCTTCCTTCTCCTTCCATAAATCATGACCTATATATTTTCTGTGATAACTAGTGAAGGCGGAAGAAACTCTTAACTTGCTTTTCCTGTAAACTCCTGGTGATTACAGGCACAGAGGTAAAAGTTCCCTGTTGGTCCTGTAGGACCCTTGAAAGTAATAACACTGATGCTGTGATAGCAGTGTTGAGGGTTTTTTTACATTCAGACTCTTGTCATATTTTTTAATTATAAATATGATCACTGTGGACTTTTGATTAGCTAATTTAATGGAAATGAACATTAGAGAATAGATAATAATGTTCTACCTGTTTTTGAAACTCTCTTTATCATTTCCATCTTGTTCCATGAGGCAACTTTTTCCTCATTGCAACAAGTTCCACCATACTCATGCACTGCACATCTTTTTTTTACCCAAGGACATTAGTATTACCACTTCTGTAGTTTAACAGTTCATTGATTGCATCTACGATGCACTTTTTTTTTTTACTATTTAGTATTTTTACTGTTAATATAGCATTTTTTTTTATTTTTTACATGTAGAAAAAATGATAAACACTTAAATAGCTTCAAGTGATGTTTTAGTGGAGCTAGTTTACAAAATATACAGAGAGATAATCATACACTCAAAGGCCTTGATCCAAAAATTAGTTTGCTCATTTATCTATTATTCCTTTTGTGTATTTCCTAATTTGTACCTGCTTGCCTGTAATTTTACTGATGTGAATGACTATCTGACATTCAGGGCAACACAGAGAAAGGGTAAATAAATGCTGTTCAGAAGGACTTTAGCCATTAGCAATAGGTTACTCCCTGGGTTTTTTTTTTTTCTGAGAGGAAAAGTAGCAATGCCAACAGTAGGGAAAAGAGTGCTAAGAACAGAACTGAAATCATTATAAGTTATACTTCTCAAGCTTGTAAATGAAAAATGGTTTGACTATATTGGAATTCAATGCAGTATACCTAAATGAAATGTAAGTACTTTGGATTTCAAGGGTATGTCTTTTGGGGACATGAAGGTGGAGATATTTATCTATGGACAGGAAGAGTTAATCTTTGGAAGAAAAAACCAAACTTTCAAGAGTTAATTTTCCTAAGTTAGGTACTTTAACCACTGTGTGAGTGAGAGGGAAGTGCAAAAGAGAAGTCTCAAAAGACAGAGCTCCTGGAAGGCAAGAACAGACTGAATGAGACCAGAGAATGTAAAAGTAGTATAGGTTCGAGGAGGAGAAAAAAGTAATCCATTGTCTACTGAGACAGAAATAGTCAAAGTTTCAGATATGAAAGGCCTTGTGCCATAATACTTTGCACCATATTTGTTGAATTCTTGAGCTCCTATTTTAGACAGCTGAATCTGCCCAAACAAAAGACAGGGGAGTGAGGGACAGGTATGCAAAAGTACACCAAAAGTAAGGAGGTAATCAAAAAAGTTAAGAAGACAATATTTCTTAAAATCTCAACCCATTCTCAATTTGATGCCTTGAACATTTTCCTTAAGACATGTGGCTAAGTCCTTTCTTCCACAAGATAAGATGTTGTTTCTACCAAAAAACAACAGGTTTTTATGCAAGACCTCAGCAGTCAAAACATTCAGTGCCTTCAGCTTTCAAACCACCTGCTCCAGATAGTGTTGAATAATCCATCTACTCTCTGTGATGACTCTCTCAGCAGAAGGGTGCTTCAGTGCAATATCTATACTGAATGGTTAGTGGGTGAAGACCCACAAGAAAAGGGAGTCTAGAAACCTGTGATTTCTGGTAATACAAGGGATGTTCCTTCTTTGCTGATTTGCACCAGCGAAATAATCACATTGGCACTGACAGGAAGCAGTGTGTAGTAGGCACCAGGACTCCCTGCTGTAGCCACCTTCTTGTATGACTTTTTGTCTCATGAAGTTTGTTGTTTAATAGGTCTCAGATCCCAGAAGTTACAGAGGGACTTGATTAAGCCTATCTTGACCGTGGGCTGCGAGCTTTTGCTCTTCGTTCACATGGGCACCAAAGATACTGCTCTGAGTGCATCAAGAGTGACTACAGTGCCCTGGGGCTGGGCAAAGGGCATCCAAGGTCAAATATCTTTTCCTCTAGTCTTCTGGAATAGGGGAAAGGCTCACATAGCAGCACATTCCTCTTGAGGGTCCATATGTCTCTGACATTGTAGACAGCAGTTTGGTTTTTATGACTACATAAAATTACATATTATTTATGGGTTTTATGATTACAGGACAATTTATGAGGATTTGGGAGTAGTGTGAAGAGACAGGATACACTCAATTAAGTAAGGAAAGAACATCTTTGGCATCAAAGCAGGTTCTGTGGGGGATGGTGACCAGAGGCTGAAGCTGAAGCAGAGAAGGCAGTAAGAAAGTGTGTAGAAGAATAGTGTGATGGACACAGCCCTCATATTTGCCTTCTGAGCACAGTGTGACCAAATGTCTAGCTCAAACACCTGTATGCAAGACATGCAGCATGGGGAACAAGTAGTTCTAGAGTGCTGCAATGGACAGACAGAGGGACAGGCCCTGGCCAGCAAGGTCCCAACTCTGCCAGCTATGCAACCACACTTGGCTCCTGGCTCCCTGTCACTTAGGGAGCAACATCTATCTTGATAGCTATCTGACAGATATTGGCATGAACACGATGGAAAGGTAAAGATGGAAAAAAGGGAAGAACAAGAAATGGTATAGTGATGAATAATGAGATGTTGGCTTGGAAAGAGAATAAGGAAAGAACGTAAGAGTCAAAAAAACCAAAGTTTCAGAAAAAGATAAACAAAAGAACGGAATAAAAATTTTGATTAGTAGAATTAGCACATCACTATGAATGTAAGAAGCTGTCCTGTTAACAAACTCCCGATTTGGGGATAGAGGAGGAAGTCTGAAAGCTGGAGATATAGAAGCTAGTGAACACCTCATTTTAATTTTTAAAAAAATATGTCTGAACATCTGAATGGAAGAGTCAGGTTTATGCACTCTTAAATATAATTTCTCATAAAAATAAAAATATGATTGGAATTTACATCTGAGCATATTACTTTTAGTTTCTATAAAAATGTATTTTTTTTGCATCAGCTGGGAACATATAATTTACTTCTCACATGTGTGCAAGTTAGTAATTTCTCTCTCTCTTTTTTTTTTTTTAAAACAGGTCCATGGCTGGTAAGATATATATAAACTAAACAGATATTCAGGATGTTGAATTATTATACACAGTCTTGCAGTAATATTTGATTATGAATCTTTACCATTCCAAGTCAAATTCCTCTACAGATAGCAATGTGTGTTGTTGCAAATATATAGTATGGCTTGACTTAATAATCAGAGAGGCATTTCTTTATCCACAATTTCAAGTTAAGAACAGTACAAGGCATCCAGCTTAGATTATTTGAAAGGTATCAACTGTTTAAATGACATTTTCACCTTCAGCAAATACATCTTTACCAGCCAGAAATGGTGATGTTATCAAGCTGCAGGCAATCTGTGATACAGTCAAGTCACAAATAGGTGTCAACTTTCATTACATTCTCAAGTATAAATTCCACTTATCAGTTCCCACATAGTTGCAGATGTTTTAACAATCCCATTTTACCATGGTTGCACCAAGGCTCAACCTCAAATGCTTTATGATATATTTGTAGGAGCTACTGTAGGTGCACCAGATTTGGAAATATTATGTGTAGTTGGTAGCCACGTGGGAATTTTATTTCCAAAAAGTATTGAAGCTACTAGTAATCTATTGTCCAGCTACCTTGACAAAGAAGAGAAGTAATTTGCAATTTTCCATTACTTGTTTCTTCATGTTCTGGTTTACAGTATTACAATGAATTTACTTCTTATTTGAAACTCAGACCTAACTTTTCAGAAAACCTAGAGTTTTCTGAAATATTTTCTCAGCAAAATACATCAGTCAACTCATGCTTGGATAATTAGTAAAGTTCTTGGGGCTTGGTGTTAGCCCAAACCCATATGAATTATTAGAAATGTGTTTTTAAAGTCTTTTGAAAATTAGTAATTATAACATGTACATATAACTTAAAATCAGAACCACATTGCTATGATGGAAGTCACCAACTTTTAAAGACATCCATGCTACATTTCTGTTTCCTACATAGGTTATTTTTGGTGCAAAGCTAGCTTCTATTTTTCCTAGCTAAGTGAATTTTGAGAATGTCTCAATGTTGTTATAAACTACTACATAGAAACAAACATAACAATGACCCACTATGGTTCTAAAATGTTTCAATTTACTACTAATTTATGCTAATTTTATGAAATCGGGTACTATCTAAAACCTGACAATTGTAAACCAGCTTGTAATAGAAAAAATACTGAAAATAAGCGTAATCTTTAATAGCTATCAGAGACAATTTTAGAAAAATAAATGTCTTTAGTTAGTAGGGTAGCACTTTGCTGAGTGCTACAGGTTTATACTGGTGTAATAGAGGAAATAAAGCGTAAATCTGAAAGACAGCTTTTAATTACACAGGTCACAGTTCTAGCATTCACATTGCAGGGTAGTTCCATTTCATTTTAACTTACCTTTTTTTTTTTTAACTTAACATTTTCAGCTCAATATTTTCTATTTCTGTCTTTCTAGGAATTGTGCATTTATCCTTACATCTTTCTAGTCTCTTACCTTACTTTATAGTTCATAAAATACACTGAATATTACAATATGCTCTTCTTGGACCTTAACTTTATTATGAGCTCAAATTTTAATAATGTAAAGTGGATGAGAAGGGTGAGAGGAAGTCCAACTTAAATGTCTACTTTCCCTAGAAAGTCAATAGAGAGAAAAACGAACAAACTCTGCTGTAGTCATTATCTATTTCTTGCTTAATAATCTAACAGTGGGGTCACATGAAACATCCTAGGATTTTCTTAGTTTGAGGTGACTGAATGCACCTTTTCCACAGATCAGATCAGACAAATACCAAAAAATCAAACAAAAGGCAAAGGGGAAAACAGGTATCTTTGGTCAGTGCATCCTTCTCTGAACCACAGTGTGGCCACCCAAGCAAGAATCTTAGTTCAAAAGGGCATCAGACTAAATATATATTTTTTTAATTTTTAGTTTTCTGGGGAGCAAAAATCCCAACTGGCCAGTTTAGCACCATCTAAATCTATAGTAATTTCATATTTTATCTTGACTGGTTGAAAAGAAAAATAAAATTTGAAATAAGGATCAGAACCCCTACTTGTCCTGAAGGGACTACTCATCTACTCAGATATTTCTGTCTTGCCTTTTTATTGCCCTCACCCCAGCACATACATAGCAACACAAAAAGTAGCCCAAAATGGCATTAATTCTTTTCACTATCTACAAGAACCAGAGGGAAAAAAGGTCACTTTAACAGTACACATCTTCATAGGTAGTAAAGTAGCTTGAGTGTAGTAAAAAGTGTGTTTTCTCTTTCAAGACAGTAAATGTCACATCCAGGATGATTCCAGGTCATGGCTGTTTGAGGACAGTGAGAAAGTTTGGAGGATATTGCCGAGCCAATATCTCTGCTTCTTCTACCATCAAACTGGAATAACCAAGAAATTACATTTCTGCAATATATCCAGATACTGTTGGTACAATTCAGTGTTACATAAAAAAAACCAACCCAACCCCAAACCTCTAAACTTCCAGTGTTGCAGCATGGCACATTATGTTTCTATCAAGTACCTTGATTATCATTAATACTTAATTACTAAAACACTGCATTTTTCATATCACAATGATATTTTTCCAGCTTTGGTTTTTTCACTGTCCTTGAAAAAAATTACTTCATTCTATCAAAATTTAAAAATACTCAACATTGCATGTTTGAACAAAATATTGATGATTCCCAGTATCTAGGTTTTAAAGAGTTATATACAGTGTTATATGATTAATAAGGTCAAATGAGATAAATGTGACTGGCATTAATAGGTACCATTTGCTCATATAATAGGTGAAAAAATTATTGCCTGCCAAATAAGAGATTTTTAGTGAACAGAGAAATTAAATTTAGACTAGAATTCAGCATTCAGGTTTTAGATGGAAGCAGAGTTTGGAGTTAATAACAGTGAAATCTCATACTGTCTCTAATTATTTTTGCAAGATATCGTGCTCCAAAAGGTAGAGGTGTCATAATTAACAGATAATGCTAATTCTTCCTTCCCTTAGTGAGGTGAAAAATTCCTGAAAGGTAAGGAGACATCTGCAGTAGAGCAGAAAAACATTCTCCTATTACTTTACAAGAAAAAGCATTAGGTCATAGATTAGATTAGTAATTTTAATTCATTCTTTCAAAATCCAAATACCTTCATAAGGCACAGGCTTGAAGTCCCATTCTATAGTTTTGCTAATCTTTATAATTCACATATTTTCTGCGCTTCATAATAAATATGAAATTGGAATTATTATATTTTATGTAAAATACTGTTATAACAAACAAGACAAATCAGAAAAAAAAAAAAAAAAAAAAAAAGCATTAAAATATCCAAGCCATGATTTTTGGGGGTTTTATTATTCAGAAATTTGTTTTTATTATTCAGAAATTTAGTAGACATCTTTTGGTCCTATAAGGAGATGAGGTTAATGTATATGCAGCTCTTGAGAGAGCAGTCCTTGTTTCAAGCAGATTTTCTAATGAAGCAATGGAAGATTTCAGGATGTGACCTGTTTCATGATATCCATCTATGTATGCGAAAGGAAGGAAATGTTTCTCTTTTCACAGAGCCAGTGGAGACGCAGAAGTCCAAGCCTTACATTGCACAGGAGTGGGAAGCCCAGCAGAAGGATGAATAACTGGATGAATAACTATAATATGAATAAATAACCTCTTACCATAACAGAACTGGAGGATTGTGAATTCTGGCAACAGATTTTGCCGCCTGCAGATGTTCATTTGTAGACAAGCTACAGATATGGTAACAGAACAGTAACAGAACATGTGAAAGGAAATCTGTTGGGGAGTGTACCCAACAACCTTGGCCAGTTGTACCTAATCCATGTCTGAAGCAGTGCCACAAGGAGAAAGGAATGGACAAAGGCAATTAGAGGTCCCCTTCTGCAGGGGAAGAAGGCTCCCAAAGCCTCCTCTTTTGGAGCCTGACAAAGAGTAACACAGAAATATCACATGGGCATATAGGGAAAACCTTGATAAAATTTGAAACTAACAAAGGGTGTGAAGGACAAAAGAAGGACATCTAGAGGTATGTCAGCTGTAAAAAGGAAGTCCAAGAATAAAATCTTCTCCTGTTGCCAAAAGATGTTGTGTCCTAGAAGCAAAGGATATAGAAAATGCAGATGTATTCAGTGCCCTTTTAGACACAGTTTTTTTCAAGCTCTGCTCAGGCTGTCAGGGGGTGGCAAGAGCTGCTCCATGAGGAAAGTCCAGCTAGTAATCAAGGACATAGGCAAGACAGTGCCTGGGTGCAGTTCAGCATACCCAAGCAGAGCTGGACTGGTGACTGATAAGTTCTGGTGACAGTATGATAATCATCATCCAGAGAAAGACAAGGTGAAGGGTCAGTTTCAAGATCAGAAAAATGCAGCCCACAATAAAGGACAACTGAGTTAAGGTGTTATTGCTGATACTGGACATGTGCACATCCATCAGACCAGACAGGATCTGAATGCAGTCTGGTTAACATAATTTTGATGCTACTCCTTCTAACCTTTGAAAAAAAGCTAAAGATAGACTAAGGGCTAGATTCTTCTCAGAGGTGCACAGCAAAAGGAAAAGAGACAATCCATTCAAGTTGCAGAAGGGGAAATTACAAACTGGATTTCATGAAAACAGAATCTTCACAGTTGGACTGCCTAACTACCAAAGTAGGTTGCCTTTTGTCAGGGCAGAGGTTGTGAAAACTCCAACTTTGGCCAAGATCCCAGACAAAATGGTCGTATTTTGAAAATAGCTCTGCTTTGACCAGGAGGTTAGACAAAATGGTAGATGAGCTGGCAGTGCGTGCTGGCAGCCCAGAAAGCCAACCATGTCCTGGCCTGCATAAGAGAAGTATGGCCAGCAGGTCTCGTGAGGTGATTCTACCCCTCTACTCTGCACTCATG
>JAOXNG010000001.1:19916526-19927696 GCA_028566535.1 Scolopax minor | reverse complement strand
GTTGAAAAGGATTTCGATTCCTAGGAAAGAAAATCCTAGCAGTCCTAGCCATAATTTTGGTCACTACATCATTAGACCTCACTCACCTTGCTCTCGCCAATCCCTCCTGTAGCTGATTTTTGGGACATGTACACTGTCCACCCAGTGGCTGGAAGCTAAAGTCTCCCACTAGCTCCAGCAGTTTTTCTCCAAATCCTATGAGATCATCACCCTTGCCGTTGTACAGAATTTATGTTTCCACATTTTGGTAGCCATAGGGCTGCAGGGCGGCCTCTGTGAGGAAAGGCTGGGGGGCCGCCCCATGCCAGACGCAGCCGGTTCCAGCTGGTTCCAATCAGTTCCAACCAGCCCCAACTGACACAACCCAGGGCACAGGTGAGGCCCGCAGCCAAGATGGAGGTTCCTCTCAGAAAATGTATTTGGAAAAGACAGATTGTCTACCTAATATTCTAAAAATGTTTAAAAAAATACACATAGCAGGAAAATGTGACTGGAATGCCTCATGATGTCAGACTGACAATTTTATAACTTGCATAGGTATTATAAAGAAGGAAGAACACAAAGACAGTTAGAAAACCAAACAACACAAGCCACAGAAAATCTGCATACCCTCTAACAAAAGAAAGACCTTTAATGTCACTGGAGGTCTGCCTGGATGTTTGCAGAGAATCTCTATATGCTTCCAAAGTCCTTTTGTGAAAGGCAGTTGTCCTAAATAAGGAAAACAACTAAACACATTGCGACAACCTGTAGATCTTTGCTAGTCTGATGCATGAGGAAAATGCTTCTTGATCCTAGATTTGAGGACCTAGGAAGAATTTAAAGAGTTAATCCTCTACACAATGCACAGTTTGAAACAATTTTTAAGCAGATACATACAACAACTTTCTCTTGTCACTGTCACAACAGTGACTCTTCCCAATAGCTTTGTAAAAGCTCTGGTCTTTTAAGCCTTTCTGCCATCAGCTGTGCAGTGTGTTGTGTACTGCTTCATCTTGTATCTTATCACTGTTCCTATAGTCCTTTCATGCCAAGCAGTAGCAGGATGTATTTTTAGAATAATTTTATGTAAAAGAGCATCGCTCTCCAAGAGCCCAGTTTCAGGACAGGGCTATGTTCAAAGCAATATAGGGAGTTCCGAGAAAGGTGATCAGATGCCTGATCTTATCTAGGCCTTATAATTATTTTTCATGTCTGGAAACTGTAGCTTGCTTGAAATTGTAATGCTGATTTCACAGTTTAGAAAAAATGATATGCAAATTCTGGTAATAAAAGTTGCAGTAGAAAATTGCCACATCCTCCTAGTCTGTTGAAATCTTCTGGAATAAAATGGGAGGCAGAAATCTTTGTAAGTTGCATAAAAAAAAAGGGGTTTATCTTAAATTGGCCTGAAAAAGTAATGATTAATGACAATATTTGTCTCTGAGACCTTTATTATCAGAAATTCAGAAAGGAAGAAAAGGCAATTGTATTATTAATTCAGTGATGTGTTTTTACAGGTTTAAATTAAATTTCTGAAGACTTTTAATTAAAATAATGAAAGTTAAACCTGCACTGAAACTCCTCTGAATAACCAAGAGTGCAATTGGCTTTATCAGCAGTCAATTATGCCTGGACCACAAAGCCTTTTTAAAGAGGTAAGGGGAGCGAGAAACAACTTGACTTGAGGAAGAAAAGCCAGGCATAGGAAAAGCAGTCTTACTATTAGTTAAATTTTAAATTTTTATTCCATTACCATAAATTCTGAATATATTCACTAACACTAACAACATCCAGAGACAGATTACTTGAGGCATGATGGTGGAGCTGCTTTCAGCGTTACCTTGAAGATTTGTCATCACCACAGCAATATGTGGTCCATGACATCCTCTTCTTGGATAGATTATGAATGTCCATACTACTTTCTTCCTCTGAAAAATTAAAAAATAAGGGAGCTTAAACATGTCAACTTAGTATAGACAATGATGTATTATGTCTAATAGTGTATGGAATGTTTCTGTCAGACATATTCATCAGGAGTATCTGAATGGAAATTATCAAATTTACTTTAAGAAAAAAAAATGGGCGGCACCATAAATATAGTCTCCTCTGCAAGAATTTTTATGTGGATAATATTGTGGCCTTATGAAATAAAATAGATTTCTTACCCTCCCTCCCTTCTTGACATAAAAATGGTTTTAAGATTCCTTATCTTCTCTCGCAAGTATCCTTGAGAATATGCAAGACAAAATGCATGGTGCTTGCTATCAGAGAGTCATTCATGTGTATTATCAATCAGCTGTTTCAGTGCCTTGCAGTTTGGCAGTTAATAACTGTCCATAAATGTAGAGTCAGTAAATATAGGCATGAAATATGAAACTGCTTATAAATATGTAAATTGTCTCAAAAGTTTAAAAATGTTTGACACCAAGGATTTTTCAGTATAATGTTTCTGTTATTGCTCCTGCAGTCTAAAATAACTGGTTTTCATCAGGGGTGTCACATAGTAATATGGTTTTTTTAAATCTGCAAAATAACCAGTTGCTTAAGTTAGGCATCTGAAACTTTAAAAAAAGAAAACAAATGGCAGAATACACAAAGCTTTCCAGAGTTTACAAAACTAGCAACACACTTCTTAAGTCAGCGGGGAATTTTGTATTAAAAAGTAAAATCCAGAAGATTTTTAAATACTGATAAGTAAAACACATCATGCTGATTCTCTGTACATCTCACCATGACATTCAGTCACTGCAAGAAATCCTACATGCTCTGATGGTTTTGTCCTTGTGTGTCTGCATTTACTGTGGAGAGATTGCCTGCATGACTGACAATGAAGCCACAAAGTATTCCAATGGAGAGATCTAATTTCTGAGATTAGAATGTTGTTGTTCATGGTCATTTCAACAAGAATCTGTGTTGAAAAGGTTGTTGTTTTATACTTCTGATTATAGGCAGAAAAAGAGAATCTCTCCATCTTCACTGAAATTTTGTGATAGTCCACTGAGAGATTCACACAAAAAAGTGGAATTCAATAACTGATCAGATATATCACACTCCCCTTTTCCCAAGTACACCTCCACACTAATACACTAGATTATTGTTTGTTAACTAATACGGGAAGCTGCTGTTGCCAAGGTCGACCTTTTCTCGGTTGATATGAAAAAGCAGCAAAGGTCCTGCTATTGAAAATCTTTTAAATAGCCAACAGTAGTAAGTATAACACAGGTATAAAATAGATACTTAAAATTGAAAAAAAGACCTGAGATTATAGTTATATATGAAAACAATTATTAATAACTGTGAAAATTCCTGGGAATATTAAAAATATTTTTTTCTGACATTGAAAAAGGTTTTACATATATCCTGGTTTGAGGTAAAACAGAACTAACTTTCTGTTCAGTAATTTTACATCTTAGCCAGGCCTCTTCTAACTCTAGGGAATTAACAGCGTACTGTAGAGAAAACTGTTTGTTCAGAGTGATAGACCAATGTTTGTACCTCATGCCAAGCATGTACCTCATGCTTATACTTATTGTTATAACAACCAAGGTCAGGTCACTTTGCTATTTGCCTCGTTGCAGAGTCAGAAATGGTAAAGCTTAGAGGGGTCCCACCTGTGGGGAGGAGTGGACAGGACAGGTGAACCAAACCTGACCAACATGGGTATTCCATCCCACCTGCCCCATGCTCAGTATAAAAGCTGAGGGATCAAAAGGTCAGCTCTTTTTGACGTCATCCTGGGAGCTTGATACAGTTTTATATATATTTTTTATCTATTTCATTATTTTCTTTTTAATTTTAAGATTAATATTTCATTAAAGTAGTTTAGGTCATTCTAAACTCTCTTCATCTGCCCCCCTTTCTCTCCTGGAGTGAGAAAGTGCGGGTAGAGCATCTGTCACTGTCAGAGGCCAATTCGCCCTATATCACAACAATTGAGGATGGAAGGAAGTGTCCAAACATGATGAACCCAATACATGTTGGTGAGATAAGTTTGTTACTCCTGTTCCATTCTATTTTTGGAGGAGACTTCCTGAAAGGGGGAAGAGGGTCATAGCTAACAGGGCTTATTGAGAGAGTTTTAAATGAGGCTTGAAGGGCAGGGGGAGAGGGATAATATCAAGCTTGCCCATGACATGCTGTCGGATGACACACTAAGGTTAGAGGGACTGGGAGCTAGCCAGGGCCCTCAGCCTGTTGCTCTGAGATGTGCTGGCTACACTGCAACACACCTGAAGTCTTATAGAGATGAGCCAAGGGCTCCTGAGGTAATAGGAGCCAAGAGGGAAACACTAGTTAAATACCTCAAAAGAATAAAGGGGTGTTCCTCTAAGAAGGTGACTGATAGCTGATAGCCCAGTTGAAGTGCCTCTACACCAATGCATGCATCATGGGCAACAAACAGGAGGACCTGGAAGCCACCATGCTGCAACGGACCTGGAAGACACCACACTCATTACTGAAACTTGGTGGCATGAATCCTATGACTGGAGTGCAGCTATTGATGGCTACAGGCTATTCAGAAGCGATAGACTAGATGGGGCTCTGAGCAACCTGTTCTAGTTGAAGATGTTATTGCAGGAGAGGTTGGAAGAGATAACCTTAAAAAGTCCCTTCCAACCCAAACTATTCTAAACAAGAAAACAACCGGAAAGATTGGAAAACAAGCAACTTCAGAATGAAAAGAGAAAATCTGTTATTCAGATCTGAATTATTCACTGCTTGCTGTTTGCTATTCTCTTTTAAAAATGCTTCACTCTACTCTCATAGCCAGAAACAAGGTGACTTAGTCAGCATCATACCTGAACCCATAGATTTTAATAATAGATTATGCAAACTAACTATTAGCATAGAAATAATTTCTCTCAGTGTCCAACTACATTTCTTATAATAATAGAAAAATCCATGAGAAAACAGTTAGCTTGTAAATCCATAATTTTAAATAAAAGTGGTATGTGATAAACAGCTCAGATAGAGAGAAAATATAAGATAGAAGAGATTCAGGCTACTCGCTACAGGGTTGTACAAAATGCTGCCTGTGGTGACTCTGTATAGAAAAGTTATCCTGTGTGTTTTGCTGGATCAGTTCTTTGGAGCAGACAACATCTGCCTTCTTAGTTCTTCAACTGTAGAGTGGCAATTCACAGTCCCTTAGGCTCCCACAGATCTGATTGCCTTCTTAAAGCTTTCCTTTTCCTAATATCATTCTTTTATACGTTCCAGCTTTCATGAGTGTTGTACACATAGAATAATGGTTTTCAGCCAAATATAAACAGAAGCATCCTTCATATTCTCTATAGTTTCTTTCTATCTACTTCAGTAGTGAATTAAAAGTATCTGGAGTAAAAACAGGTGAATTTACTTCAAAGACTGTTTAATATTCTGCAATCATAGTATCACCTCTGAAAAACACTACATTGTTTCAGTAACCTCCACACTAAATAAAGTTTACTCAAGGTCATGGCCTTTAATGAGTTCCCTGGATATCCTTCAAGACTTACTGAATATACTGAAATGTATGCCTCACCTACAAATATAAATACTGTATTATAAAGTGGAATTCCTCTTTTTAAATGATAAGGAACAAAATTAATTAGGATAATCTTAACAATTTTTATAGTGCAACACTGAGCTTTTTAGATCCTGCCATCTTTTCTATGAAGTTAAAGATTAAAAAAAACAGAAAAGTGCATTTGGGAATACAGATAGTCTTTTTAAATGAAGGGGCAACATCTGAGGTAAAGAAATCAATATCTACATTAAAAGAGGAACTTTAAGTCATATTTTCATAAATATTTGACAAAAGGAAACTTTTGCTATAAAGGTGATACTGTTTAGTGGAATATTAAATCTTTAATTTATCACAAAATGTGCCTATTGTTTTATAGCTCATATGTTATATATATTTGGCTAAGTTCTTGAAATGTCTAGAACTAAGCTTCACTTTGATATTTAAGTGCTTTATGGGGAAGTTATTTATGTTCACAACTCTCCAGATGTCTCAGGAAAACTCATAGATGTAATTTCTAGCTATTAGAAATTAAGCAGAAAATAAATTTATAATTCTAAGAGTTGGGTTTTTGTCTATTAATGTTTCCCATGTTAATGGCCATCAAAACTTTTGAATATCAGTCTGCACAACTGAGATGATCAGATGGAAATTAGATTACTGAATATGTAGAAATGACTTATTATTAATGTCAAAAGTAATGACTGACATCTAACCTCTGCAGAGATCATAATGAACCAAAATGTACATGAATGCTGCAATGCTTAGTGTCTCAGACAACCTATTATTTTTTTTTTTCCTTTAAGGAAAACATAAGGTTTTTTTCCTCATTATTTAGTTTTCATTTTCTGCTATCCTATGATATTAGCATGTTTTGCTACTATTAGCAATAATCCACATATATCTTCTTAAACGTGCACTGTAAAATGTCATATTCTACTTCATTGCCAAATGCTCCAAATAGAATGTTTCAGCCCATAACTTTAAACATATAATGTTGCCAAATACAGTTATTTTCTGCTGCCAGCTTGTACAGTAAAAATTATCATCATCACTTCTTCCTCCAGGTATGCTGAATCTATCCTAAAAATCAAATTCTGAACATTATAATCACTGAAATTAAAATCGACAATAGATATGCCTCACAGGGGTAACTCTTCCTTGATATTATCAATATTTTGTACATTTTTCTTTTTTATTTTTTTTTAGCAGCATTCCTAATGAAATATGTTTTTAAAAGTTTCAGAACTTTGTTGGTCCTACATGAGTAAGTTGGCATGTTAATAAGAACAAATAATACTTTCTGTAAATTTAAGGTCTTCCTTCATTCATTTCACAACTGAGTCATTACAGTAAAAATGAAAACTCTCAGATTAAATATATGCTTGTAAGATATCTTTCTGATGGATATTTTACTCTCATTTGAGAAAAAACATGAAGGATAAAGAACTTCAGAATGTCTGTTTTCCTGGAATTTCCTAAGGAATGGCCCAATTAGGAAAATGCTGATAGAAGCTATGTCCGTGTCTATTCACAGAACAGGTTTCAAATCTGTAGATGACTGAAATTGTTGGTGAAATGTATTCCTTGTTATTATTAATAAAGTGTTATTTAGAGCTCCATGAATAGATGAGCATGAGAGAAAAAAGCCCTAAGGAAAGATTCTAGACACATATAAATTAGTATATTTATGTTGTCCTTAATGATACTAGGCCAATTTAGACCAGTTGAAGATCTGTTCAATGTTACATTAACATTAATGGACAATGTTACATTTAAAAGTTTAATAAATTTAATACTGCTTCAGAGTTAATTTTCCTCTTGTACACTAGCATTTTTCCTATGTTCTTTAAGAAAGAATAATTTCAATGCTGATTTCCATACTTGTTCAATCCCAGAGCATTTCTTACTATATATATACATGTATTTTTAGTATGATAATGAAGCTGAGGTCCTTAATTTAATTACGTTATCATGTGCTAGGTCTTTGTCATTTTCTTTTAGGGTAATGGTATTTTCATAACCAATTTACAATAGCAACTGTGAATCTGCATACATCTTGCAGATTGACTAGTTTGTAAGTGCATTTCTTAATACCTGAGATAAAGGCAAAAAGCTTTTAAAGTATAAATCATTAATTTGTTTGATACCTTAGTGTCTACAGGGGCAAGATAATCTCTTCAATTGTTTTATAGATCATCATGGGAGGACTGCCTATGTTTTGGATAGTAGAATATTGCACAAGAGATTTTTGGTATTGTTACAGAAGAAAAGCAAATCGATGTATTTTTAAAATGACCAGACATAGAAATAAAAGATAATATCACTCTGAATATCAATAGTCTTACCTGTACATTTAAAAAATGAAAGAAAGGATAGCAATTTTATGTAGATTCACAGATTAAAAGACTTCTGAAACACCTAATTCCTAGAGTGAGCCAGGGTTCACAACCCTGTTTTAGCATCTGGACCACACTTGGGAGATACTGTAAAATGCTAACTTATTTTATACTCTGACGTTACCAAATAAAGTTATAATGTTTACAGCATTTACTGTTTCTTGCCTGTGGCTTTCAATCTTTGGAATGGTTTGGAGAATAATTGAAGTTTAATTTATTTTTGAAAATTTTAACAGTTAAAATTCAGAATCTATATCTTATATTCGACCAACTATACCGATTGAGAAATAATGGTTTATAAACATTTTGTCAGCGTAAATAGAAACATGTTTAATCACAAGCAATTGTTTTGTTGTGTAGTTAAAAACATCACATAAACTTTCCTCAAGTTGTGTTCTAAATAAAAACCTGAAAATTCTAAATGTGCACACTTTACATTCCTAAGCATCTTCTCTTTCAAAACGTTTGTTCAAACTGCATGCTGTGCAATTCCTCTAATGTTTCTCTCCTCACAGAAGAACGAACAGGATAAATACATAGATCAAAAAGGGGGCACACCATTCTCCAGAGAGCAATTAATGATCATTTGCATAGTCTCTACAATTCAAATGTAAAATAAAAGCCATGTGTCCCAACTGGTTGAATTCTGCTCTATCATTTCCCAGAGGAAATTATAGCAAAACACAATTTCCCAGAAGAAGAGAAAGATTTTTTTTGAACAGCTTCATATTTAAGGATATTACTTCTAATGTTGTGTACATACCTGCATTTCAGGGAAATCTGCAGTTTTCAGCACTTTATTAATGACAACAGACAAGTCTCTTGCATCTGTTTTTAACCTCTCCATTTCCTTATTCTGTGTCATTATCTTAGGAATTTACATATGTTTGGTTGGTGGTGTTTGGTTAATCACCACTCTCCTCATCCCACTAGAGCCATCCTCACAATAATCTCTATTACTTGATCCTATTCTTAATTTATGGGCAAACTTCTAATTCTCCTGGTCAGTTTCTCTCTACTTTCCTCTCCTTCCTCATCCCCCAGTTCATTGCCTCCTCTACTGTTAAATCCTGTCTTAACCACCTTGGCTCCATGGATTTGCTGGGTATCTGTGGAATGGCTCCTGTGGGTGAGGGCACAGCCAGGACTGGGGTCACCCATGGTGCCTGGCTCCTCCATCTTGCAGGGCAGCCTGGCTTCTGCTGCTGCCTAACTGTGAAATTATTCATATTTTAAAAAAAAAAAAACAATTTTGCATCTTAAGATCCTTGTTTAAAAAGCATCAGTATTACTTAGGGAGTAAGAACATTTTTAGAAGATGAACCAATGAGTCTTATATTTCAAGCAAATTTGTATGTTCTGGTATTTGTATATTTTGTGTTCAAAGACTCAACTCAATCTAAATCATGTGGCACAGGCAACAACTTTTATATATTTGCTTGAAACTGAGCTTCATTGTAAACTCAACATTGAACTTGTGTCTCTCATTAATTGCCATATTGAAGACGTAGTTTTCATAAGATTACTTATTTTTTCCAGTCCTTTGGAAATTTTAAATTATGACATCTGATACACCATCTAAATCAGGTATTTTAGATTTTTTTAAAAGGAATCTGAATTTTTAAATAGGAAGGTACACCTTAAATCCAATTTACTTCCAATTTACTGCAGAAGATACTAATCCATAGTATTGCATGACTTCATTTATAACAGATTTTTATGTGTGCTGCTTTTGGCTGGGATAGAATTAATTTTCTTCATAGTAGCTAATATGGGACTACGGTTTGGATTTGTGCTGAAAACAGTATTGAAAACACAGTGATTTAGCTATTGCTGAGCAATGCTCACACAGCATCAAGGTGTATTCTGCTTCTCACACCACCCCACCAGCAAGCAAGTTGGAGGTACACAAGAAGCTGTGAGTGCACACAGTTGGGACAGTTAGAAATAAATTCCAAAAATTGTAGCATTCTTAATTTTTCTACAAAATATTTATTTCTATTTAAAAACATAATATGAACTTAAATTAGATCTCTGGAGTAAGAACCAGATTCTTTTGGTAAAGTTAAAGACATCAGATATTCTAGTGTCATCCTAGGTGTCTGGCAGATATCTCAGAGGATCTACAAGAGTTCAAAACCCTTCTGGGAAGGCAGCTCTAATGAGGCAACTTTGCTATGATACCCAGGTAGCACCAGGTTTCCATCCAGAAAATAGAATAATTTTCTATGTGGTACTTCAGGGGAAGCACAACCCCTCTCTAGGGTTCATCTGACTATATGGTCTGGAACTCAATTGACCGTAATGGTTATTATAGTGTGATCTGCTCAGATTGGAGATCCATAATGTCTAGAATACGTAGACACTTTCATATATTTTCTGGGGAACTTAAAAAAACAATCATACATTTTATTCATGTTGACCAGCAAATTTTAATATTCTTCCCAATCTAACAACTTCTTCCTGTAAGTGCAGGAAAAGCCTGAATTATTCTTTCATTGGGAAATGGTTTGCAATTTCCTTTCTCCATGCTCCCATATTATTTGCCTTGAAGAAGAAAGGGATAATGCAATATAAGCCAAAGCCATAACAGCAAGAGTATTTAATTGTAAAAGCCACTCCTTAAGAATAGTGTGTTCCTAGAATAGTACTTAAATATTGCAATTCAAATTTGAAAGAAACAAGACCAGCATGAGTAAAATGAATCAGAAATACATACCTGCTCTGAATCTGAAGATGTGTCTATTTGTTAGTATTGCTAACTGTACTAAGGCATCTTAGCTGTTTCAGAAGAAAATATTCTAATACAAAGGTATGACTGGGTAAAGAAAAAAAAAGGGCTTTGACAGCTCAGGGCCTCAAGTCTACAAAGCATATTATTTGAGTCCCACATCCCACGGAGCAGAATCTTGAGTTTCTTATTGGAATTATTCTTTCTAAAACCACATTCTAAAGAGAATCCCAAATCCCCTGAGAAAGAGATGATTGTAAGGACTTTTCTTCATTATCGTCTTGAGGATGGGGCAGTGACATGCCCACAATAGTCCTTCACTGATCATGAACATGAGTCTTTGATTAGTCTGAGCATCCTCCAGTGTTCAGTTCTGCTGGTGGGACAAAAAGCAGTCCCAAGAAGGCAGTGCCTCTAGTCCTAAGACTGTGCCCCGGAGTGCGCTCGCGCGTGCAAGCGTGCGGGCGCGTGTGCTCGCGCGTGTGCCCGTGCCCTTGAGTAAGCTCGCGCGTACAAGCGTGCGGGCGCGTGTGCCCGCGCGTGTGCCCGTGC
>JAOXNG010000001.1:19894216-19914078 GCA_028566535.1 Scolopax minor | reverse complement strand
GCCCTCAACCTTGATGTCCTCCACCAGTCCCTCTTTGTTTGTCAGTACTAGCTGCACTAGTGCCTGTCCCCTTGTTGTCTCTTCCATCATCTGAGTGAAGAAGTTACCATCAATAACTTCTAAGAGTTAGACTGTATATTCCTGGTTGTGTGACCTTTCCCAACTCCCTGAATCCTTTTTTATTGACTGAGTTTTTTCTGTACCTACCTGTAAAATCAATAGTGGATATTAGTCTGAAGTTGCACTAAGTCAGGAAGTTTCTTGGTCATGTCCTTAACCTTTGCTCCAGGGAGACAACAGACCTCCCTCTGTGGAGGGTCCACCCTGCTTACTGTGCCTTCCATCCCCCTTAGGAATGAGTCACCCACAACTATAACTCTCCTTTTTTCTTTGAGTGTGTGGAAGTGATCTGAAATATACATTTAATTGACTGCTTTTCATCTACATTTCCACTCAACTGACCTTTCTTGATCAGAGCCTGATATCTGTTTTTGAGAAGGACTGGACAGGGTGCAGTGGGCAGGGTGGGAGTTCCTCTCCTGCCCTGAGCATGAACTTTGCTCCATCCATTGTTCTTACCGAGGCTTCCATCCTTGGCCTGACTGGATACAGGATCCTCTTCCTCTCGTGGAGCCTCCCGCTGTATATCTTTTTCCCTAATGATGACATTTCCTCTTTGCATTCCTTAATGCCCCTCAATCTTTCCACTGCCTCTTTAAGCTCAGCCACCAGGCCGTGCAGATTCTGTATCTGCTCACATCGCACATAGGCATTGTCTTCGCTGTCCTCCAGCAGGAGTGACAGACATTCCGTGCAGCCTGTCACCGGGACAGCAGCATCTCTCTGTGGCAGGCTCTGTTCTTCTTGACCGTGGCTCCAGGCCTAGTGGAGACCATCTTGATTGTTTCTGTTCTTGTGTGCCCGCGCTCACCCTTGTCACATCCCAGAGAAGTGGCATCCACCTCACTGAGGGACTGAGGGGGCCGCTCTCCCCGCCTTTAAATCTCTGAGCAGCTCCTAGCCACTCCCCCTCCGCGCCTGATAGGCTGCCGCGGACTTCCGGGTTCCCACCGGGGCTGGGGCTCTGTGCAGCGCCATCTGACCCCCTCCTCAGGCTCACCTCAGTTCTTGTCGTCCTCGTCATCGTCATCGCTGCCACCACTGCCTTGCTGAGTGAGCTTTCATTTTTGAGCATGCTGACTTTTTCATTTTAGTTTCCTAATCTGTGTAATTACCTTTGTTTACAATAGTTTTTATTTTTTTTTTCCAATTATTTTTTTTTCTCTGCTCTACAGATTAATTTCTCGCATAATCTCTATCAGCAGTTCTTTTAAATTACTACAGATAGGTAATATGTTCCACTGAATTCTACTGGAAACTATAGATGTATAATTTTGGTTGTTGCATGCTTATGCATTATAATGAGGAAGAAAAATCACACAATACCTTATTAAGGAAAAAATATAGTGATGTTTATGGTTTTGTTACAATGCAGATTATATCAAACAACTCAAGGTACAATCTCCTCTCTAGCTACTATTTTTGAGTAGTCAAACTTTTAAATAACTTATAGATATGTCTCTAAGGACACACAGTCCATATATGTAAAAAATGTTTTTCAAGAGTCTTTTTGTTTCCATCTATTCTTTCACAAGTGATCTGTAAATAGTTTGATTGTATTTATACAATCATCATAACTCTGTCTTTTCTGTTATAGTTCATTTATTTCATGCCAAATTCTTTTCTTTACGTGGGTCTTCATTTCTGTTTCCTGACTTTCTTAACTTCTGATAAGGGAATGTCTGTCTAACTGTATGCAAAGTTTGGTAGTCCACTAATTCTGCTGACTGAGGATAGTATTGATTAAGAACTGAACATGGGTGGTAGCAGTTCTTCAAGATTTCCCAAAATGTGTGGCAAATACAGGTTTTGAAATTATGTCATTCAAGATGACAATTTCTGCAGTGAAAATTCATTTTAATTACTTTTTCATACTGCAGATGAGGACCAAAATGGCTGTAGAAAGTTTTCTTGTGAGGAAGACTTTTTATTTAGCCTTGCTTTTTTGGTTTATTGGGGTTTTTTTTGTTTCTTTTGGGGTTTTTGTTTGTTTTGGGTTTTTTTGTTGTTTGTTTCATTGATGTTGTTTATTTTTTCTACTTCCTCTCCTTGACAGGCTTTTGCCAAAAGAAAGAAAAAAAAGTATAGTGAAAAAAGAACTGCAGTGGAAAAAGAAACTAACTCCAAGAATGAGCAAAAATGAAACTAACAATAGCTTTTTATAAAAGAACAAAAATATTAGACAGAAAAAACAAGATTAGTTAAAGCATGACTACAAAGAAAGGAATTATATTCCCATACATCATACAGATGAAAACTACAGAGTTCTAGAGATTAAATTAAAACCTATTTAGATTAAGAACTAGATTATACAAACACAGGAAAGAAATAAAATAAGGAAGAAATTTTAGAATTTTTAAAATATTTGAGATACACAATCTTAAGTGTTTCTTCTCAAATTTTTTTTAATTGCATATATTTCTTCAGGTAGAAGTCTAAATCCAGGATTTTTTAATTGGATCAATTTGGCCTTTAACACCATGTCACATCCATCTCATACATGCAGATAAACCAACACACCTCCCTGCTTTTTTTTTTCCCCAAGAAAAGTTCAAGGGATAGTGAAGATTACATTTGAGTACTGATACTTTTCAACCTATGGCCATATCATCATCTGTCCATTCTGGCCAATGGGCTGAATCCTTAAATGAAGATTTAGCTGCATTGCAGATGATACTTTCTCATACAGCGGGACCCGTGTAACATCACTCCCAGTCTCAGAGAACTGAACTGAACACAGTGTTGCCACCTTGCTAGTCATTTGTTCTTCAACATTGAACAAGTGCTGAAGATGTAGACACAGCAAATATGTTAGGATGTAGCTTCTGATCTGCTAACACATGCAATGAAATATTTAGTTTACACCTGAAGAGTCTAAGACAAAATGAAAGGATGCTGGAAAGTTCTCCAAAACATAAACACTGACTTTCTGGCCTAAGGGGAAACTTACCGTCTGGCCCATATGGACATTCATCTGCATGTACCACCTTTCCTTCAGTGTTTCATTCTGTCAAATTTGCAGAAAGAGTTCATAGAAATAAAGGCTTTCATATGTATTTTTCCCATAGCCATCTTAACTTCTAGTAGGCTGGCGTTTTTTAATTGGTCTTGAAAACACAGCCAGTGATGGTCAATATACTTCGATTTTACAGGGTTAATACTTTATACTCCACCTCCTGTGTTTAATGATTGCTTGTGCTAAGTTTGAAAAGTACTTTGTCATAATTAGCAGCTAGTGTCTCTGTCAGCAGTGGGAAGTCCATGTATCAGGAAAATAGGGAGATTAATAAAAAAACCCAAACCTAAATGACTTCTTAGGAAAGAAGAATGAGTTGGGCACTACAGAAAAATGCATAGCTCATCATTGTTCTGCAACTGGACTGAATTCATTTTTTTATTAGAAGTCAGAAACCATTGTTTGAAGCAAATACTTTTGAAAGTACTGTTTCATAGCTATGATTAGATTCTTAGAAGTACCTAAGGAAGTACCTAAGTTCAATTTTGTGACACTTCCTGTCTAACATCTTGGAAAATTCAGTTTATGATTCATGATCAGTGAGATGGAAAAGCAATCTGCAGTGACCACACAACATTATAATATAGCTAGAATACTTTGAAAACACACAAGACTATTATTTCCTTAGTCTGCACAAGTTGTTTGGGTGGAATCTGTAGGAAAACAAGATTATCCATGAAGGAACATAATTTTTTTCTCCAGAAATATGCACATATCTGACCTTTGTGTATATCCTTTATTATTTAATAATTACTATTTATTATCTCTGATTCTTAAAGAAAAAGAAAATTTTCATTTACACTTAGATTTCAAGAAAATTTTATTGAGATCCACCTGGTTTAACACTGTAAACTATAGATAGGTTTCAATCAAAAGAGCACTTAATCACAAATACTAAAAGTGGATGTGACATTTATTACAGCCATTAATAAATTACCTCAAATATTTCACATAAACTTAAATATGCTGAAATTTTGAGCCATAATTAGACATAAGAATACAATTTATGACAAGGCTACACGAAGTTAAAAAGTTTTCATTCCAGCTAGCAGTACTCTCTTTTATCCTAAATCCAAAATGTCACTATAAATTCGTTACTGTTGCAAAATATATAGAAGGTTCTAGCTTCAGGTGAACCATTAAATATGCATCTCCCAACTTCAAAAAAGACATTTCAAAATGAAAAATTGTTAGCTCCAACTTTTTCAATTTCTATGTTGTATTAGGTGCCAGAAATGACTTTGAAAATGATAGCCTCTGGGTAAAGCAGAATGTATACAAACTGCTTCATTTTACATCTCAATAGTCTAAGTTGACTGCATTAATCAAATGGAGGCAGTCATCATGTAGTCAAATAGACACCTTCTAGCTGACCCTGCAGATTTTTGTTACTAACGGACTTCAGGTTTTCTAAAATTATGTTAATCCTCATCAAGAGTGATGCAAGTCATACCGTACAGCACTGCAAGTCTGCAACCCAGGTTACAGAGTCAGGGGGAAAAAAAGAAAACAGCATCTCAAATTAAACACCTCTAGGTTTTACTACAGGCAGAAGATGTTCCATTGGTATTCTTTGTCTCATCACTCCTAGAATTTTATTTCTTCTCCATCTCAGAAAACACCCCTGTAGCAAAGTAAGGAAATATGCATTGTTTTTGTACCTGTCAGAATAAATGAATGGCATAAAATTAATATTTCAAGAAGCATTCAGTAGCTTACCCGAGTATACCCATGTATATTTATATTCTGTTTCCCATTGTTGATGATATGAATAAACAATTTCCCTCTTCATTCTTGTTTTCTTGCCAAATACATGCTTTAATGCCTGAGTTCCCTAAATTTTTTGGGCCTGGCTTGGATTTGTTATTTTCCAGGCTTTTTGCCATCCACCAAAAACTTTAATTAATTTTTTTTCTATAATTCTTTCTGTTTAGATTGCCTTTTTACAGTTTTTTTTCTTGGGTCATAGTTCTCTAGTTCTAGTCTGACTTCTCTTGACTTCATAATTCTCTTTCTCTATTGGTTATTTTTCATCTTCCTTATAAATGTCTCTATTCTTAACATTTTATTTTTTTATTACCTTTGTTACTATATCTTTCGCTGCCTTCTTTTTTTGTCTTGCTCTTTAAGTTTTTTTCTTTTACTTTATTCTAGATGTAATATTATTCTAACAGCAATAAAACATTGCCATATTTTGCTCTGTTTTGCATAAAGCAAAAATATTTTAAGAATGCATTGCTTTCACAAGAGGAATAGTGGGCCGATTGGCAATATTATGCAATTAAAAAAAACACTGGTCAAAGAAAATTATTAGAATAATCTAAGATAATGTGTGCTTTAATGCATTTGGTATCTCTTCACTGTCATTACTGCCAGGAAAACCACTTAAAACCAATAAACTTTAAAGGCTAATATATAGTCATAGCTTAGCTAGAGAATTTAAGAGATGTCCAGAAAACTTAGGTAATGCCTTAAGATATTTAAGGGTAGAAAATGAACCAGAATTTATTGTCCTTGTTGGTCTGCTTCAGAGCTATAGTGACTTATTTTAGGATACATCTATATGAATAATGATATTCTTTGTTAAGTTGTCTGTCTTGTCAGGTCTTTTGAAGGACTATTTAATCCCCTTTACTTACTAGTGGAATGTGAAATTTATGCTATGAATCCAATTTTCAAAAAGATTTTCAAACTTTTGCTTTTTTGTGTAACTTCTATCAGCTGCTCCATTTTTGTTGACTAGAACCAAAGAGGAACCAGTTATAATAATACTCATTCCTTTATTTCATTTTATGTTCTTTACAAAACCCTAATTCATGTGTAGGTATGTGTGTTCTGTATCTGAAATTCTAGTTCCACTGAGATCATCTTAATGTCAAAGACCCATGTCTTTATAACCATACACTTTGAAGAACATCACTCATACACCACTGCTGACAACACTTTCTAATGTATGCTTTTCATATATCTGCTTTGTCTTCTTATTATATCCTCTAAGATAAAACTCTGAAACACCAAGTCAATTAAAATAATCTGGTTTGGGTTGAGAAATAAATCAGATTCAAACTTTTGTGGGCATTTCTAAATTGTTTTGAAGTTTTCACGTACATTGTTTATAGTACAGTGAAAATTGTAGTTTTGATATTATAGTACAATCAAAACATTGTTTATAGTACAGTTAAGTACCAGAAAATTTATAATTATATAATATAATTATATAATTATAATTGAGGTGCAGCCATTGCCCTTGTGTGTGCCCTTAATTTATTGCAAATGCAGAAATTTTATTGCAAATACAAAGAAAACCAGAGTATTTTAAAGGGCAGTGAAGATAACTGTATGTTAAAACGTGCTAAAGCACGAGATTTCATTTCACATTGTCAATAATCAAAGTGTGTTCACATGGTTAGCTGCCATCACTCAGGGTGAGTAATATAACTTGCCACTAAAAACTGTATCAGAATTCATGCAGAATTTTTTTACATTGAAAATCTTCAAGTCTACCAAGAAGGAATCAGTCTCTTGGAAAAGAAAAAAAAAAAAAAACAAATCAGAAAAAAATTACTTAAAGTTGATTAATTAATTAATTTACAATGCATTGTACACTCATTTCCTTGTGCACCCATACCCAACCCTGTTTCATTTATTAGTGGATTCATAGTCACAAGGAGGAAAGACAAAAAAATGTTTATTTTTAATAATATGAATTGTTCTGCAGAATGGATCAAAAAAACTGATACATGAAAGTAAACATGTGCTTATTGCTTGTCAGGATTAGATCTTGGACATGGCATGGTAGACATTTTGTTGTGGCTCTGTGTGAATACGTTTAAGTGAAACAACACATATGTACTTCGCGTATGTCTGAACTTGTTGTTTAGGAAAATATCAAAATATTTTGTTTTATCCAGGATAGCTTTATTTAATCCCATCATGAATACATGAGTAGTGCATGAATAATTGTCAGAGATGGAGCTCAATTCAACAGTATTTAACCCACAAATTCATCTCTCATTTCCCTGTGGGAAGAGATTACCTTATAAAGCACGTAAGGTAATTTCCTTGCCATGGTACATCTATTCTGACCTTTTTCCTATATCCATTCTGAAAGTATATGAGAGGATCCTAAGCACATACAACTCCTTCAGGACACACCATAATTTTCTCTATTAGCTATGAATTCAGTTGATTCCAGTGAATATTCATATTCTGAAGTCTTACATTTCTACCTTCAAACTTTTACAGCATTGTGAACTTTATGAAGAATACTCGCTCAAAAAAGATGAAGTTAAATGCAACAGGCAAGCAAAGAATAATACTGCTTTCATTTGAAATATGGAAATAACAGATTGCGTCAGTATAGAATACATTATAATGTAATAGAAACAAGAATCTGGATCTAACATACCTAACATACCACATAAAGAAACTAAGATTTTCTATGCTTTCTGTGTGGTACAGTGTTTCATTTTTTTCACCTACCCATTTTCACCACTACTGCTCATAGTTACCTTTTCCCAACTTGTATGCCCTGATAGATGAGTCCTTCCAGCCTATAGGCTTTCGTACTCTTCCACCATACTTACAACACCTGAACTCACTACTTCTGTTCCTCAAGAAGTTGTCTTAACAACAAAGCTACGAGCTATCATCAGAAGGGATGGAAAAAGGGAACGCTCTTTATGTCTCTTAATAAATATGGATCCAGAGAGAGACAGATTCTGTAATTTCATGACAAGTGTAAATTACTCTGTGAAGGAAGGTGACAACAAGCATTTTATTTCTGAATGATTTCTACTTTGTTTCCAGTACGCACTTAGCATAAAATTCCCAGCCAACTTTAGGAGCAGAGCCCGGCAGCCTCTCACCCTGCCTGGCCATTGCTGACAGCCAGGGTACGGTCTCCTTCCCTCACATTGGAACCCATTGGCCCTCTTTGCTCAGCTGCACAACAGGAGAGTCCTGATAGACTCTCTTTCTGAGCACGGGGAAGGAAGGAGAAGCTGATTAACTAGCACTTAAATTAATTTACCTAAGAAATTAATCTGAGGTACAGAAGCTTTTGACAATCGCTGTATTAGCAAAGCCTTCTACTGGAGGTGCAGTTTAAACTGATAGCATTTCTTTTCCCCCTTGACCACTTAAATGCTGCCAAACAGCATCAGAAAGATTCATCAGTTTCAATTGAATCAGCATGGATAGGACATTTTTTTCTCCCACATTTATAACAGTGAATTTTGACAGTGAACACTTCACACTTAAGGAACTTGGTTTTTAGGCAGAAAATATAAATTGTTATGATCATATAAAAGTGGAACAGGGACGAAAAAGTGAGAAGTTGGGGGAGAGAAGCTTGTTTCTTCAAATTAAAAGTCTAGCTTAAATTTTTATTATATTGTAAAATGACCTACAAAAAAAAAGTTTTTCACTATCAGAGCTCTCAAATTTACATACTAAATATAAAAGAGGGTCTAAGCCTGAAGCAGCTACTTTCAACACAGTTCCTAAAGATCCATCAGCTGCCTGTGTGTCTGCCCAGTTTATCCACTTGTGAACTGTGCTGTTCAGTTTATCACTTGTGAACTTAAATGCTGTTTTTCATTCTTGAAACTGCTGCCTCTAGGAAGGATATTTGCAACTTAACTAATAACTCTGCATAATGAACTACTAAACATGTGTACTGCTTCTGTGCATTGCAATATAGTAATTTAAGAACAATGCATCAAAAATTAATGCTTTATTTCTTTTAACAGATAAACAGCAGTTTTGGTGCAGATAGCCTTTTTTGTTTGATGCTAGCTGTTCTCATTTGAAACCTTATTAGGGCACTGTGGGAATGCAACAAGGTACTCTTGCCAACACCAGTGCCTTAAGGTAGAACTGGTTTCAGTTATCAGGTGTCAGAAGATGTTTTTCTGTATCATCATCTCACATAGTTACTTGCTGGCTTCAGTTCTAGCAGTGTTTCACATTTAACACCCACAATCTGTCATTTCTATTATTATTTAGGGTTTTCCCTCCCCTTTCCTGAAGTTCGGTATACAGCTAAACAAGTAAACATTTAACTGAGATGGGAGAAAAAATTCACTGTTCAAAAATATATTGAAAAAAAATACAGACATGTATTTCTCCAGATAAAACTACTTCAGAAAAAAATAACAGAAGAGATTTCTGTTAAAGGAGTACCACATTATGCATCCATGCAGTGTACTCAAGGATTAGGTTGTTACCATGTATTTTCTTTAATAAATATTAGTCCTTATCTGCAACTACCTTCTACATTGCAGAAGTAGTGATGGACTCTGTTAATAAATACATTTTAGAGTATTATGTACAGAGTTTTACCTTAGGCATTGCACTTCCTAAAGTGGTATCACAGAGCACACTTGGGAAGCAGCAAAACACTGTAAGGGAAGAGGAGTCAGGAATGACAAGGCTGGCGGGACCATGACCCCGCCACCAACGGACACCATCCCACAGTAAGTGTGCAATAAGATCTTCTGGGGACAGTGATCAACCAACAGCCCTGTGATTGCAAGCCATGACCATGAAGGTCTGAAATCAGGTCAGGAAGATAAGTCAGCAAGGCCAAATCACAGACACCAAGGTGTGATGCTGGGTAGTGACACAACTGCAATAAAACTCACACCAAGATCTTGGGCATGGGCCTGAACTTTAATACAACTTCCAAGGAATGGAGACAGAGATCTCACAGCTTCTTCTCACAGCTTACCTGTTTTCACAGCATTCTGATCCCAAGTTACACAGCTAAGAAAAATCAGAGCTGATCTTGAATACAGACATCTACACACCCAAGGAGAGGAGGAGGATGTTACAAAGACTCTTGGTCCAATCAGGGCCTTAACATGATCTCCTGATTGTGCAATCTGTTTAGTGATGTAAATTATTGTTTTGGAAAAATATATATGTAGTCTTAGTATCTATCAGGATGAGTGTTGGCAGAGTGAGTTTACTGGGGCATGAAAATGCCCCAGAAATTAAATTAACTTAATGAAAAGGTACAACAAATATTTTAGAGACTTAGATGTTCAAAATTTGTTTTCTGTGTAACAGTATTTCTAGGAGAAGTGATTTCTAAAGAAATTATGTTTGCCAAAACAAAAAAAAAAGCACAGGAAGACTTACTTGCTAAGTGAGAGAAAAGAAATCAGGGACAAAGGCCGATACAGTCTAGTTCCTTGTCTCAGGCACTGTGAGCACTGCAGGACTCCCTGAGTTAGCAGCACTGACAATTAACTCACCACACTTTTTTTCAGAAACTACCATCTATCATTATAACAGAGAAATAAAAAAATCTCTTTTTTTGACCTGTTTATTCCCTTCTCAAATTCCTATATTTCCAGTGTGGGGGCAATTAGGCAAGGATTCATCTGATCAGACATATACAGCTGCAGTGAAGTTATTTACCTAGATACCTAGAAAAAAACAAGCATTCCTCACCAGAGCTGTTGCCACAAACTATTGATGATTTCCAGAGCAGGGCAAGCCATCATGCCCTTACTATGCCTATTCCTGTCTGTTGACTTTGAAGAATCCAGTGTGGATGTAGATCTCTAAATTTAGCAGGTAAATGTCATGGTGAGCATCTCTGCTTATTTCTGTGTCGCTCAGAAACACAGGGCAGAAAACATGTTGGTAAGACCATAAAAACTGCAATTAGTTTTAATAGAGTTGTACTTTTAAAATAGCTCACAAAAATTTGTGACCAGATTGTGTGAGGTACTTGGCAAGCTGAGTGCTTGGGTTTTATGAAAATCCAGATTTTTTTTAATTGCTGAAGCAAAAGATAATTTCTTCTAAAATCTGGTCTATAGTCTATGTGAATATTGATAGAGTCATTTTAACCTTGATGAACAAACTTAAGCAGTGGCAATGACTGGATGAAATTCTGTATTGCTGTTCTCACTATTTTCATAGATTTTAGGGCCAAAGAGGACAATTTATGACCTACCAATTTTTGCTTTATGCATAATACCAAGAAATTAATCCAATAATTTTTATATTGATCCCATAAATTCCATTTGAGCTATAGCATATCTTTTAGTTATGCTTTACAATGCTCCAGCAATACCAATGATTCTAATGTAAAAGCAAAGCAGGTAATACTCAAACATGAATTACAGTGACTTAGGAGCCTGGAAAACTGCCATAGAACAGATAGAATTCAAAAGACTGTTTTATACCAAAGGAAGAAGACCCATTTGATTTCAGGGAATCTGCAATTTATTGACTGAATATGAAAAGGGAAAGAATCTTTTATTATTCATTTAGGGATTATTAACATTATGAAGAGAGAGGACACACAATTCTCTTACAGGAGTGTTACATTTGTGATCAGAATTTTACTGCCATGTAAATGAGAAAAGCAATGTAGTTTTTCCTCTTTTCATGCAATAGAGGCCCAATCCTGACCCATAGATTTAATGGCGTTTTGCCGCTGTATTCTGGGACACATAGGGTAGTTCTTAATTAAAAATCCATATAAGCACATATTATACTCTTGGAATGGTTCAGTCATTCATCTGAAAATATTAGACCTTGTTCAGAGCTGCAGGTTGGAGAAGCTGTCATAGGGTTACAAAGGTTATTATAACACAAATGCCACCTTCTGTAACATTTTTAGATTTGCAATGAAACTGGTAGTTAAATCAGCTGCAAAAGGAGAGGAGAGACCCATTAATGAGTACAGAGGTCAGGCTGCCATCCTGCCAGGGCACATGTCAATGATTTAGCAATTACAGCAGAAACAGTAGTTCAAACCAGGTGGATAATTTTTATATTAGAGAAACTGATGGACTGAGGCATAAATGAATTTTGGGCCTGGGAAATCGCCTGGGAAATCTGAAAATTCTTGTAAAGAGAAATGATCCTGAAAATTTTACACTGAACTTTAATGTGAGATACTTCCACTTGCAACTTGTGAAGAATTTTTGCTAAGTGGTACAACAGAAGGCTGCAATATTCAGGTAACACTGAAAGAGATCAATGGGAAAATAGTAAGAACTTTATTTTTTTCCAAAATTAACCCAGTAAGTTTTAAAATATATCCTCACTACATTCACTGTGTTCTACTTTTATTGTTATGGCCTATATGGATAATAGATATGACAGCTATCATAAAACATATGGTAAGAATATGCAAAGGTTTAGAGGCATCAACACATTTTTAAAAATTAGACCTCCCAGCGGGTAGTATCATTAAATCATACTATACAGGATACTTTGGCAGAACTGACCTTTATGTCCCAATCCACCACCAGTTTTACTTCCAAAGTTACTGTTCACATACTGTTAATATTGGTCCAGAATGCAAATCTGTGAACTTTTCATTGTCACAAAATAATCAGTGTTGGGTACTTCCCTGGAGATTTTGGAAACTTCTTTGATTACCTTAACCTCTCCCTCTTGTAGTTATTTGAAGGCCTAAAATTCTTGCATAAGCTAGCTTCAAACTACCCTTCTAGCCATTATCATTTCATGTAAATATTTAAAAACCAAAACTAACCATATTTATATTCTTTCTGCTCTGACTCAGCTGCTGGATCTATAGATCTTTGTCTTACATTATATACAAACATCAAAACATTTTATGTAAGCAAATTCAGAGGTAGAGAGGTACAAAAAGAGATACTGCAGTGAAATTAAAGTTGAGTATAAATCATTGAAATGATGGGTTATAACAGGGTTATTGTATTAATACTCATTAATACTTAGGAGAAGCCTGGAGAGTTTAAGAGATGGAAATCTTCAATTGGAGATCCCAAAGCCATCCCAGTTCCTCATTGCAGTCTCACACTTTATAGCCATGTAATGTATACTGGTAAATAATAGTGCTTTTAATAGATTTAAGTCTTTTTTTTCTCATTTGGTAGATGTATTTTATAGGTAGGGGCTGGGTGGAAAGTAGAATCTGTTTTTTCCGAGAAAAAAATCTCGATATTTGTTTTCATTCCCTCTGAAAAATAAGTAGAGATCTCAACACCTTTTATCTTAAAAAAAAAAAATAAATCTCAAACCTTTAATATTGTGGAAGAAAGATAGCTATGAGGTGTTTAAGACTTCTAAAAATTGCTGTTAGGTAATGTCCTACTATTCCTAGTCCATGTTCCCTAATTAAATGTCTGAGTATACATTTTGATGTAAGGATCCACCTAGATATAGAAGATCCATGTTTTCACCTCTTATACATTTTATGTAAAGTAAGAAATTTAAGGTATGTTTTCTATATCTATTTCAGCTACAGAAGTAGGCTTTCTCACTCAATGAATAATTGCCTGCCTCAAGTGACAAAGATCCAAGCAAAAGGTGCTACTCTAGTTGAGTCATAGTGCATAGCTAATATAAATCTCTTTCAAGCCAGCTCACATTCAGAAAAGGACTAAATATTAAAACAAATGTCCAAGCTTGATACTGATCTTAGATCTACTTTTTCAAAAGGTTGGCCTGGTAACATGTTCATGCATAAAGTGCTTGTCAGCTGTGTCAGTGCTCTGTCACCAAGACAGAGCCGTGGTTCAAAGCTTCCTGCTTTCCGAGAGAAACAGAAATCAAAGATAGCAGAGTCAA
The DNA here is from genome assembly GCA_028566535.1 of Scolopax minor. NCBI lineage: Eukaryota > Metazoa > Chordata > Aves > Charadriiformes > Scolopacidae > Scolopax > Scolopax minor. Next base: position 19,900,355 of record JAOXNG010000001.1, on the reverse strand, counting down.
ATCCAAGGATATTGAAATAAGTCAGAATGAGAGTAGTCTCTAAAAAATTCACTATTGCTTGCAGCTGAGAGAAGAGTAAATAAGTGTATCCATGCATAGACTAAGAGAACAGCTGCTGTTACCAGCAAATTAGGATGTTAAAACACAAAACAATGCAAACATTGATTTAAAGCAAGACTAAAGCAATGGAATTTAAGTCCCAAAGCATACTTATGTTCATTAGGGATTCATTTTGCTTTTCTTTTCCGCTATTAAGGAAATGATGTATCAGGTATGAGAAGGTAGCTCATATGCCAGCTAGATATGAAAAGGGTAAGTTGTGCAGGAATGTTTGAGAAAAAAGAATAAATGAATCTGAGTATTGTTGAACTGCGGAGATGATAAGAACAAGTGTTGTTTATTGGTTTATTTATCTGATTATAGCTGGCAAGAGAGAAATCAATATAGTTAGTCAGGGATAAATTGCAGTCTTGTTACCTAGTATAACTGGAGCAGCTTGTGCAAAGATAATTGGAAAAACCTGTCTTAACTAAATAAGCATTTAAAAGTGAAAGGAGACAGTACTAATTTTTCAACTATTGTTATCTGTTATGGTAGCATATGAAGAGAAACCTTGCTAACTTGGATAGAATGTTGCAGTTCTTATTTATTTTTTAAAAATATGTACACTTCTTGTTCTGTATGCACATGTGTATATATAAACAAACATTGGAATGCATTGCCAACCAAAAAAAATATGAAAACATGATTAAAAAGAAATATTTTCTCCATCATTATTTATATATATATATTCAACCAAAGGAACAATGTTTTTTTGACAAATTTATTTACACTTTTTTTTAAATTGAAAGTAGAAAAGACATTTTATTCCAGCTAGGAACAGAAATTATACAATATCTCAGAAAAAGGGGCTTCTGTTCATCGGCAGACATGAAGAAATGTGGACTAATAGATTATAAGAGGAGACTGGTTGTTACTGTGAAGGAGAATCAGGGTCAAAGCAGATATTTCATGTGCATTTTCATGAGGTAAAATTATCCTTCATGATCAAAAGACTTGTAGTCATACTAGAAAAGCCTCAAAGTAGAAGATAATTCTTTCAGGGTCTCATACACAGGAAAAGAGGAGATGTCCTTCATCTTAGCAAACCCCTACAGCTGAAATGACATTATAGATCTTTTCTAATTAAACTTTGCTGGTCCTAAGAGAATTCCCAGAAGATTTGTTGTATATATATAGTGCAATGTGATATAAACAACAACAAAAAGAAAATTTTAACATTACATTGGGATGATGGATGTTTATATTTTTGTTGCCTTGGAATTCTTTTTTTTTGATTGCTCCAACTTTCAGAAAGAGATATAAAAACAGACAGAATTTCCTTTGCATCCACACATGCTCAGAATAGAGTATGACAAAAGAATGAAGCAGAAGAATCTCAAAAATCAATTCACAAAGGTATGGGAGATGTATACAAGAGCAAGAAAAAGCTAAGAAAGTTTTAAACAGTGTTTCATCTTCTGGCGAAATAAATAAGAGCTGATGCTTTGGAGCTTTTTTTCATGCTTCAATAACTTGTATTCTGGAGCTAGATAACTTTGGCCCAACTTCATTCATCTGCAATTTACTTTAGTTCATTGTTTATCAGCATTCTCTCTGAAAAGCAAGTGTCTACTAAAATGATTAATCAGGCTTCTCCCAAGAATCCTAAAGATACTGTCTACCTGAAATTATAGCAACTGGTTGGAAAAAAATTCTTAAGGGAAAGGCTTCTCATGAAAATGGAAAACTGATTCAGATGGCAGTATAAATATTTCTGATATCACATTTGTAAGAGCTGTGAATGATATGGAAGAACTGGAACTTATTAGGAGCTATTTTAATAGGAAGGTTTTTCCAAATATTCAAAATATGATCATTTAGAAAGAACAGATAAAGAAATAATTCTATCAAAACTTACCAATCTGTGAGCTTGGTACAATTTTCATTAGAGACATTGAAAGTTTTCAAAAACTTGAAATAAAACTGTAATTGGGAGTAGTTAATAATTTTAAAATTGCATTAGCAATGATTTATGTGCAAAAATAATTCATAATTCATAGTCAAAGGGGAATGGTAATTCTCCATATTTTTTAAGAAAGGATACACTGCTGTGAATGTTGAGAAATCATTGAAAAAGTGTCACTCAGTCATATTTCAGGATTACAAGAAAATCTCTTCATATTATGCTTTCTTGAATAAAATGAAGGGAATAAGCCTTGTTCTTATACAAGGAATAAGGTCTTGTTTCACAACACAACTGACAATGTTTTGAGGACTTCATTTTAGTAAAATGATCTGCTACAAGTGGAAGATTACACTCAAATTCACAAAGAATTATAATGACTTTTAGTGACAAACAGCTGATAAAGATGAAATTTTTAAATCTGAAGAAATAACTATTAAATAAAAAATTATGTGTTCTTCATTACATTATATTTTGTTGAAGGTAAACAACTTACAATATATATTGCTAGGTAAAAGCTTTACTATGAACAATTTCTTTTCCCATGGTTATAAGTATTTCTAAATATTGTTGAAATAAATCTATCTTTATAAACTTCACTCAGGGATTTTACTTTCCTAGGATTTTTCTCATAACCTCATTACTGTATTAGGTTTATAATTTCTAAATATTTTGGTACCAAAAGTTGTAAAGTAAATTTTAATACTTTTATTACATTTTGTGATGACTCTTACTATATGGGAACAATTAATACCATACCCGTGTCTATATTAATAGAATTGGATTGCCGTCTCAGCTCTCAATATACTCTACATGTCTAATAGAATAAATTCTCTTTTGCGGGCTCATCACTTTTTTGATAGGTGGCACTTTGCACTGTGTCAGTGTAAGAAACCCAGAATGATCCGAGGTAGTCACCTAATTATGCTGGTTCTGCACTGATGAATAGGAAATGTGATATCTTTTTATAATACCCAGTGATTCTGTTATTCTGTTACTATCTTCATTCTTCTGTTTCATATGACTTAGGATAACAGAATTGACATAATTTTGTAGAATTTGTATAACTTTTTAAATGCTTATATTGCTTTTTAAATGACTTATTAATGAAAAGATTATAATATCATCTGTGGCACTGCATCATGCTTTCCATTTAATGTGGAAACTTGAATGCCGTATGGAAAAAATATGTTTATCTTGTTTTTTAACTTCAAAATGTTATTATGATCACTACTGCTATCTTTACAGAACCTATTAAGTAAGAAGCCAAGGAAGACATTCCTTCTAAAGTCTTTGCAAGAATATGGAAGGTATGTAAACAGGGTGCTCCTCTGTGGCCCAGAAATATTGAGCAATATGCTATATTAAGAAATGCGTATTTAAATATAAGTGAAGATTAAGCAGCCAATTACTTTTATTTTTAGTTAGATAGTGCTAGGGGCATACAGTGGTACCAACAATTCTGTTGTAATTAAAATCAGTGACTATATTTTTTTTCTAGTCAATGGGAACAGGATAGTAAATAGCTGCATATAAAAGAGAAAATTTAAATACTAATATAATCATACTGAGTTGTCTGATTTACCACTTCATGAAGGATGTAAGGGACAAGCATTACTCATCATTACAGATATGTGAAGCACGGACTTGCAAAAATTTACATGATCAGAAGTATCAGGCTTTTGTCAAATACAAAATTACTTTTCTACCCAAAAGAAGAGCCCTGTAATATGTTCCCCTGGTTAAAACAAACAAGCAAACAAACAAACAGGATGCATCTAGATTTCTCTTCTCTCTGACTGCGATTTCATCTGGAAGAAAAATGTGACAGCAAAAGGCAGAGTCTGATCAAAAGATACAGTGCCATATAAAATGTCAATGGCAGAAACCAGTCTTCATCTTAAATGCATGAGTATATAGATAATAATGGCTACTACTATTCAACAATGTCTTTTCTAGAGATGGCAATGGTTTTTTTGCAGCTTACCACTTGCTAATGTCTTTTCTTATCCAAAGGTGATTTTTTTTCCAAAATTTTAGAAAATTCTGACATCAGTCCACCCTAATAAAATCAACTTCTGTAGTCTGAAATTATAGGAATTAGTGACAGGGAGAATAGTCCCTAAGTGACAAAATATTTCTCATTTCATATTTTTATCCTTGTTTCCAACTTCAGACTATAAAATGGGATGAATATCAGTAGATATTTTTAAAAATATTTTTCATCTTCTTCCTTAGGGCTGATCTTTATGAATACAGTATGTTTTCTGCAATTAATATTTGGAGTGAAGTTAATGGCCCTTTAAAGAATCAGATACAGGCTGTTGGCAGGAATTACCACAGTGCACGACATTTATTTAGTGTGAGAGTACCGAAAAAAAGTAAAAGCATGAAATGGAGGGATTATCTCTTTCCCTCTCAAAACACTAAGCATATAAAAAGTGTCAAGCAGCAACATCTACCAATTTACAACAGAGGAAATGTTACATACTTACCTGCTCAAGATTCAAAGATGGAAAACCCAATTGGATTCTCAGCAATGGGATGCTGGAAAAGATGATAATTTCAGCACCTGAAGTACTTGCAAATAGTAAAATTACATGCTGGTACCCTATATTCTAACTGCAGTGGAGAGAAAAATTAAGTCTACAGTCTAAATCAACTGCAGATAATAATCATAGGATAGCTTCAGTAAAAATACCACTTACTTTATAAATAACAGCTTCTGCCTGTTTTATTAGTGAAAAGGGAAGAAACTTCCCACAGAAATGGATTTGTTCAGTTAATTTTTTTCCCTTGCAGCTATTACAATATGCTTATCAGAGGAGAGGTTATTAGTGTTTTTTTCTTTTTTATGATTGCCTGGTAAATACTATCCTGTGGCAACGCCAATGTGAGCAATGAAAAATATTAGCCATGACGTTAGAAATTCATAGGATAAATGGACAAAAACCAAGAGATCAATAAGAAATCCAGAAAATGGCACTAATTGGTAGTTTGGTTTTAATGGCCGTGTGACAGCTTTCCTTAGAATAATTTAGAATCAAGAATCATAGAATAGTTTGAGTTGGAAGGCACCTTAGAGATCATCGAGTTCCAATCCCTCTGCCATGGGCAGGGACACCTCCACTAGAGCAGGTTGCTCAGAGCCCCATCCAGCCTGGCCTTGAACACTTTCAGGGATGGGGAATATTTCCAGAGATGGGGAACACTTCCAGGGATGGGGATTTAGCTATTATATGCCTCCATGGAAAGAAAATATTCATGAAGATTAACAGTAAAGAACACTTGGAGTTCCCTTCTTTTGTAGTGTTTCAGTTCATATGACAGATACAGCAGATGAGATGGAGGTTATTGTAAGTTCTTGCCCTGCAGATGTAAAAAACTTCCAAAATTTCGGAGCAGTATGGGGAATATACAGAGATTAAATGGGGAAAGAAATACAAAGGCTGTATCATCAGTATTGTTATACAAAACAGGAACAGAGAATAATTTGGAAAGAACCTTTGAGACAGAGTCATAATAAAAAATTATGCAGTCTCAAGAAACATATGCAGATATGGAATAGTGAATAGATTTTTTTTCAGGCTCAAGTAAATATGAATTTCTCATTTCTTATCACCTACTTTTTCTCTTATTACAAATGTTAAATATCATAAAAGAAAAATCTTATGCAATTTAGATCATTTTTTAAATTTTAAAATTAATTCTCTTTTACATTTACTGAAAGCCTTTAGTACTTTAATATCAATAATTTTTAAACTAGATCTAACTTCCAAACCATTTGTGATCAATGAAGTCTGAATTGCTTTTCTGGAATACATGGTCACAGTTCACATGTTTGTCCTCACTGTAAAGCTTGTAGATTGAAATTTCTTTTGCATAATTGGATACATATTCAGATTTCTGTTCCTTTGAACTTTCTTGAATTTGCCTATTCAAACATACATTCAAAAAGAGATGAAAAAAAGATTGTAGAATATATTTCCTTGTAAGCACATTATCAAGGAAAACATAACAATTTAAAATACTGATATTTCATACTGAAAATCTCAAACTAAAGGAAATTATTTATGAGGATTCATTTCTCACAATATTTTTACATTGTGCATTTATTAAAAGCTATGATATCAG
>JAOXNG010000001.1:19869971-19886500 GCA_028566535.1 Scolopax minor | reverse complement strand
ACTAGATACAAACTCCAGTCACAGTGTAAGAACAGAAGCATGGTCCATTCCTTCACAGACCACCTAGAGTCACATATGTACTGTCAAGGAGATTTGAATGTACTGAGTCTTGGGTAGTGAGCATGGTGTGGAAAGAAAATCCAGCTATTGGGGAATTTATCCTCTCAGCTCTCTTCTGAAATTAATCTGGGTTAATTAATTAATTTTCTGCTCACAAAAGAGAACTATTTCAGTCTCTTCACGTTCTGCCCTATGAACAGATAACTCTCAAGTGGGTGGCTGCATTCTACAGGAATCTGCTTGGAGAAAGGGATTAATCCATACCCCATAAAAGCAGCCAAAGCATAAGGCCATACAGTTAGATAGAGTACTTTTTTTCTTGCCTCCCATTTCTTTATTTCTGATTGTGTAGTAGCCTAGTTTCTATAAAAGAGCTTCTCACTCTCCTTTTCTTCCTCCCAGGATTCTTTAGAGACGCTAATAACTTTTCAGGTTTTCTCTTAGGATTTGTCATACGGATGGCAAAACAGTTCTTGAAAAATAAGGACCTTGCTGTGTCACTGAATATTTCTGGGTGATTATAGCTACCCAGAAAGCATCCAGCCTAGTGTGATTGAGCCCAGTGAAGCTAGCTTTCTACAAAGTTCTGGGTTGCAAAGTTCTGGGCATTTGTGGGGTGCTAGACTTAACGTGTGAAAGAATTAATGAGCCTTATTTGGTGTCTTAGAGGAAGGTAATTACAAAAGAATGAAGTAAAAGATTTCATTAAAAACATAATCAGGCATTTCTGAAAGTAAAACCTTTATCTATATTTACAGTTCTGTAAGGACTTTCATAATTTCATAATCTCAACAGACAAGTCCAGTTCTGCAGACATACAGGTTTCATTAAATCTAAGAATGAATAATGTTTCCCTAAAAAAAAAAAAAAAGCCTTTAAGAATAACTAGAATAACTATAGAATAACTATAGCAGAATTGGACATTATTGTGATGCATTTAAGATGTTTTTAATGTTTTTGAGTTACATCATGAGCTTTGGCTGCCACCTTCACATATTGTCAAAATCTGTGGACTTCCATGGTCTGGGATTGGATACTGATCTGAAACTTGTGACTGACATCTATACAGCAGCACAGATCCAAGGCCTAAATTTTTACAGTTCTGAAAGATAAACAGAAATGATTTACAACAGGTTCAAGAGAGAATGAGGCACAGTCCTGTTGCCTCAGCCTGTTGCATGCACTTCACCACAGAGATCCACAACTTTCTTTTGTAAAAAGATATGTCATTCTTTAAAGAGTCATCACTAGGAGCTGCTGTAAAAGAATGCCCTTTCTCACAGAGCCTGTGCCCTCTCAGTTTTCCATTACTGTGTCGGCAACTCATCCATAACTGTCTGTTCTGTCAGTATCTTAATCAATCAAATCAATCAATCAGTGAATAAATCTTGTACCTTGCTTAGCATGAATACACTTAATCTTGTTTTGTGTGAGCATTATCAATGAGCCTCTGGCCCCAAGTGAGGCATATGAGCCATTACATTAAACTGGAGTGTGCCACTGCTTTATAAATTAAATAATTTTTGAGCATATTTTTCTTAGCAGAATTTGATTTTATTTACATTTGTCTATAGAAAGTGATATATTTCACCTGACCTAAAATTAATCTTTCAAGATATTGAGCTTTATAAGACTTAATTCTCAGGATTATTTGTTAACACTTTGGATAGTGACACTGTAACCGAATTTCATATTACCAGCTTCGAATATCCTTTGTGTTGGAACATTCTTCCTTTTATATTCTTTGCTTTTCTAATTTGCACTCCAGCCTGTTCTCACTGTTTCTCAGCTCAAAATTACTGATAGCCAGCATAAGTCCTAAAAGAGCTCCACTTTGTTATTGCATTGACAACAGAGTAGTTTAAATGCAGGTTGTCATGGACTGTCAGGAATAAATTACTACTTTGGAACATCATTCCATTTAAATGTAATTTCAATCACATTCTACTTCTGGAAATTCCTCCTTTTTCTTAAAATAAGTAAAATTCTGGAAGACAATATACATTGCTTGAATTTTATTTCAGCTCAAAACAAAGCTACAGGCAGAAAAGTTCAGCAAGTGAGGTCTTGCAGGGTCTGAGGCCTTGGAAATTCAATATTGGTACAAGAAATGGCAACTTTGCAGGGCTACAAGGTTATAGTATGAGCACCAGGTGAGGACCAAGGCATTTAATGTAATCTTCAAAGTGTAACCATATAGACCTGGAACGTCTATTAGCATTGCTAGAAACAGGTCACAAGCTTTGTGCTGACTCGCGTTTTCTGAACTTTTCTTGACCAGCTTCTAGCTTTTATTTTCTTGGTTTAACTGCAACAGCAATTTCTCTAATTGAACAGATGTCAAAGGCTGATTTGTTTTGCCTGTGTTTATCTTTGTATCATCACAGTTTTAGACAGATAATAGTAACAAGCAGATATTCTATGTAGAATGAGATATACGCAAATCTAAATACCATTTTGTTGAGGTATGCATGTCTGGAATGGCAAAAGCAGCCTGAGGATGGGAGGCACAGTATGTGGGGGAGATCAGGCATGGGATGATACTAAATATGGCACAGAGTTGATACTGTAGATCCCACAGCAATAAACAATAAAGAACTAGAGTAGGACAAAGGTTGTTCTAGAAGTAACAAAGATCCATAAAAAGTGCTGTATATAGTAAGTTTGAATGTAACATGGAACTTCATACCAAAGAAAAAAGAGTAAAGGTTTAAAAGAGTGTTAGCTACCATATAAAAACTGCCTGGAGTGGTTCTCTAAAGTAGGAATTAAAAAACATTGACATTAACATTGTATTCCTTTTGCTGAAGGACTCCAGGAGCTGACAACATGCCTGGACTTACTCCTGCCACCATTGCCACCACCACCATCACCACCAGATTGAAACCATCAATTTTAGGGTTCTCAAAGAATTCTATCTGGGTTAAGAATGAAAAAAAAAGAAGACAGAGGTTGAAATGGTTAACTTTTGAAACAAAACGAGAGCTACTTCCTAGAAGTACCACAAGTATAAAAATGAAAAAATAAAACTGAAAGGTTAAAAAAATACTTGTTCATTCTTTACAATAGTTTCCCAGGAAAAAAAAGTAAATTTCAAGGGCAAAACATAAAATATTTCTGTCACAGTGATCAAAATCACTTAAATAGCATCTCTGTGCCCTGGTAGATATGAGGGTTCTATTTCCAAGGTGTGAAGTCTGCAGAAATTAATATTTAGAGTATTTAACTCTATCACAGTTTTTAGCTTTATGTGATGACAAAAAAATTATAGGAGATTTCTACAGACACCAGACAGAACTTTTTCTAGTTTTAGGATGTGGGGCCAAAAATGGTTAGTAAGAGATAACTGAGGTTCAGATCCGTTTTACTTGTAAGACTCAACATGGACAGCAAAGAGGAAAATACTTATAAATAGCTGATTTTTTTGCATCACAGGCAATCAAAAAAGTAATTTTAAAAAATCATTTTCCTCAGTTTACATTAATATCAGTATGGAACAAATTTGATCTTTATTTGTATAGCACATAACTTAGTGGTGACATTCCTTAACTGTGACATGTTAATATCACTATGGTGAAAATAATTCAGCACAAGAGCAGTCCAATCTCAAATAACTGGTGTGTTTGGAATACCACTATGTGGAGTTTCTCAATAAATTAGCACAGACAATTAAGCACAGGTGTTTTGAAAGGATCTTGTTAGTTGTCCAAGATACCAGAATTTATGAACAGAATGCTTTCTTCTCCCTAGGAGAATTTCCATTAAAGAAAAATATCCAAAATGCTGTCCAACTAATGATAAGTAACTGATATAACAAGAATTGACAGGTCACAACTTGCTCCTTCACCCTAATTCAAAGCTGTAGATTTCATAAAGTTTTAAATGCATTTAAATGTGCAAAAATGCAAAAGGCAATTCCTGGTTTAAAGAACCTGTTACCTTCACCTGAACATTCAAAATATGAAAGAGGTGAACTTACAAAGTGCATGTCTTGAGCAATACTGATAAGTGATATTCTTAAAAAGTCCAGCCAAAACATATTTTTAAAATGTAGTAATTTTATTTCTCACATAAGATGGCATGGTACTTCATAACTCAAAAGCATTTTTATAAATGCTTTAGCACTCAACAATGACCTTCTTAAAAGCAATGCTAGCACTTTGTTCACAAAAAGAGAAATAATAAGGTAAAATACAATTAGTTTTAGTAAGGAAGGAATGCAAGTGAAAAAAAAAAGTCCATAAATACTACAAAACCACATTATATTATATGAACAGTCATTTAAGTACTTCAGAGCATTATATAGCAATGATGAAATACTATTTTTCTCTAATAGTTTTAACAACTAATATTAGATGGAGTGATTGATAAAACACCAACTCTTAGGCAATCCTGAAAGCACCCCAAAAAAGTTTGGTTTATTAGTACTTAAGTTTTAAGATCTGATTCTCTCTGTCATAATACTTCTAATTATTTTCATTATGCAACAGAATATTAAGGAGATAAAGATCTCCAACTAATATTTCTTAGGAAGATATACAATCCCCTTTTTTACAAATGCAATTATATTCATATTTATATATTATAAATTATTCCATAAGAACAAGAAACTTAATGATTTCTTTTCTGAGACATTGCTAAAAAGGAACTGGCATAAAATAATTTTGAAAGGATACAATTTACTGCCCCCAATTTTTATTTTCTTTAGAAGGTATTGATTTCAGCGTTTCATCTTGATAAGGTCAAAAATATCTCCTTCAAAACACAAAGGATACCTTCAAAATGTTTCATAAGAGCTTTAAGAGATTGAATTCTGAAGGTTTTCAGGCATGAACTCTATCTTCTAAACTGCTTTCTTGAAGGATCACCAGAAACTGGGGAAACACTGGCTCCTGGAAGGAGAAGCTGTCTGTATGGGAGAGAGACATCCTAGTGCTTCCAAACCTGTAACCCCTGAGTAGCTTGGTATCACCCTAAGATTCTTCTTATTTCTGAACCGCATTCAGAAAGTCCTTTGAGAAGTCCTACTGGCAAACAAACTTCAACAAACTTCTAATGTCTGCCAGCCAAGGAGGGCTGTGTCTGTTATCTGCATGGTTCTGATAATAATTTAAAGCAGGACTTGATTCTAAAGGATCGTTGTAAAAATTTAGCGTTAGTATTTGTCTATCATTCTGTACAAGCTTGGTGTCACACTCTCACCAGTTGTTCCATTCTAACTGGGGGAAAAGTGGAGTAAGTAAAATGACATGGTTTTGCCATATACCAAAATGTATTTTTTACTTTATTTTCATGCTCAAACCTGTAACTTCCCATTGGGAGAATAATTTTTAAAAACTTATTTCTCTTTCTTGAGAATATATTTGGCAATACACTGCTTTTCTGGCATTATTGGGATTTAGGCATACCATACAATGTTTCTTAGTATTATAAGGCAGTAATCTTTGAGACCCCTATGATGAAAACACCAAGGAGTCTAAAAGAGCATGAAATTCATCTGTCTAACTAATATTAATTAAATAAACTTTCTGTATATGATGAATGTATCTACATATGTGTTTGTCTTTATGTATGTGTTTGAGCACAGAAACTGTTTTCCTCTACTACATTTTCTGATAGTTATTCTGAGTTTAAATGAAAATTTGTGATGATTGCTAACATGGGATAATATTCAATATCAATCAAAAGTTTGTAATATTCAATATACACTCAGAACTCAATATGAATTAAGAATTAGCTCCTGTGAGTTTAGAATCTCATACAGAAAAACAATGGGCTATAGTCTTCTGCTCTCTGAGTACTTTATTCCCTTAGATATTATGAAAGTCAACATCTTGACAAGGGAAACTGGACAAAATCCTAGCACATCCTAGACATCTGAGCTTACAAATTATTAAAATAATTAAATTTTTAAAATTATGATTTGAAAATGTTTGTCTTTACTACCCTATTCTTCCACTGTAAAAATGAGAATGACATTTGCTTTTTTTTTTTTTTTCTGGTATCAGCTTGATCTTTTTCTTGCATTCACTTTAATATGTGACTGAATCCCTAGAACTACAGAGGTGGCTCATGGAGAATTCTAATCTTTAAATTATTCTATTTCCAATAAAGAGCAGTAAGTAGCCATCTTTTAAATTTAAACAGAGTCTTTAACACAGTAGGAGAAATTAAAACATTTCAATGAGAAAGCAGCCTTCTTCAAAGCGATTGGCTGAGAACACAACTTAAGCTATACGAACCCTCTACTAAATAGCATATTAAAATGCATATTGTCTTAACAATTCCTCACATTTATAACTGATCTATCACAGTAGCTGCTGAATATCTGCCATTTAGAATCTGCTTTATAAAGTAGTGGAAACATGTCTTTTTTATACCTACTTTTGAAAAACCTTCTCTTCTTGCATCATAATCACATTGCTGTCATTAGATTCTACTACGTTATGTGCTCCACTGCATTTCACAGTCCCAAACCATACAAAATATTCAAATATTCTAAACAACCCCATCTACAATGGTATGTTTTTCTTCCGCACTTCATACAAAGTCTAGGTCTTGATCAGAACCTCTGTACAATCTTTCTAGTCAACCTTTTACACAGATATATCTCGGCATATAAAATTCTGTCACTTCCTTAGACAAAAAATTAATATTTTAATATTCAGTTACACAATCTGATATTGAATAGTTTAGAAATTCATAGATTCTCTAAGTATTTGCATGTGTGCCTTCTGCAATGTGATAAAATGTTATATTTTATCTAATAAGAAATTTTGAGTTTAACTATCAAAATGACAGAAGGTATTTGTGAATAATTGTTATTTCAGCATAGATATGCCTAAGACTGGCGAAAAATAGAAAAATCCATTTAAATCCCTCAGAATTAGACATACAGTAGTTCTTCTTATATAACTGAAATCAGGATTTAAAGAAAAATAAATTAAAAGAAAACAACAAACCAAACCAGTCCAAATAGAAAGTATTTTTTTCCAACACTTAAGAAAGCATGAGGAAAATAATGAAAATTAGTTCTACATTTTACTAATGGTTTCCATAGATACTCCAAAAGCAATATTGCCACCTTCTGGTTAGATTCCGTAGTGTCTACAGCACCCATTAAAGTTGTTGGAGACCTAGCACAGCTAAAGTCTGGTTTGAGTTCATTTCTACAACTTCTGTCTCACAAAAAAAGGTAAACAGTTTCAAACTATTGCGTTAGTGGATAACAGGAAACCACAAGTATGTCTTTCAAGCAGAAACGATTTAGTATTTAAAATGACATGTTTCGTGCTTGTCAATGAACCTAATTCTTTCAAAATAAATGCATGTTTACCTCTGGACTTAGCAGGAAATTATTTAAAGTTTCTTCTTGGAGAATTTTGATAACAATGTGATGTAAAATGTTAATAGTTTTTGTTGAAGAAGTGTTTTTCAAAATGGCATGTTTATTCTCATTTTATTTTGCTTTCTTGTAGAAAATTTATCTACCTTTTTGTTATGGATTTTATTTTTATGTTGTTTATTTTGCTGATATAAAATTTAATTGAACATGACTTTCCTCTTAAGGCACATGTTTCTTCATGTTTTCGGTTGTTAAAACAGTAACTCTAAAGGTGTTTTAAAGAGGTTTTCATTTTTTATTATAAGAGCCATTTTTAATCCTGACTGTTAAAAATCAGTGCAATATAAAAGATAAAATTATTTAATAAAGTTTTTATTTTATAATCTTCAGTACTAGTTTTAAGCTGAATAATCATTCATTATAAAGAACGACACGATATTTCTCAACTGAAAGAGACAAGTGATATAAAAAGGCCAGTGTGGCTTGCTTACAGACAGTTCTTTATGGATCAGTAATTTCTTCACAACTATGCTTCTAATGGGCCATCACAGAGGAATCTGCTTAACTGTATTACAGTTTAATCAGACGTGGCATCTCTCAAATGTGCCTGATGTAGCTCTAACAAAACTGCTAGACTATATATCAGGACAGAGGTTGACCAGTTAACAACAAAATAAAGTCCAAATAGTACTGTATACTGGCAATAAGCATGAAGACATCGAAAGAGTTGCAATGTTGAAAACATGGAGCTATTGAGAAAAATACAAACTTTTTGTCATTTTGATAATCAAAAAGTCAGACTACAAGCTAAACTTTATGCTAATACGATTAGCCTAGTGTCTGAAGGAAAGGATGTTTCTTCTTGAATGATTTGTTGAGGGCATACAAACAAGACATGGGGAAAGAAAAGTGGGAAGCTGAGCCAGAGTTGACTGTTCTGTAAGCATTAAACTAGCCCAAGAATAAGCTTGCTATTTTGAATGACTTTTTATTTTCCATTTTTGATTAAAAAAGGAAAATGTATCTAATAAAACCTATTAAAAAGGTAGATGGTTAGACAGATGAATTCTGCAAAAAAATATTACTTTTCTCAATATAGTTCTGGGAGCCTCCCAGTGTCTCTGTGTTTCTTAGACCAAGAGTTGTTCTGTATATGTGAACCTTTCTGCATCCACTGAAGCATTTGCATACGTCATCTTTTTTTTTTTTTTTTCATGTTTTGTTAACGAACTATGGAAATAAATAGATACATGGGAATTTATCTGGAATTGTAATGCAAAAAACTTCAATTTTCTGTGTAATTGGGATATAATTATAACATGTCTCCAAAAACCAGCTCTCTGACTATCATATTCTGCCAATAGACTTTAACCCTGAATGTGACTGAACAACTCCAGAGGAGAAATGCCTTTTTTTTTAAGTATTCAAGAGGATTTAGGCATTGGCCTCTCTTGTATTACCACACAAGGCTGCCAATTAATGTCATTTGCAATGTGGATTCTTGTCCATTAGAAATGGGACTGAACCCTGTAAATCATTTCACACAGGCCATTGAATAGCTGTCAGAGCGTAATACTTTCTGTAACTACTGATCTGATACAGATGTAAAGAAGTGACCTAGAGGTACAATGCTCCATCTTATTACCAGTTATATGGGCTGTCCATCTTATTTAACTTTAATTATTTACTTCTGTATTGTACTTGTTTCTCTTTGTTCAGGAAGAAACGCCCTTCATTCTTCAGCAATGCTCAAAGACAACTGACAATACTGGACATGTATGTTAAGGGACAGAAAGCTAAGTCAAGCATTCTTTACCACATAAAATATAATTTTCTTTTTTATTCGTTGTTTCTTTCTATTTTCTTTTTTTTTTCCATTCTCAAAATACAAGAAATCTTTCCTTATTGTACCTAAGAGAATGAGACCATTTGACTGGGGCTGTTGTAGCTCAGGATTATGATATTATTTGAAGGGAGACAGTGAGATCTTGATCTTCTGGTGTAATACGCTAGGAAAGCAAGAACAAAAGTGTGGGTAGTGTATGTGAAAACATCTAGGACAAGATGGCTAATTTTTGTCACAGTGCTTTCAAATAATGAGCTCATCCCTCACCTATTACCATTGTAGCAAGCCATCTTTTGTTTCAGTACTTCAGTATCTCAGAACAAATCCTACCCATTTTAAGCATCTGCAAATCTCCTCTTAAAAAACTCTGCTGAGTATTGATTAAAACTCTAAAAGACAGAGGGACAGAGAAGGAGGGAGCAAGAAGGGGAGAGGGGAGGTGGAGAAGAGAGAGCTCGAAAACCAAATTTGACATAAACCTGGGCAAATGCGTTAGGCTTTGAATTGCATTGCATTGATATATTTTTAATTGACTACATGAGAATTGGAGTGGCTTACTATCTACATAGTAAATATTTCAGCAATGTTAAACTGGAGGTTGATTTCTTGGAGGTCAGCTCAGCAAAGACTGTTTTATGCTAAGGCTTTAGATAAGATACAGGAGTTCATCTAGGATTACTTTCTCAGTCATACATACCTAACTTCTGCCTCCATCTCTTTGGACTAATTGGTACAGTAATCTTTCATCTGTTTTATGACCTTCAGAGTTGTTCCCAGAAACATTAGGGGGACACATATACAATATAGTTCCAAATCTTATATTAAGAATGGCAAGGATCCTTGGATCATCTTAATTTGCATTGACTATAAGACTTGGAGGAATACATGCATTCAAAAATTCTTTTGGTTTCTCCAAACCAAGAATTATGCACTTATCCAGGACCTAAGGAGACAGGAGCAGGATTTAGATACATGAACAGGATGTTGTAAGTTTCTCATGTTAAACACAAACATCAAGAGTTTAGGATTACCTTGAAATTTCTTGTAAAATGCTTTTGATACCAATGATATTAACATAAGGAATTATATTATTATTATTATTATTATTATTATTATTATTTATCAAAGCAGTTCTTCCTTCTGACATATCTTTCATTTTTTCCTTGTGATCATTTCTGTTAAATGATTCCTATTTTTGCAAAGTGGAAAAGGATGCTAGTGTAATTAGGTTGTACTAATGAAACCCTAGTTGTGTCACCATAACCACGAAGGCATATCTAAATTTCCTAACCAGGAAACTATAGAAAAAGTACAAGCAGATACTTTGAAAGAAAAAGCACAGAGTTATTTGAGACCACAAGGGTATAAACAAACATAAGTTGCAAATGGGTAATTAATAATAAATGCAAATTTGAAACCTGGGTAGGGTCCATATTAGGGGATAATTTAAACATGTAAAGAATTGTGGCACAGCCTATTGCAGATAGCTGTGATTGATAACACAGGTAGAATAATCTTTAGATTGCATGCAGGACAGCAAAAAACCCAAACTAAATGCAGATATGCCTCTTTTCTTCAGAAATGAATATGCAAAACTGATCAAATAACCTCTACTGATACTAAGTTATTACTTCGTTATTTTGAAAGGGAAATGTACCTCTATTTCTTGTACTGATGCTGGTATGCCAGCTCTGAGACTCAGTTGTAATTGGCATATGACTCAATCTATGTCACGCCGTTATGGAAAGAATATCTTCATCAGGCTTTTAGGCAGACTTCATTGTCTTTGACAATGTAGCAAAGCAAACAAGACAAATGGAGCCCAATCAAAACTATTATTCTGTTTTAATTTTATTTGCCATATCTAAAAAGTACATATTCATCTATTTAAATAACTATGAATATTTATTTGTTTAACATGCACATAAATATATTTTATTTGTAACAGAAATACAGAACAGAAAAAAATAGTCAAATCTGTTACTGTGGCTTAACAAGTTATTCAATACATCATTTGCTTTATCTGCATTTTTCAGCCTGTAGCAAGAGAAAATAATGTGACTCTGCTTTCCAATAAGCCTTTTGTTATTTGATATTTAGCAGTACTTCTTAAATTACATATACAGCACACTAGGAAAATACAGGCAGGTATTAAAAGCTGTTAAGCAATAGTAGTTTTAGAAGTATCTGAGTCCAATCTTACATTTAGATAGTATACCTCAGAAAGAAATGGGGTTGTTGTAAGCACAAGCATAGTTAAATTTTATTTGTGCTTTTTTTCAAGTACAGACGGAAACAGAGAATGTAAACATACCTATTTTCGTTTTGCATAAGATACAAGTGTTATGTTTTTTGGTCGTTTAAGATTCCTACTGAATTTTATGAGACCTTTAAATGTCAAGGTACTTCTATGAAGTAAAAAAAAAAAAAATCCTCTTTCGACAAGTCCTCTAAATCTGGCTTTCCTACAATTTGACCATCTGTTTGTGCTGGACCTGGATTTCTGTGATACTGGCAATGGCCAGTATTGTCTCAGGTGGTGAATGGAAGAGAAGAAATGGTGACATATGGTAGTAGGATGCTTAATGCAGCCAAGCAAAAAAAAAAAATTGTACTACATAAAAGCAATTACAGTTTATCTTTTATGCAGTGAACATACAGAATGGCATTTTAAAGATCTTAGAGACTTACATTTTTTAAGGATGTAGTAAAAATTAGTTAAATGTCTTAGGCTAAAATAAGATAAAATAATTTTACAGCCTGCATTCTGAGTTGTGGGAGTGAGACAAGAGTTTATGCTATCAATTTAGGGGATGAATTTATGTCTAATAAAGACTGTAAAAAGTTTCCCTTAGTTGTCAACAGAGTATCTCAAAAACTACATTTAGAACACCTAATTCCATTTACAGGTGCCTTTCTTATGTGATTTAAAATGCTATTCACAGTCTTTAAAATAAAGAACTGGAAAATTAATGTTAAATATTCTTATCTTTCGTTTTAAATCTGTACTTTTTGAATATCCACACTTCTTGGGAACAGGATATGGGAACAGGATATGGAATCGGGCTTTTCAAACAGCTAAAATGGTCAGCTAGTATAGTGAAAGTACATGTCTGAAAGCTTCCAAGTTCTGCATAGCAGTGCAGGTCAAGAACATTTCTTTGTGGTAGAACACTGTGCTTTGTTCTACTCAAGATAAATTGTCTTTCTTTGTATGAAATCTTCACTCCAATACTCCATCAGTCTAAAGAAACCCTATCCAGAGATTGATGTCACCAGAAGTCACACACCTTGCCAAGAAGAAAAAAAAAAGAAAAAAAAGGATAAAAACAATTAATATACAAAGCAAAGCAAAAGGAAAACACTCCTCCTCCTGCTATCCCCAGCCCCCACATTAAAACCATGGAAAAAAGATCTGTTGATGGTACATTCTCTTTTCCATAAATAACCTCTGAAAAAGGTTACTATGTTTAATGTATAAGTGCTGCAACTAACACATAATTATAGTTTCCACTGAATATATTTTGTATAGTGTTGCACACTATACAAAGGTTTTCTGAAGAAATGGCCCTATGGATACAACAAATATGAATACCTACGACATTTTAAGGGTTGGGTTTAGGGCTCAGTACAATGAAGTGGAATGACATTTAATTACTGATGTGCAGCCATTCAGTTCAGCTAATTATGATCCCTGGAGTTTAGTCATCATATGTAATTAACTTTTACTTTCATAAAAGCTTAATGTGCTGCAAAAGGAGCAATGACTGTGAATGTTACACTTCAGGATTACTGACAGAATTCAAAACGAATTCTAAAGGACAATTTTTCTCACTAAGTGTTAATATAGCCATCTGCTCTTAAACAATGTAAATTTGTTTTAATAGAAGCACGGATATCATTATCTATGTTTGTTTTTTTTTTTTAATTCCATGGTCACAGTTACCACACTATAAGCAAGTGGGAGAATAATTCAGTCCCGGACAAGCAATCATAATCTATTCAAATAAAGCTAGCAAAAAGACTGATGAGCAATACTGAAAGGCCAGCTGGGTTTTCCTTTGTTTTGTTTTGTGGTTTTTTTTTAAAGAAAGTACATCTTTCAAACCATTGCAATTACCAAAACTTAATTTGATTTTTATTTCTAGAGTGTTTTAGTAGTAACTATGAAATATAAAGGTCCATATACAGTTATTTACCAAACATAATTGTTTTGTAGAAAGCAGATTCACTGCCTTATGTATATTTAGTCAGCTTTTACCGATCTCTGTTACAGAGTAGGGAAAATAGATCAAAGCTCTTAAGTAAAGTCAGAGAATTTTATCCAGTTACAGAAAAATCTTGAGTTATGCTTAGCAAGCCAATTATAGTATCTCTGTATGGTAAAATACGGTCAAGTGCAGGGATATGCTAATTAGCTATGAGTGGATGAGTGTGGTAGCAAAACACTGTCACAGGTTGCTGAAACTTTATTCAGGCTAAAATAATCCATTTCTAAATAGAGTTACATTGCCTATTAACAACATATACACCAAACAAGTTTATGCAGTATAACCCTGGAAAACTCAAAAAACATACCCATATTCTTCATCTACAATGTTTGTGAAGGTTATTGCTCAACAAGAAACTGATTTTAACAATGTTGATGGCTCCAGCAGAGCTCACATTTAGGTGAGAAAGGCAAGAGGGACTTGGCCCTGAGGCAGGTGCTAAAACTAGCTTAGCCCAGCTTTGGTCAAGGTGAGCCCAGGACAGAGGCTACAATGTAGTAGCTGCATTACCTCACTGTGTGAGGAATTGTAGAGTGGAAGAAAAAAACTAGCTCTAAGTAAAGCAGAAGCATATAAAGAAAGTAGTAATAAAAATAATATACTTTTATGAGCTTTTAACAAGCCATAGAACACCTTGTATAAATTAGGCCAAAGACCAGGAAGAGCTGCCAATGGCAGCAATATGACAGAAATTAATAAAGTTGAAAAGTTTCTGAAGCACTGACACTCTTTAAGTAGTCTAGCAAGAGCACAGAAAATCAGGCTAATTCAAGAAACCACAGGATAGCAGTTACACTAAATTTTAGACTAAACCTTAGGTCTCATATACCCAAAAAAATGTTCCACTTACTTGTATTGTTGCAGATTTATGTTAGAGACGAAATAAAATTATATTGAGAATAAACTAAAATTCTGTTTTGAGATATTTTCTTTTTGGCAGCAGAATCTCCCTCACACCTCAAGGCTTCTTTTTTTACCTGAAGGATATCTTTTCACCACGAAACTCGAGCTCTGCTATTTGAAAGATGTCCCAGGGAAACGGAGAAACAAAAAATAGTTAGCCAGTTCTGCTCTGGGAGGAAAATGCTGTTAGGCACTGCACGTCGCATCCAGAAGCCTGAAGGCATGAGTTTTATGAAAATCATTGTACTGAGGCAGATGGGAGGCAGCGTGAAAAGATGATGCAAGGTATCCTTCTCTCCCTGAAGGAAGAGGGATGTGCAGGGAGGGAGATGAGCAGTAAAGGTGTCTCGTGGATTGAGACGGCGCCGGGTGAAGGCCGCGCGCTCCGAGCTGCCTTTCTGCCTTACCCGCCTCGCTCCTTGCAGACAGAGTCACCTGGGCAGGGAGGATGCTCCTCTCCTGCAAGCAAATGAGCTCTGTCGGCCTGAAGGACAGGATGGAGCTTGCAGAGAGTCTGCAGCAGCAGCACGGGCTGGGAAAGTCCAGAAAAAGGAAAAAAAAAAAAAAAGAAAAGAAAAAAAAAAGCAGAGTCAGGCTGCTGTAGGAAACCAGCATTAAGGTGAGCCTTGTGAGATCATGGAAGGAAGAAGATTTTGTTCAGGACCAACAGTATGTAGTAAAGAATTTATTCAAGTTAGAGAATAAATTTGCTTTTGAGCCTTTTATTTGATCTATCACACTTATTCTACATTTTGATTATTTTAAAAGTTATCCTTTACAAATCTGCTTATCTCGAACTCTAGTTAAAGTCTGTCTTTAAAGAGGGGGCTCCTTTTAAGTCTTTTTGGAGAAGACAACAAAAGGGGAACAATTCAGAATTCCTTGAAGGGGACTTTTGGCATCAGGGAGACTTGGTTGTTTTTTCCATGTTCAAGCCACTTTGTTTTCCCTCTCCTTTTTTTTGTTTTTTTTATATCAGGCTGCTGGCTCATGTGACAGATCAGAGCTCTTATAGAGAATTGATCCAGATGAAAATATATACTTTTTCTGTTTGTTTTCAGCTACATGATTTCCTTAATGCAAATTGCTATGGTAAGAAGGGAGGAGGAACATATGAATGCCCATAGAACAAAGGCTGAGATTTTGTTCTTTACCTAAATTGCCAGTCTATAGAAGCATAAGAAATGCCTATAGATGCATAAGAAATGACAGTGGGCTGATCCAGGCTCCACCGTATCTACTGTATATATTCACAGTCCTTCACTTTCTGAATTTTTCTATACATGTTAGCTTTAAGCTTGTCTTAAAATGAGCATTTTCACTTTCTTTCAGAAACAATCTTTCTTTCCAAAGCAAATCATGCTGTTGTAGTGCTGATGTGATATGAGCATAGTCCTTTTGAACATGGAATACTAAAGATCTCAGGTCTGCATTGCCCTTTGCTGTTCCGAAGTCTCTACAACAAATGCTTTATTCACGCAACAAGAACTAAGATTTCACAGAGAAAGTAGCAATAGTGGAAATGGACAAAACCTAGAAATGATGACAGACAAATTTGGCATTAATATTTTCATATCTTGCTGTTTCCAGAAACTGTGACTAATGAAAGTAGACTTTTGTCTAGCACATCTATCCCAGTATGCAAAAAAACCCTTCACCAATCAAATCTTCTAATAAAAGAAAAGATTAAAGCTAAATGCATTTGTTTGAAGCTAAATAATACTATACTATTTTGCATCAATGCAATGTTACAAAATCACAGTTGGAATGAAAAAGTCTTAGGAAATTGAAGCTCAATATGTTGTGCATGTTCTTTATATTCCACAAAGAATGGCTACTTTTCATAAATTTCATATTAGAAGAGATGTGGTGGGTGCCCACCCAAACCTGTCTGTCACTCGCTCTCCTCAGGAGGACAGGGGAGAGAAGACATGACAAAAGGCTCGTGGGCTGAGATAAGGACAGGGAGACATCATTCACCAATTGTTGGCATAGGAAAAACAGATTTGACTTGAGGAAATTAATCTAATTTGTTACCAATCCAATCAGAGTAGGGTAATGAGAAAGAAAAAGTAAACTTTAAAACACCATCTCCCCACCCATC
>JAOXNG010000001.1:19789489-19801268 GCA_028566535.1 Scolopax minor | reverse complement strand
AAGTTGGTGGTGAACAAGAGCAAAGAGTCACAGTGTATTTAATTTAGCATCTTGAAAATGCCAGCAACATTAGGTATGGGAATTCTGAGAAGAAAAAAACAAACCAAAAAGAGAGAATGTGAGAAGTTTACTTCTTTCATACAACCTATATGTAGTATTGTGATGACTAGCAATGGAAAAATAATTATAGCTTGTAGAAGATATGTTATTCAGTCAGTACGGAAAAATTGTTGCAAAACAGAAGCAAGTCTGACAGAGAGTCCCCAGGATGAGATGTCTGGAGCATGATGCACTGAGAGAAACTGAGATCTGGGTTTGCTCAGGCTTAAGAAGAGAGGCCTAAGCATGAGCTTTAATTGCTGTCTGTCTTCAGTGCTCTACTGGGCTATTAAAAAGAAGATAGACTGTAGAGGTGAAAAAGAAAAGGACAAAAGGCAACTCACACAAACTGAAAACTGGAAATCCTAATTGGATACAGAGAAAAACTTGACAGGTGGTTTAGGCTTGCCCAAAGAGGTTGTGAAATCTCCAACCTTGGAGTTGGAGATATTTAGAACTCAACTGCATAAAGCGATTAGCAACCTGATCTAATTAGAGTCAGATCTGAGTTCAAAACTAGCCTTATTTTGAACAGGGATTCAACCAGGTTATCACCAAGGTCCCTTCCAATTTTAATTGGTTTAAAATTATTTTTTCTTGCTTGAAGCTGTAACATACTTTTTTATATGAAGTATATACATAACTGTACTCATAGGAAAGATTTTTCAGGTAGAAGGAATGCATATAGACAACATAGAACATGTTAGATTAAAAGGAGGCCAGGATAACCTTCAGTAAAAGCTGATATCACTCGATTAATTCATAAAGCAGGGAATTACACATAACTTTTTTTTTTTTATATTTTAATGATCAACCGGGCTCATGATAGTCATGACTGATAGAGATTAGGATAGTACTAAATAAAAAGGAAGACAAAGCAATCATAACAAGAAACAGTTTCAAAACTTTAAACAGGTTTAAAGTTTTAGGTTCTTGCTATGGGATAAAGGGAACACACTACGTAAAACGCATCAAGAATTTATTGTTAGCTTCAATAACAAATAACAGGGCAACTGAAATGCAATGAACACTTATTATTAG
Organism: Scolopax minor; assembly: GCA_028566535.1. NCBI lineage: Eukaryota > Metazoa > Chordata > Aves > Charadriiformes > Scolopacidae > Scolopax > Scolopax minor. Next base: position 19,800,128 of record JAOXNG010000001.1, on the reverse strand, counting down.
TTCAGTTAAAACAGTTACATCATCTTACAGCCCAAAATAATAAAGTCTCTTTAATATCACAATAAAAGTTGTTATACAAGAAAACTTATTGATATCTACACCTTTCCTTTGTTGTGGTACTCTCCAATGTCTGAGTGGGTCCTTGTGTCAGCAGTTGCAGCTTCATCAAGAATTGCATACATGGAAAAGGACAGTTTATGAAAAGTCATTAGTGTCTTGCACTAGATGCATTAGATGCTCTTGCACACCTTATGGACAGCATTAGCACAGCTCAAGCTCTGGCAGGAGAGGCAACAGGCCCTTGGCCTGTGACAGATGCTGAAACCAGCTCTGACCAAGGTAAGCCCAGCCCAGCCCTGTGATTTCAGGTCTTAGCTCAGGGCAGAGTGCAAGGGCTTTAACTAGGAGCGGCAAAAAAATTGTAATAGGATATGAATGAGTTAGTTTATAATTACTCTACGAAGAACACTTTCATCAGAAATGATTCTGAAAACACCTTAAAGAGTATTTGGTGGGTAGTGGATTAACGTGGTGTTGTGACCAAAATATTGGAATACTTTTGTTAAGTCTGGCCAAACATTTAAGACTTTAAATTTTAAAGTTGTGATTATAATTTATTAACAAAGTGATTTTTATTTTTTTTCTGTAAAAAATAATACAGAAATTCATTCTCAGGTAGCAGATAGTTTGAGAAAGTCACATATTCAGTGTTACTCAGGCTGTTATACATAGCTACCACTTCTGTCAATTTGATGTAATTTCATCATCCTGATGAATAAGAGCAGAAGAACTTTTAACTTTTTATTCTTGACCAAAGTCCAGAAGACAGATGTCAGAGAAAATTTTGAAATCTATCTGTTTTAGAGACCTTAATCTGTCTAATTACTTTCTTATGTTTGCAGTGTTAAGAGATTTATTTTTGTCTCTTTCCCTGCTTTCATTATGGACTCAGTGGATCAGATGTAGAAACAGGAGGAACTGGGAAGAAGCCAGAATCGCCTTCTCTTCAGGATGCTATATAGAACAATTTACACGTGATATGGTATAAACAGGTATTTGATAGACAAATAACTAACTAAATAAAATAGTGTCTTTATTCTAAAAACCAATGGTATAACAAAAGTTTTCAGTCAAAGACTAGTGAAATCTTGCAAATGCTACATATGCTCCAGTGTTCTGGACAGAGACAAGAGAAGGCTGAGAGCTCCTAAATCCCCCTTGGTTTTTATCATATTTGTTTTTATTACACTCTTAATGACAGTACAGAGTCCAATTTTATAGAGTGTTAACCAGATATGAACAAGATTTTAACAACTCAGCATTATATTTCTTTGCATAGGCCAAAATCAGTCATTCCAGTTGCTTGCCTATTGGCATTTCTCAATTTTTATCCGAAATACAGCTTGTAAATATTTTGGAGATCTATATTTGCTTGACTTGTATTTTCACTTCAATAAAAGGTGGTTTATCATAAATTTTCTGTGCAGAGGTTAGGTTAAAAATCAAGAGGGAAAGAAAACTAAAATGTAGAAATCGAACGTCTGTTTCAATGCTTCATTTAAGAGGATCATCTTTTGACGGCTTGTTCCCTCTGCAAAATGGTTAGCTATGAAAAGCAAAAAAAGGGAAGTATTTCTTCTTAGTTTTGATTTAAATAATTGTAGTGTGTTTATACTTTTATTTCTGTATTCTGTACCTGTAAATTAACTATGTTTTTATTAAGTTACAAACTTTTATGCTCAGTTTACACACAGTGAAATTAATGAATTCAAAACTTGGAACTGTTTAAATTTTAATCAGCAAATGAGTAATACTTATGTCTGTCACTCAGAAAGTTGATAATTTGGAGGCAGAATATTCACCTGGATGGCACAGAGATGAGAATAGGAGAAGGGTAGTGAATTCTGTCTTATTTTGATGCCATATCACCATCTGGGAGTTCAGGGGGCAGATTTTCTTCTTTATATTTTTCTGGATTTTTTTTTTGTTTGTTTTTTTTTTTCATTTGTTCAGAAACTTGTGTAATGCCAGTTTACCCTGCTGAATAACTATACCTGTAGGACTAATAGAAATGGCAGCACATATTTTTTTACCAATTACTTCATTATAATACAATGGTTTTGTGCTAATTAAGGATATGCATGTGTTCTCAGCTGTGGCAGTCAGCAGTATATCTGCTTCCAGAGGTGATTTTGCATTAGTTGTGAAGAACAAGGAAAAAGATCATGCGTATATATGTGTACATATTCTTATAAACATTGCTACAGAAAAATAGCTCTGCTAAGCTGGTCCTCAAATATTAAATAATGCTTTTTAAAAATAGGTCAAGTTCTATTTGCATCTTCCGTGATACAAATCAGTACAGTGTCAGTTATGCAGGATAAGGTACCATGCCAGAAAATGTGATTTAAACAGGGAGATGTCTTAGTGGACAGTCAAAGTTAATACGCTGCAGGAAAGTACATGCAGAGTTTCTTGTAATGCCACTACCACAGATGACAACTATTCTCAGTGTTCAATCAACCAGGAAAATGGTAGAAATAGATCACCTTTTTCTTCCAAAATAAAAATTAATACCTTTAAAACCATTTCTTGGACTAGTAGGGCTGGAAATGGTAAAGTCACAAACATCTTAACTGTTGGATTCTCTATAGTGTTTTTAGCAATGGATTAAATGAAAAGTGCTCATATGCAGAACTTTTTCTATCCCAAGAGTTATGAACCTCTTTGTTACATACGGTTTTGTTTGCTAATGCTGTGAGCACTGGCCTAAAATGCAGAAGTTGGATTTTCCTCTGAAGAGGCTAATCATTTTTGAGGGCATATAGAGTTTTATGAGGTTTTGCTGAGATTTAGACAATATTTAGGCGTTGTTCTTAGACTTATGGAGCTCTGGGCAGAGACTATAATGGACTTTTCTCAGCATACTTGACCTATGGAACTCTTAAGCTATGTAGTGAGGAAGTTAATCAATGGAGGTAACTAAACAATAAAGCAAACTAGATAATAATCTAGGTAATAGTTAATAAAGATTTTGATATTTTTAGTCAACCTTGAGCTACTTCTTCAGTCTCAAATCTTAAACACTGTATTGGAAGTGTATTTGTGTAATACAAAGAAAAGTCTTCATAACTTCAAATACAGCTTTAGTGGCTATAGGCTGACAGATCTTATAGTGGTTAATAGGAATGACTATCAGAAACCTCACACATTCAGTTTTGAAGTATACAATTCATTTTTTAAAAGGGAGGAACTGAATCCTTTGAAGGTTGATTATTTTCTCCTTTTAGATGGAAATATGGCCCCATACAATGAATTGTTATCCAAAGTGCATGTAAAATGATTTAATGGTGTTATTAATTAAGCTTTTAATAAATATTTCCACATTTTATCACCAAAGATGTTACACCAGTTAAACCTTGTTAGATGTTCAACAAAAACAAACAAACAAACCAACAAGCCAACAAACCAAACAAAAAGTCCATGGTTTTAAAATGTTTCTTGGTGAATAAACTTTTATTATTCATCTCAAAGTCTGAAATATGTAGATGTGTAGTAGAACTTGAAAAAAGTACCAATAACGTAAGATAACCACTTGAATGTACATATAGGGAGAAGACAGAACAGAGGGCATGTTAAACAGGACAAAATTATTGTTATGCCACTGAGATACTTAAATTGGTACAACTGTTCTTATCTGTAACTCCTGTCACAAAGGGAATTTTCTGCTGACTACCACCTTTTGTTCCAGATCATTACAGACACCAGAGATTTATCTGCCCATAAAGTCTTGATTCTTGAGGAAAGTAATTAAAATATAAAAGTTTCAGAGCTTATTATGTCTCTTGTTTAATGCTCTTTTTGGCCTGCATAGTTAAAATTTTCTTAATTTCCATACAACTTTTTTGGATTCTGTGAAATTTCAAAAACATTTTTGAAGGGATTTATCAGAAACTAGTTAATACAGTCACAAAAGCTATTTCTAATGTGTAACATTTTCAGATTTGTCACTGAAAGAACTCAGAGATGTGAAGCTGTAATTTCTCATCAACAGAATTATGTAGATCATTGAAATCAGTTTAAAATGCAACTCATTTTATTTTTTCTTATATAAAAAGGTTGATTGTGTCTCAGAAATGTTATTCAACAGCTCTTTTTTTTTAAAGCTTTAATAGGAGAATATGTTTCTTGTTTAGCTGCTATCTTTGAATTGGACAAGTGGTTAAAAATAATAAACTGTATTTTTATTACATTCAATATTTTAGCCTTTTTTAAGTGTTAAAATTATTTTTTTTAATATTTCAAGTAGCTTTCCGTTTGTGTTTAGTTGAGAGTTTGTATATGGGTAAAAGCCAACCGTGTATCGTAAGTATTTTATTGAAATATGTATTATGAGATGAAGCCTGTTTGAAAATGTCACTCAGAAAAAATGAGATTTTGATTGCATCTCCCCAGTTCTTACTCATCAGAAATTTATGGTATGTCCTGTGGTAACAACTGAAATTCAGATAGTTGTCTTTGGGAGGCCACCTCTTCCTGAAAGCTTTCAAATGTATCCTCCCTAATGGTTTAAGTATGTGGAGAAAAAAAAAAAATAAAAAAAGAAAGAAAACAAACAAACAAAGAAGCTTAGATGAAGTGTTAACAACTTCACAGCCTTGTAATATATTGACCACAGGATGCCAGAAGCAGATAATGACCAAAATGATGATCACATATTGCTTTTAGATATGGACATCTGATTAGTGAAGCCATTTGTGGCTTATAACCACAACCTGAACAATATGTAATTAAAAAAAACCATTCCCTTGGGCATGGCAAAGGAGGAACATCCAGGGGCATCCACTACCTGGTGTTGGGGCTGAGGAGTAAAAGATAAGCTTCCAGCAGGACTTGGGAATCTTGAGTAGTCGGAGTGGGTATCCTGATCCCCAAAGTGGACAGAATTGAAATGTTAGAATAGAAATCAGTATCCACCTTTCCTTTCACCTGTTTAGTAAATTATTCTTGGATTTTATGTCACTCAGTGGTATGGTTCTGTTCTCATGAATACCTCACCTTGAATTCCCCTGTGGCAGTATTTCAATATCCTTTTCTGACTTCATACAGCACAGCTTTTGTGAATTTGAGTATTCATTAGTTATATAAAGCCTGCTTAAATCTCTCCATCTATCTATACCTATACACCTAGATGAAGCCCCGAGCCAGGGAACTACGTTGCAATCTGCTTTCTCAGGATCATAGTGATTGCATGTATCCTCTTCATGCCAAAAAAAAATACCAGTGGGGGACAATTTGTTAGTGTTTGCCTATAAATGGCAAAACCATTTTCATAAAATATATTGTAATTAACATCACTTACAGGCAGCAGCAATACTTCACCAGACAAAAAAAGGGACTGTGCTAATGAAAGAGGAAAAAGCCTTTGGGTGAAGCATTTTTAGGTATTTTCTTTCTGCTTGACACTCTTGTTTCATTTCATGATGGCAACTTGAGTAAACTGGCACTTAGGCAGAATCCTACTGATGCAGTAGTTAAATAAAATCCTATGCAGAATGAAAAGGTGTCCTCTAGGGAAACAGGTATATTAAAAGCCTTATTGTAGGTTTTTTTTTTTGTGAGGCTGTTATAAAACTGTTTCTCCATTTATAAAAAAAAAAAAAATTAATCAATACAATATGCATGAACCCAAGTGGTTAATTCTAGGTTGCTTTTCTGTAAAAGTCTCTGTCCCTGTAACCTAAGTTTTTCCCTATTCTATATGTATATGCATATGCATACATATCTGTATACAGTGAAGACATGATAATGTTTACAATTTGCAATTTATTATACAATCTGTTGAAAAACATAAAAGACTTAAAACAAGAAATCAGATTTTCATTTAACACTTTATACAACATCTACTCGCCAAATTCTTGTACCAAACAAGAATTAAAACAACATATGTCAATTTCCAGGAGAGCACACTAGTAAAATATCAGTGACAGTCTAGTGGCATACCTGAAGAGAAAATATTTTTCACAGTTAGGACAAACAATCATTAGAACAAGTTACCAGTGAGGTTATTTTCAAAGCCTGACTAGACAAAGGCATGTGCAAACTGGTCTAGTCTCATAGCTTTGAGCAGGAGACTGGATTGGTGATCTCCAGAGGTCCCTTCCATCCTGAACTGTTCTATAATTCTGTATAAGTGTGAGTTCATTACCAATTCACACAGAGCTGGAGATTAAAAATATATCTAAGTATCAGGAGGATAAAATTCCAGATAATGAATGTGCTCTCTTTTTAAAATATGAGCAACATCAGAAAGTATGCTAAAGCCAACAGAAGCTAATTCTTTCATGAGTTTGAAACCAGAGGGGCATTAATGATATTAGTTTTACTGAGATGTGCCTATTTGGTAAGTTGGTGCATTTTGGCCAAAGTATTTTAAATCCATGCACTACTCAAAGGAGGCAAATTGCCAAAATCATGATCTTATATTCAGATAATCACAAACTCTGGAGGAAGACAGAACCAGGTTTGGATCTGATTTTTACAGATGTTCCCTGTGATCAAATTTGATAAAAAAAAAAGTCCTGATTGAGCACTTACAAGACATTTCATGTCTTATGCTAGTAACTCAATAGATTTGAATTTGTATTAAAAACCAAGGCCCGTGCATTTGTCAACATTTCACCTCTGAGTCTAACTGGGTAGTATTCCACAACCTGACTTTCAGAGGGCAAGGCTTGAGGACAAGTTGTGCACCTGAATTCTACCTCTTCAACTCAAAGAGAAATGAGAAGAAAAAGAAAGATGAACTAACAGCAACGCTGAATTAGAAAACCCAGAAAGCTAGTAAAAATTTGGTAAGTAGAAAACTTGCAGAGTATAATGGAAGTTTTTTGTGTTAACACAAGGTAATGCATCTCTTGTAAGGATTTCTATTTGGTTTTCAACTCAATGCTTTTGTCCTCACTTGTTACCTTATACTTTTAGCATTTAGCAAGCATTACTCCTTGCTTTTCTTTCTTTTTCTTATGTCTCCAGCTGGTATTTATCAGGCGCATTAGGTAATTTGTTGAAGAAAATTCTCAAGGGACTATTAAACATGGAAGCTCCATCTGTACTGGTAAAAGAGCTGTCTCCAGTAAATGAGCTATGACACTCAGAACAGGTAATGCGGAGTAACTCACATTCACATGGTGCAGGACTAGGTATCACTCAAGTGGGCTGATACATACATACTGAATGTCCTTGGGACCAGGTCTCTTCAAGGACACAGTCAATATTCCATAGGCTCCGAGATAACTATTAATTTTTAGACGTTACTTTTTCTACCTTCCTCCAGTCGCCTTGGTTCAAGTACCAGAAATGATACAGCAATGTTGGGAGTATGGACTGAAGACATGGCATGAAAAAAATAGGGTTGTGTGAGGGCACAGCATGTAGTAGGACAGTACTAGAGGAAGGTAAAATTGATGCAGTTTTGTCTATGGAGACTCTATGGGATAGTTTATGGAGTGAACTATGTCCAGAACATCAACCTGGATTTTTCTGAAAGGAGACTAGTTATTTCAATCAAAAAAAACCCTCAAAAAACCTGGGAGTGAGCTATTCTAAGAGTAAGGCCTAGCAATGAATTCCAGTGCTACATTATTTGCCAGGGGAGACACCAAATAAAATGTCATTTCTTAACCTTGTGAGAAACACTAGCTTAGTGTTTAGAATTTAAAGAGGACAAAGTCGCCAAAACAAAGGTATAAAAATTTATTATATGAAACAGCACTGAAATGGGTGCATCTCAAAGCAAAGGCAAGCACATCTTTATTTTTTAGATATTGTATACTGTCTCTCTTCTCACTGGCTGAGAAGTTGGAGCTCACATTCTTCCTGACCATCTAACCTATTACAGGTCTAGTTTACACCATTTTACCTTAAAAGGTACATACACCCATTCTACAAAATCATTCTCTTCAACTTCTGATTGGTTCATTATACTACACATTATTTCACAGTCTTTGCTATCATCTACTGTCCAGTGTTAGTAGTTACAAGCACCCTGGTGGTAGTCTACTTCATCCAGTGGACGTATCCTCATTTTCATCAATCACCCTCTAGATGGCCTTCATCCACTCATCAGTTTTCCCTGTCCTTTGCCAATTTATTGGTCTGCCATCAGTGTTAATCAGCCTTCACAGTCCTTCGTCCACTTATCAGTCTGCCATCAATCTCGTTCTCTTCACCTAAATAACTTCCCATAAACCAGGATCTCTGGACCAGTCCAGGGCTTCCTAAGGATTAGTTGAATACAATGGAGGAGACTCCATTGTATCATGGACCCTCCTCCATCAATACAGGCACACTGAAAAGAAAATATATCAAGCAAAACTCAGCCCATTTTTCACAATCTGGAAGTCTCAAGGCTATTTTTCAGGGGATGGGATAGCATGGCATGGAAATGCCACTTTGTCCTTACCTAATTTTTATAGTATTCTGTATGTACCTGCTACCTCCACTTATGAGAAACAGGACACTGGGTTAACAGCACCACTTTTCTGTCCCAATATGACTATCTTATAGACATTCAGTAGCACTACAGCACAGACCTTGATATTTGAGACAAGGACTGAATGGGGCATATAGAGGATCATAAAATTCAGAGAATAACTGAGAATACCTTGAGTTATGTTTTCCCCCCTGTTCATTTATAATGGAAAATATGAGTAAATATATTCAGTAAAAGAATGATGCTCAAGAGTACAAAAAAAAAAAGAAATATTTAAACATATATTGTTTGGCACATATACTACAATATATGCTGACATACTCTTTTTCTTTTAATTTAATTTGGTTACAGAAAGGATTTCAAGCTATTTAAATTAATCAAATTAATTAAAGAGAATTGTTAAAAAGGAGAACAATGAACAAAAAGAGACTCATAAGGTGAGTTGCATAGCTTATTCTTTAACCCAAAACACCTTCAGTGCTTAGATAACACCTACATCAAATGACACATACTTGAAAGTAAGGATACCATTAATCCTTCCTTTCTTCTTGGCTATAGAAGACATTAGTTAGAAGTATAACAACTATTCATAGACTGATTAATAGTTATTTGCAAGGAGCAATTTGTGACTACTATACAAATCTTTTAACTTTTAAATTGTATGTATGTGTAGAATTTAATCTTTAGAAGTTCTTTACAATTCACAATAGGTGTTGTACTTCTCAGCTCAGTTGTATCTGAGAAGCTGTATAAGCATTTGGCACAGAATAAAGACTTATTTTTGCTCCCTCCTGCTTGAATTTTTGTAAATAGAATTTGATTTCTGTTTCAAATATGTTTTTTAAATCATACTCTTTGAGTCTGATTTCTTAAAGCTAGACTATTTTAATTTTAGGGAGTATTTCTAGAGCAGAGAGTTGTTTTCTCCCTATAGTTTCTCTAAGCTGAAACAGTCCTCCCTAGAAACACAGTTCCTTTCTTAAATTCTAATAGACATAAAGCAACTGATTCTCCCCAGCACCACCAAAAAAAAACCCCAAAGCCCAAATTAACTTTGAAAAGATACTTTGTTTACCATACTAAATTATTTTGTTCATCAGTGCACTTCTATTTTTCATAGAATCAGAATTCTGAGATTTTGAAATGTTCAAACATTTCACAAGACCTATAGAGCAATGGAGTATGTTCCCTGTTTCATGAAGACTGATAGCATGTGCAATAGTTTTCACTTAGCATGTCTGACTCTAGAAATAGAAAGTAGCAGTGCAAGTGTATTCTGCCTCACTTCCTGTTTCTTTTGAAAACCAAAGCTAAATTACTTGTTAAGTGTAAAAAATATATGGACCTTCTGAATTTTGTCTGCTAATACTGAATAGTTTGCTTTTCTTCTTCAAATCTCTGTAATTGCGTATCTTACATGAGGTAGGTACTTAGGTAGGAAGCTGGGGAAAAAAAAGAAAAAAAAAAAAGAAGAGCTCCTGATCAAAAGATTATTCCTGTATACCTACAGGCAGACATAAGGTTGGGTTGTCACTAGTTCAAGTACCATGCTAGCAAGACTATGCAAAATTAAACAGAACTCTGTAGAGGCTTACGCAAAAATAGGTTTTTGGAATACAATATAGAATTTAAATTTGCCATATGCTGATTCTTTCTATAAGTTCCACTAAAAATATATAAGCCTTTTCTCAAAAAAAGAAAGGAGAAGGAGGTATCCTCTTCTTAAGTCCATTAAACCCTGCTGCACACAAAAGCCAAACAGCTAGATTGTTCACCTTTGCTGTGAGAGAACTTTGCTTAATTTGAAGTAAGTATCCAAATAAAATTCTTCCATTATTTGTCACCCTGCTACAGAAACTTTTTTTTGAAAAAACTTCTTTATTGATTATGACATAATAAGATTGAAAATAATTTTGAAGTTTGTCAGCTTCAATACTCAAATTTGAGTTCTCTCTACTAGGATGTATCTCTTTCTTTAGTAAATAATGGCTGTTTTACAATAACACCTAGTAATCATTTGACTATTTCTGACCTTTCTCAGAGATGATCTTAAAGGTCTTTTCCAATATAAATGATTCTATAATTCTGTGATTCTATGAAATTGTCTTGAAAACCCTAGGCTGATCTCTGCCACAAAGTAGCATT
>JAOXNG010000001.1:19756140-19767768 GCA_028566535.1 Scolopax minor | reverse complement strand
AGTTGGAATTTAGCTAATTTTCAGGGTATTCTCAGCTTTCTTAATATGGTGTCATAATTTTTCTTATTACTTTTGTCCTTCTGAAATTAGAGTGATCAAGTGTTATCAGTTCAGAAGGGAATTTTCTCATTTCCTGCACCATGTCTTATCATATTAAGATTTGTTTAAATAAATTTGGCACCCACTGCAGTAATTTTTAATATCTCCTAAGTGATAATTTTGGTAAAACTAATTCTATGGGATTTACAGCCTTTCTGATTTAGGTAATCTAAATGTCATATTTATATCACCAGAATCTGAAAATAATAAAACAGTTGGGGAATTCCAGTATCTTCTCTAAGATAACACTCTCCCACATATATCAACAACCAGCTTGCACTTGTCTCCAGTCTTGTTTTTACATCTCTTTTGCAAAGATTTATGCAAAGCTGTATACACATATAATGCTTCTTGAATCAATACTGGATTTAATCAACATTGGATTTCATTATGTCATTTTCCAGTAATGTTAAATACATATAAATACTGGTGGGGGAAAATACCAGCACTCTAGATGGAGAATAGATGTCTGCTTGGATTTGTGCAGTACTTCATACAGTGGAATACTTATTCTGAAACATTTAAGTAAATCTGTAACACATAAAGTGTTTTTTGTGTTTTGTTGGCAGTATTTAGAAATTAAAAAAGATATTACAAACAGAAATAGCATAGGTTTACTAATAATGTCAAAGTTGCATTACTGTAAGGGTTAGTATGATCACCTATTTTCTTGTCAGACTCTATAAAAATATGAACTGAATGTTTATTAGACATGTTTTATTCATGCATTAATTATTTATAAACTATATGAAGTTCCATTTTATGTATAAAATGTGACTGTCAATAAATTGTCATAGCAATTGGAGGAAATCCAAAATTCTCTCCTAGAGAACATAGTCTTAAAATGGAAAATGTGGGCTTTTTATTACATGTCTCAAGAAACAGAATAGTTTTTCATTGCTGATACATCTCCTATACATTATTTTGTTTTTCTTCTTCTCAAATTCATAATCTTTCTCAGGAGTAAGGTCTTTTCTTAGTAGGTACTCCTTGACATTTATCTTTACATACATGATAGAAATTTGAAAATGAGCATCTGTCAATGCTATGACATCAAATTTAAACTTACTGGTCATGCAAATAACTTGGTTTGCAGATCTCATAAGCATCTTTTCAATTTTTCAGATAACTAAAATGAAAAAAAAAAACCAACAAAGAACAGAACAAAGCAGAACAAAAGCCAGACCAGTTCTTCCCCTTGTTAGCATTAAAGAATTGCTGGTTAGAAAAATACACTATAATACTAAATATAAGCAAAAAGAAATGTTTGAAGGTTCTGATTATATTAATTCACCTTTTCCTCTAGTGAATTTAAATTGAAAGTTTAATTTAAAATAATGGATTAAAAAATGGATGTTAGGTGTAGAGGTATATCCCATGATGCTGTTTAAAGGACAAAGTAAATTAATCTTTATCCAAGTGTTTTAATGTTATGTATTTTGTCTAACATTCAGAAGAGATACCTCAAAGAGAGTATTCAATTTGAAGGCTGGGATTTTTTTGCATAAAAGATTTTTTTTTTTTTTAATTTGAACAAATCGGAAAGGGAGCAGACAAGCTTCCTTATAACATTTGTCAGTTCTGAAGCAAAAAGCTCAGATATGTTTTATTTCTCTTATTCTATGTTATATTTGAGGTATTCAATATCTAAATATTTACAAGCATTAATTTTGAAAACCTGTTCTGGTCTGGGGACTCAACAAGAAATATTACAGCATTTAGATGTTAATTCAGTTTCTTTTTTAAATACACAAGTGATTTTCAAAAAAATGTTACATGAAGTTGAGTTAGTTGCATGTCCTTGGATTGATGAAAGCTAACGACATATGTGGCTGCATTACTAAGAGTGTAGCCAAGAGTTTGAAGGATTTCCCTCAAAGTATTTAATTCTATTTGGCGCTTATGAGACTGCATTGGGAGAATATACAGAATAATAGGCTCCAAAAAAAAGAGGGGAACCGATATATTGCAGCAAACCCAGCAAAGGGTCACTGAGATGATTAGGGAGCACCTATAAAAGAAACCTTGGAAAGTTTGTTCAGTATGAAAATAAAAAGCTATACGGTTTTTATTGCTTAATAGATTTATTTGATTACTTAACGGTAAATTATGGAGAAGATGAGGTCAGACTCTTCCTGGAGTTGAACAGCAAAAAGGTAAAAGGCAACAGACACCAGTTGTTGTAAGGGAATAAAAAAGAAACTTATAAAATACTAAAAGAAATTTACAAGAGGGGTTGAAGAGCCTTCTACATTCATTCTAATACCATGCCATTGACATCTATTTCATGTTTTTTTCTGTCCAATGGTGAGGATGTATCAGTGCTGAAAATGGACTTTGTTTCTCTGCCTCTTGTCCAATCCTGCCCAGTAGTCATCTTTTTTTTTTCTGTTTCTTTGCCTCCAAAAATGTGCAAAGGTAGACCTACACCTTTTACAGATAGGTCCAGACACATAAGATGGTATTAAGAAGTCTGCTTTAAGATCAGGAAACCCATAACCTCAGAGAGGAAAAGAAGTCAGAGTCCTTTGAGGTGAAGCCTTCAGCATGGAGTCCTCTTCCTTCTTTTTCCAATCAGGTTGAATTGTTGAAAGGGTTTCATGAGGAGAGTATACCAAAAAGACTTCCATTCAGCTTTGTACTTGAGGCATTGCCGTACATTTATATATAAATAAACATATTTGATTAATCTGACCTTCAAATTATGCTTTTTCTTTAGGAAATTATGCTGCATTTTTAAGAAGTATTGTACAAGTTAAAAATCAACCATTGAAAAATCAACAAACAAGAGAAAGAATGAAGGTAAGCAATGGTAACCAACAGTAGTGTGTAGTGACTAAGAGGATCAAGTACTCCTTGCTTAAGGGTTAAAGTATAACTGCCACTAAAACAACCATCAGTAAACAATCCACAACTTCACTTTTATAATTTTACCTTACTTCTGCTGCTAAGATTAGGAAGTATTACAACCAATGAGCTGTGACAAATGAGACTGCATCACTTTATGAGAAAGTAAGAAGCTGTAAAGTCAAGTAATGTTTATTTTCACACTGAGGTAAACTGATCACTTTGTGTGGTAACAACATAAGCAATATAAGCAAGTGTATGATTTGAACTAAATTTTATACCTATTAATGTGCAGAGTAATTAAATTAGTGTGTGAAACATTTGTATCTTATTTTCGTCTAAAATAACTATAGGTTTCCAAGTTGGTGACAGTGGCTATCATTCATTTGAGGTTTCCTTAAAAGAAGTTTCACTGTGTTCTGAAAGCCACTTAAACTCCATAGGTTCAGTGTATCCAGTATTATCAAATTATATGAGTTTTAGTGTATATTCTTGTACCATGTCTACAAGAGTGAACAGGCTTTCCAGACCTATTCAAACAGGTGTGTGAAAAGACCTTTGTAAACATTGCATCTATGGAGCAAACTTGTGAACATACCCAGTACCTCTAAGTCTACCTGTTCTGAGCTACAGTGTAGTACAAACCAAACTGAAATAGCTGTCAGAAATCAGGGAATCTTAGACAACTATAAAAAATACCCAAAGACAACTAAATTTATGTCATGGAAAAAGAAACCTATCTGAGAATGTCTAGATATGAAATAGCATCATGAGTACCAGACCAATGTGGTACTACAGAAGCCAAAAAAATATAGAACATTTTAATATTATTTTCAACACAGAAGATGAATGGAGAATTGAAATATTGAAAATTTATGTATAATAAAATAATAAAAAAATCCAGTTCAATGAAGTAATTTTCAGACACTTCTAAGCTAAAATAATGATTTTTATTTTCAGTTCTGCATTTTTTAGTGTTAGCTCCATTTCCCAATTTGAGACCAGTATTAACTCCATTCTTACATGATTGCCAGAAAGCATGACATAAATTAGAAGAGAAAATAATTTATTTGAAAGGTAAATATAGGAGGACAGTGGATGTAAGTTGAGGAGGAGAAATGGATGTAATTGAAAACCATGAGGATTATTCCTGTGAACTAAAACAGAATTTGTAGTACCCTGTAGGTCAGTTCAAAAAAGGAAATATTTTGAATTAGGTTACAGAACCCAAATCAAGTTGTTCATATAATATAGAGAATACCCAAACCAGGTAGTAGTTGGGGTTCCACAGATGAAAATAAATCTCTGTCTCAAGGAACTTGCAACTTTTGACATGAGAGATGGTAAATACAAAGAAATGTGAAAAGACAGTGAAAAGAGAAATTGAAGGTCTGAGATTTGTATAATGTCATTTTGTAGGGTAAAACATGTTCAGTTAGAAAGTTCCATCTGTACAGCCAGAAGTTTCCTTCTGTATCATCACTGCCTTTTTTTTTTTTCATCATTTCATCCTATCCATTTTCTACTTTCTTATGATCACTTTACATGTCCCAGATTTCCCTTTTATGTCGTTTCATGGTCCCCATCCTTTTGGCTTGTCTTCTTGCATGTATTGTAGTTTACCCTCTCTTCTCTGCTATCTTGGAAATCATTGACAAAAATTTCTACTTCTGTTACTATAAAAATGCAGTGTATGTTTATATAGAAAACAAGTGATAAGACTGAAGAATAAAGGAGAGTGAAGGAAGAAGACAACTGAATTTCATACTTCTTTTTACTCACAGCTCTGCTGTGCTTACACTGAGTTGTTCTAGTCATACTAGCTGTAGGCATATATAATAATGGAAATATGGAAGAGATGTTCATACAGGTCAATCCAGTCAGCCTGTACCCTGGGGAGGGAATGTAGGATGTCATCTCTACCTCTCTCTTGTGTACATCTCCTTAGAAGCTTTCTTACATTTTGTGAGCTCAAGAGCTAATTGGAAGAACAGCTTTCAACTGTTGAACTTCAACCTGAAGCACTACAAATCCCAAAGAGATCTTCTAGGGTCCTACCTCTCTATGTGTTGGCCAAAATGTTGAGAACTCAACAAGCTTTTCCTTTCATACAGCCAGGGCAGTTACTGCTACTTATTTTGTTCCCAGAGTTCTACTGCTGACATTACACCTCATATAGGTAGAATATTTCTCAACACTGCAAAGGTGATTACCAGTTCACACACTCAGCACAAAAACCTTTGTATCCCATGCGATGATTTACTACTTTATGCGGAAATAATTTGTTTGTATGGATAGTCCACCTTTTCTTGTGTGAGTGGAACTGTTATTTATTCAATTGAATAAGCAGCATTTGTATGCAGCCTTAATCATGAACATTTTGGAGACTAGCATCAGGCACTAAGTACAATCCTGTCAAATAGCTGGCAGTGGATTAACTTTGACACCTAGAAACATGCCAAATTCTGACAGAATAAGAACTCGCTGTAAACCCAATGTCAATCATTCTCTGAGTGCCACTCCAAATGCTTATCCTGTTAGTGATGACATCAATCTGCATTGGCATTCAAAATACTGCTGCCCTTTGAATAGAGAACTGAAAGTAATGGACAAAACTCCAAAGTGCATGCATTTTAGAAACCACCTTTACTTTTCTAAAAACTGGTGGCCACCTCTGATGTGGAGATGATGCTTTAATTTTCATAGCTGTCTGCAAAAGAGTATTTTTACTGTGTGGTTAATCTATTGCTCTACAGTCAGGCTCACTTGCTTCCATCATGTACTAAAACTTTTCTAGATAAGTGATGATCCCTTGTACTCAGCAGTGTTGAGGCCATACTTCAAGTACTGAGTTCAGTTTTGGACCCCTCACTACAGGAAAGACATTGAGGTGCTGAAGCACCTCCAAAGAAGAACAACAAAACTAGTTGAAGAGTCTAGAGCACAAGTCCTGTGAGGAGTGACTGAGGGAACTGGGGTTGTTTAGTCTGGGGAAAAGGAGGTTGAGGGGAGAACTATCGCCTTATACAAAAACCTGAAAGTAGGTTGTAGTGAGGTGGGAGTCAGTCTCTTCTTGCAAGTAAACAAGTGGTACGACAAGAAGAACCTGCCTTCTAAACGAGGAGAGGTTTAGACTGGATATTAGGAAAAAAATGTTCACCAAAAGGGTTATCATGCACTGGAATAGGCTGCCCAGGGAAGTGGTTATGTCATCCTCCCTGGAGGTATTTAGGAGACCTGCAGACATGGTGCTTAGGAACATGGTTTAGATGTGGACTTGGCTGTGCTAGGTTAACAGTTGGACTCAATGATCTTAAATGCCTTTTCCAACCTAAATTATTCTATGATTCTATGACTCAGAAAGCTATTTTTCTAATTTTAGCTCCATCCCAAGTTTTAAAAGTCTACTCACAGTAACACCTAATAATGTATCACAAGGGTCATACATACTTTTTATAAGCTAGCCTGGTTATTAAAACACTCACTTTCTAAGTGAGAGAAGAGAGACCAAGGTTCAGCCTGAGGGGTTTCAAAACTATAACTGTGAGATGCTAGACTTCCATTTATTTGGTCTTCTATTGTCTTCACAAATCCTGGATTTCTGCCTGCACAGTGACCCAATTTAAGAGTAGTTTTCCATTTTCCTTTTTTTTCACTCTTCTTCTCTAATCCACCAGAGTGAGCATGACCTTGTGAAGTAGGAGATGAAGCTGAAAAGGAAATTGAACACATCTCCTATTCCCTGGCCAAGTGTTCTATCTATTAAACTGTTCAAAAGAAGAGTAGCTTTGCACCAGTAGTGATGAATTAAAACATGGGCTATATTTGATTAAGTCATTGCCCTTGGGAATGGTCTCTACTGACTAGATCATACTTGACTAGAGATCACTAATAAACAAGTCTGAGGAAAGTTCTTAAGCTGTTAAAAAACATCACTTAATTGGATATCTGTACTTCCCTTCATCTTGCAACTAGGGGAAAAAAAAAAAAAAGACTCCTAAGACTTAAATATAGCTGGAAATATACTTTTCCAGTATGTATTTCCTATGTATTTCCTAGTAGCTATTGATAATCCCTTGGTCAGAATGTAGCAGCCATGAGTAACTCTTGTCTCTCAAAGACTTGGTGCTTTATCACCTGAAAAACTCATCTCATACCCTGCAACTGTTTTTTTTTTTTTTTTTCCTCAAGATAGAGAAATTGGATATTCAATTTAGTGATCTTATAGAATCAGATCATCAAATACTTTTATGGACCAGCCTATCACAAATTATGTGGTTGTGCTACTCTTAAACTGCTACAACCCAGTCAGAAGGTTAGCTTCAAGTGGTATATTTAGGCAAAGCACACACCAGAGCTACTGTGCAACTACCAAGCTCAAACAGGAACAGGATTCTCTTTCCTCTATCACACCAGTAGACCTAATTCTAAGATATTTGCAGACCCATTTAAGCCATCTCAAAAAAATAGTAATGTCTTAATCTGGACAAGCTAAGTGATATGTGCATCCACTAACACAGGGCAGATGTACTGTCAAGGAAACTAGATCCTAGACCATCGAATACTGTCCCTTCCAATTATCAGACACAACTGCATATAATTTCTTCCATAAATTTAGTAGTATCCTTCCTAAAACATGGTTTATTCTATTTGAAGTTTTTGGTGATTATTCCAGAAACAAACTTTAGCTAAGGAAGGTCTAACATGCCTGAAGCTAGTTCTTCATAAACAAAGGGCTGAGGTAACATGTAACATGTGTATTACATTGTGCTGTTCAAATATTAGCTTGATTAGGGTTATCTGAGGTATTGCCACAAGATTAACACTGCTGTAAGGCACCAGTCAATTTGGTAGCTACATAAACTGAACCTTTTTTTAACTTATTTTTTATTTGTCCTTGATAATATATATAGATTTAGTCATCTACAAATCTTGTTATTAAATACCCAAATCACATAAGGAGTCTGATCTGAGTCTAAGCTTCTGATCTTACTCTGATAATTCCACTGAAGAGAAAGCACAGAAAATGTTAGATATTACACTGCCAGAGCACTTCTAAGGAGCTGAGCTTAGTGCATGCATCTAACATCAATGACTCAAAAAAGGCGTCTTTCTGCTGCTGTCATGTGGAGGTCAGTGTTTGCACTCTAGTAAATAGCTGCGATAAAACCTGAAGTATTATTGACTTGTTTAAAATTCAGGCAACGTGGAACAAGTGCAACTGTCAGCAATAGGAGGCCTTGAATAGCTACAAAGGTTAAATATCAATTTGTTTAAAAAAAGAAGTCAAACTCCTTCCTCCACCATAAACTGCAAATCTGATGACATTCAACCCATTACCACTCCTGTCAGATATTTGAATTTAAAGTGTTGACACCCCTAAAAAAATGAACAGAATCTTATTAAATACAGATTACTTTGGAAAGGATTTTTAAATAGGTTCTTAATTCCATACACAAAAGCTTAGAAAACCTTGTTAGGAATCCAAATTCTATACTTGAGGCCAGTTCCAAAGGCAGTGAAGGTTTTCTATTGACTTCAGTAAGTTTTGGATCAGGACCTTAGGATTTGAATACATCAAGAAAAGGGAAGACTGGATGCAGAAAGTACACATTTCTGACTGACTTCCTTGTTCTTATCTTACAAATTTTTTAGTATACTTTTTCTTTACATGGCAAATTATCAGTTTTATGTTTCTTATGGAGAAATAGAAGATGTTGTTTCTATATTAATGAATGTTTTCTTTTAATCTGAAAGGCATATCCACAGTTTTTAAAGGGTATTAAATTCACTTAGGCTCATGCATAATTTTTACTTTGTTTAAAAAAAAAAGGATTAAGTGATGGGTATAAATTTTACTTTGAAAGTAAAAAAGTTTTTTCAAAAAAATTGTGGAAGATATAGAATATTTGAAGTTGAAATCTTACAGGTTAAAATCTCATTTCAATAAATCATGATAATTAAAATTGCAACATCACCAACAACAAAAATAGCACCTATGCTGGGATTTTTTGTACTACTACAAGACATGGAAAGAGCTGACATCTGAAATCAAGCAGAAGCAGAAGTTTATTTTTCAATATTCAGTCAGTGATTGCAACACATTAGTTTTCTGAATTTATGTAGGTACATGATTCAGTTTCACCTGTTGATAGCATGAGATATTTCTGATATCTGTTGAATAGAATACAGCATTTCCTCAGTTCCTCACTCCTTTTTTTTTTTTTTTTTTTTTTGTTTCTAATATTTTATATATTGTAAAAGCATACTATCAACTCTTTTTGCATTCATTGATTTTTCTGCCTTTGCAACCTGGGCAAAAACTAATTGCTTTCTTTGATGGATACTTCAAATTTTTAAGGCATTTAAATTTTTTTTTGGTAGGAAACTGATTAATTGACAAGACATGTTTTCCAGCTGGTGCAAAAATTCGATAGGATTGTTTATTTCTGATATGATTCCTGAGATGCTTATGAATTATCTTGAGCATTTTCCATTATAAATTATTCTACCCCCTTTACTAAGCAGTATTAACCTGTAATACAGGCTGCTACTAGCAGAAGCCTTTGTACAACTTCTTTGAACTCCTCAGATATACCAGCATGTCAGTCTATATCTTATATTTAAACTATAGTGCATAGGCATGTAAGGCCATGGTTTTGTAAGTGTAAAGAGTTTTCTCAGGAACTATGCCATTATTAATAAATAGGTAAGGGATTTATATCTAAGCTCTTCCTGCCTGTTCCTAATGTACTTTTGGGAGAATGTATACACGCAAAGCCATGTCCCTACATAAATTTGTCCACCCAGCTCTTGTCAATTCCAGCTCTTTTAGACCCTGTCCTGGTTTATCGTCATATACATTCTGACATCAGCTCTTCTCTATGCTTCCTCTAGGTGGCAACAGAAGAGGGAGAAATGCAAAGTACTTCTCATGGCTTTAAAGGATTAAAAGAATGAGGATCAAGGGAAAGAAAGAGAAACACAAATGGAAGGGAAAAGGGAAGAGTTTCTAAGAGCTTTTTATCTTGTCGTTCCCTCTTCTACAAATATTCCTGACAGAGGATATTAACCAGCTTTTATATATACGAGGAGGGATGGTGGGACAGACTTCCAAACAGATTAAAGCAGTGGGCTAGAGATCCTTATTTCATTTCTACTGACTTCAGACCTGACCAGCCTTCCTGACTAGAGAAGTAGCTTTGAGACTTGAGTTGAGATACCAGGAAACACTGTGGAAAGAAGGTGAAATGTCTTCATAACTTTAATGGATGCATATTTTCTGACACATTTTAAAGACAGTCTTGATACAAAAACTTCCTTTTAAAAATACCGTCACAAAGAAACCCTAGTATCTTGCAAGAAAGTACTTAGTGTTAATTTTTACTTGTCTCTTTAAAAAAAAAACACAAACACAACTTTTTCTACTGGTCCAAGGAAAAGTTATTCAACTCCATATGTATTAGAGCTATTTCTGTAAATTTTGCTGTGTCATAGGAACAGGTAACTTTACATGCAGCAATAGCAACTATCAATAATTACAGTTCACAGTATCAAAGCTATTGTTAAGGCTCCCATAATACCCTAAAGTGTTATTTTTTAAAAAAAAAATAGTCGTAAGCTTCTTAATAAGAACTAAAAAATAATTCTGCAAATACTCAAAGCTGGATAGTTCTAAGTCCTAACCTGAAAGAAGGAAAAACTTCAGAGAATACTTTGAATTCATATAGACAACTCAAAATATGCTTATAGTAACTTTTTTTAGTAACATCCCTTGGTATTATTCTGATATTGTTGTGCAGAAATGTGTAGTATTAGATCAAAACAAGCTACAGAAATAAAGCAAGAAGGATGAGTCCAGAGCTTACATAACATTCATACAGCAGCCATACACAAACATGGATTTTATGGTGAGGAAATATCATATGAGCTGGTCCTGTGAACTGTATTGCCAAGAGTGATTAAAAAGGAGTCTAAGGAGTGCAGGCATGTGGAAATTTCATTAGTAAAGAGAGGTAGAGAGGACTGTGATCAGTGATTGTAGGAAGACACAGACTATAGAAAGCAAGTTAGTGCATTAAGAATTAGGCTAAATCAGGTTTTCCTCTAGGTTTGAGAAGACAATTATGCACAGGCGTGTGTCACAGTTTCTTCTGGGATGCAGTTAACTTTCTGGCTAGCATCTGGTATAGTGATATGTTTGAATTTGTGATGGAAATAGTGTTGGTAAAACATTGATGGTTTTGGGTGTTGCTAAGCAGTCAAGGTTTTTTCTGTTCCTCGTACCATCCCTCCAGCTACTAGACTAGGAGTGCACAAAAACTGGGAGGGAATACAGCTGGGACAGCTGACTGCAACTGAACAGAGGGCTATTCTCTACCATATGACATTATGGTCAATGTCTAAAACTGGGAGAAGGAGGGGACATTTGGAGGTATGACATTGTCCCGGTTTCAAGTAAAACTGAGACAATTTGGTGTTCTTTAATTTTACATTTTAGCTAGGCCTCCTCTAACTCTCTGAAATTAACAGCATATTGTGGATAAAACTGCTTGTTCTCAGGATGATAAGACCAATGTTTGTGCTAAGTGCCAAGGGATGGTGTACAGAGAGGCCCTTGCTTATACTTATTGCTATAACAACCAAGGTCAGCCAATTTTCGTTATTTGCCCCTTAGAGGGT
>JAOXNG010000001.1:19735668-19749307 GCA_028566535.1 Scolopax minor | reverse complement strand
CAAAGACACTTCACACTTATGATGTCACAAAGACACTTGGCAGCGAAGACACTTGGCCATTATGATGTCACTAAGACTCTTCCCTGCAAAGACACTTCGCACTTATGGCCATGCACCTTCCCTCCGCGTCGCATCCCCCCCGTCCTGACTCCGGCAGCAGCAGCAGCAAAGCCTCTTGTAAGTACCAAGTCTCGGGCTGACCTGTGACTCCTAGAGAGATTGTGTGGGGAAACAATATAGAGAAGGCTTTTCACTGGGTTGCTTGTGTGTGGCTGTCCTCCTCCAGGCTGAGGCAGAACCTCTGTTGTACATTTTAGGGAGCCCGGGGAGCTCTGCGTGTCTTACGGGGTCCCTCTGGGTGCCAGGGCTGCGCTGGCTGGAACACAGCAGTGCCCAGCCCTCCTCCTCTTTATTAGAGCATTCGTCGTGATTATTTCCCTGGGCATAATTTAATTGCAACTAGAAGTCATTGCAGGGCAGGTGGCACCTCTGGACACCTCAAGTTTGCCAGGTTCCCATCCTGGGAGTGCCTGAGCTCTGCTGGCACCGTGTTCCCAGCTTCCCGAGGCGGATCTGAGCCTAGATGTGACAGCAGAAACCCACAGCGTGACAAATTTGCTGACTGCCACAGATGGCATGACCTCCCACTTCTCCCCCAAAAAGATTTGGCACAGTGACCTAATGGTCTCATGCTTCTTTCATTTTTGTCCTTGACTATGACTTTTTTTTTCTCTTAAATTTCAGGGTCTTATTTTGTGGCTAAGATTTCTGAAATTATATTAAATTAAGCAGTATGAAAAAATATTACCAAAAAAACTTGTCAGCCCATAAAAAGAAAGCATGTCAAGTATTTTAGCAATGCAGTAGGAAGTTTTGTAAAAGATTTAATATAATGAGAAAGCCTTATACATATTTTATGCTGAAGATATCTCAAGAAATAAGCATAACAATTAAATACCAGTAGTTTTTGTATTTTTATATACAATTTTTGCCTAAATTGCTGCTAAAATAGTCTTGTAAAACTTCTTTGAATGTCAGCAATTCTCTCCTCTCAACCTTTCCAATTTAATGAATAAAAGTTAAAATTTATAATTATTTATGTATGAATGCAATTAGAGGAGTTACATTAATAATATATGAAAGTCATTTTTTATTAATATAGTCCAAAAGTGATAAGTAGGGGAAGTACCAAAAATGCTGTAATAATTTTCAAACTGCAATTATTTAGCCATTCTAAAACATACACACTCTTTAAAACTGGTCTATCTTATGAAAAAACTTAGTGTGTAAAAGTGAAACTGAATTGAAAGGATGTCTAAATTTAGGAACTGAAAAGACCATGGGTGTTGAAATAGTTGCTAGTTAAACATAGAATCTTGGAATAGTGTAGCCTGGGAGTGACTTCTGAAGGTCATCTGGTTAAACTGGTTTCTCAAAACAAAACCAATTTAGGTGAGGTCACTCTGGGCTTGTGGATTGGATTCCAGATATCTTGAACAGATGTATTACACAACCTTTCTGGAGATACCACAGTCTGGGCAATCTGTTTCAAAGTTTGACTTGTTTTGAGTTGTTGTTTTTGGTGGGTTTTTGGGTTTTGTTTTTTTTTTTTTTTAAATATCTGATCAGAATATCCCCTTTTGAAAATTGTCATGTGTTTAAGCATAATGAACAACTGCTGCATCTGCAGAAGCACTGGTGATTTCTCATTCTTAAACATCTGCACAAAACAGCACAGTTTTTTCCTTCAAAACATAACTCCTGGGGATATAAAATTCTGGATATACCACTGCTTTATAATTTGAATTGACCACATAAGAGCTCTTTATTATCTTCTGTGTTTTGACATTGTTCTTATTTCAGCTGTCTGGATACTTTTCATAATATTTCAAAAGAATTCAAAACCTAGTTAATGCCTCAAGGACATGTTTAAATTTTTTATGCTCCATGCCCAGAAAAGCTTTTCCTTCATGAAAATGCTGTGGTTTGCTGTTCTGCTCATTTACACATAGGTAGGATGTAGGTCATTTAATTTATTATATATGCACAGTTTCAGATGGTTCTTTTCCTGTTCATTTGCCTCCGTTCCTTCTCCAGAAATAAACATATTTAATTTATTCTACTTAAAAGTGGATAAGATTCTTTGCCTTACCTTCTTGTCTTGAATTTAGGGAATGTGGTAGAGCATCTATGCTGGAAAAAATTTCCAGGCACATGAGGAACATGAAAATCATCAGGAGTAGTCAGCAAAGGGAAGCCCTGCTTGACCACTTTCATAAATTTATGAACTGATTGACTCAGGCAGTGAGGGAAGCGCAGTGTATAGTGCCTGCCTAAACTTTGGTAAGGCTTTTAACAGTCTGCCATAAAATCCTCATGGAGAAGTTGTTGGTGTGCAGGCTGTATGAATAAACAACGAAGTGGACTGAAAACTGGCTAAGTGGCCAGGCCTAGAGGGTGGTGACTAGTGGTATAAAGTCTAGTTGGAAGCTAGTAACTAATGGTGTATCCCAGGTTAATATCAGCTCAAACCCTGTTCAACATCTTCACTAATGGTCTGAACGTTGGGGTAAAATGTACCCTCAGTGAGTTTGCTGACATCCAGAGAGATCTCAACAGGCTGGAGAAATGAGATGCCAAGAACCTCATGAAATTCAACAAGAAGAAGTGCAAAGTTTTGCATGTGGGAGGAACAGCACCATGAACCAGTATAAGCTGGGTGCCACCCAGCAGCACAGCAGCTTTGTAGAGAAGCACCTAGGGCTTCTAGTAGCCACCGAGTAGAACATGAGCCAGCAATGTACCCTTGCAGCAAAAAAAAAAAAAGAAAAATTTTATCCTTGACTACATTTGGCAAAATATTACTAGCAGGTCAAGAAAGGTGATCCTTTCCCTCTATTTACCTCTGATGAGGCTACACCTGCAGTACTGTCTCCAGTTCTGGGCACCCCCCTGCAAGAGAGACAGGTAGACATACTAGAGAGAGCCCATCAAAGGTGCATGAAGATGATTAAAGAACTGAAGTATCTCTCTTATAAGGAGATGCTGAAAGCTGGGAATCTTCAACCTAGAGAAGAGAAAGCTCATAGGAAAATCTCATTCATGTATATGAATACCTGAAGGGAGCTTGCAAAGAAGATGGAGCCAAGATCTTTCCAGTGGTGTCCAATGACAGACCCAGTGGCAATGGGCACAAACTGAAACACAGGAGGTTCATTCTGAACATCAGGAAACACTCTGTCACTGTGAGGGTGACTGACCACTGGCACAGGCTGCCCAGAGATGTTGTGGAGTCTCCATCCTTGGAGCTATTCAAAAGCTGTCTGGACATAGTTCTTAACATCTTCTCCTAGATTAACATTCTTGAGCAGGGGAGTTGGACTAGATGATCACCTAAGGTCCCTTCCAACCTCAATCATTCTGCAGCTCTGTGATTCTGCAATTCTGTGGTTCTGAGAAGTTATCTTATACATAATTGGTATGACATAACGTTGAATCAACTCACATGTAATTCCTGTAAATAGACATTTAATTCAAAATTTCTGACGTATAAATTATCTTATTCAAGCCTGCATTGTTTCCAAATGGAAAACCAATGCAAATGTCCAGACTCAGTTTGTTTTAGAAGTTGAATGCAAAGTATCTGTTTAAATGTAATATAAAATCAACAAGAAACAAAAAGGAAGATGGGAAAAAGAGGAAGTAATTATTTTAACAGGAGATATAGTAAGATGCAGTAGTTTCTAAGCTAAAATTTATACAAGGGCATTTAATCAAATCAAATGCATTACAAAGAGCACAAGACAGAACTTGTTAATTATTAAGGCAAATATCTAATTCACTTGATGAATCATTTTAAATTAACTGTTTTCAGCCAATGTAACTCAAAGCTTCTACTACTCATTTTCACAACTTGGGTAACATTGCAAAGTTTCATTGTTAAGTAGGAGTCATCAAAATAACTGTATTTACTGATAGTTTGTTAACTATGTTTCCAAATACTATCATCCTGAAAAAGCTTATTAGTAGAAATCAGAAGATAGCTGTGCCCACATCTCTTTATATAGTTAAATATGCAAGAAAAGAAAGTACCAGCAAATGCATACAAACAATTATTGCATGAAAACCTTTAATAGGAACTGTTTATCTTACATCCATTAATTTTACACTGAAAGTTTGATGCCTTTGGGGTTTTAAATATCTTAATCTTTATTCTTATAACATAGACATTGTCAACCTAGTACAATAACACTGTGTTATGAATAGTATATTTTATCTTTTACAAGGCGTAGTGTTCACAAGACCTAATTCTGCTCACAGCAAGACTGTGCCACTCCACTGAGCTCAACATATCTGCACCATTTTCAGTGAATACAAACTTTGGCCTGTACTTTACAAACATGAGACAAAATATTTTCTGAGACAAGTATAATAGAAATCATTATATGTTTTACTTGTGAGCTTGACTATAGTGCTTTTTATTTACCCTAATATTCAGCCTAATACATTAGCCATCAGAGGACCTTCCATTTGGGAAATCCCTTGGCACTGCTCAAATGAATGCTTAAGTAGAAAAGATGGGTCTCAATAAAATAGGCAAAGACCAAATGCTGCAGATAATTTTATAGAAAATTCAGGTTATGTCTTGTTATTGAAATATGGAGACATGGGTCCAAATCTCATCAGATATGGAACTATTAATTCTTTACCTACTTCATCCCTGGTGAGACTTCTACTGAAAATGGGTTGCTGTAAAAGGTTCTGTACTAATTTTCTTTTTATATTGTTTCTGTCTCTGTATGTTTGTTGTATATCTTTGTCTTCTCTCTGATAGGATTGCATCACACTGCTGAAATCAGGAAGAATCCAAGATCTATGTGAACCCAAAGCAAAAAGATATGTTTTCCTTAAAGCCTTGAATTAAGCACACCACTTTCCTCAGAAAAAACACAATCTACATCTTTTGGAATTGTTCAGTGGTATCATCCAAGCACTAACAAAATTAAAACAATAACTAATATAATACTAGATGCACTACTGAAAAAAAAAAAAAAGTCTGTTTTGGAAAACCACAGACTGTGGGGATGTGCATTCTCTGAGCAGATACAGATGGTGGCATGAAAGAAAAATTAATTTTAAACTACTTATATTTTTTTCTTCTACACTAATACTATCTTTAAAAGCCTTTCTGCTTTGCCAGATGGAAAGGGATCATATTTAACAGATATGCAGAACTGATGGAAGATGATTTTCAGCACTGAGTTATGGCAGTGAGAACTTTCATTAATGTTCATATAATGCTTTGGTATCCAAAAACAAAAGACACCGAAGAAGTGCAAAACATTAACATCATACTCGATGATAAACAAACAGAAATGACGGGTTTATAAACATGTGGAAGATATTTTTTTATATATTTCATTACCCTGTGTTGAATCTTTTTTACTAAAATATAGATTCCAAAATTATTATGATAGGTCCACAGATTTTTTTACCTCCAAATTATGGTCTGTAGACATGACTTTTAACAGAAGACACAAAAACCCTGAGCACTTGCTTTGTTTATTATTTTTCCTATTATGTTTGTCATTGATGTACTGAGAGCCAGCATTAAAATACCCCTGTGCATTTTACTTCTTTCCAGTGCAACCTTTCCTGACAGTTTATTAACAAAACGCAAGTGATAATACTTCTGCCTATGGAGGAACTATTAGAAAGCATAAAGGAGCCAGGAAACTACGCCAGCTAGTAATGGAACTTGGGGGTTTTTTGAGGAAAGAAGCCTCTGTCCTTTAGATTTTCTTCCACTTCCTCATGCATATTTTGGCCAAAGATGGAATAGAGGTTAATCTTATACAGTTTTTCTAGTCAGCCTCTCTTTCTTCTGCGAGAACTCTAAAGAGGATGACATAAAGACAGGATGTCTCAAAGCTCAAGATAATTAATAAATAAATTTTAAATGGCAATCAAACTGTGGTTTGAAAAAAAATATTTGCAAAATGGTCTGTAAAACCTTTACTGTCATGATTCATGGGCAACAAAAAAAAATCATTAATTTAAACTCTGAACTCTGTGGAAAGTTGTGCTGAATTTCTTATGGTAGAATGTAGAATTTGGTTAATTGTCACTTTCTTTTGTGGAACATTATATGCTCACTTTGTATAGGATAAAATAATACCCATTTCACCAGTCTACAGATGAAAAACATCAGCTAGGACATCTATGTTCACCAGAGAAATACATGTCACTCAAATTTTGAAATAGAGAGTTCAATTTTAATTTTTATTTTGTTATAATAAAATGAATTTTTTTGTATTGTTTTCTGAGAGCAGAAATTGAAATAATTGCAAAAGGCACAGTCTATATACCTGTTTAGTGAGCTAAAGACTAATTTGCTTTATAATGTATGGGTCATTTTCAGATGATAGGCTGATAACAGATTAAAAAAGTTTCTTTTGAGGTTGGTCTAAATTAAAACTTAGAATAAACTGGAACACACTAGAGTAGACTAGAGTAGACCAGACCAGACTGGACTAGACTGGAATTCTAATTACCTGTTAATAAACAGAAACAGCCTTTCCCCATTCCCTACAATATGTATTAGATCCTAAAATGGGAACTAAGGGCTAGGAGGGGCAGGATGAAACAACATCTGGATGTATGTGTCAGTTGTCATTGTAAACATCACAGGAATTCTTAATAGGTAAAATTAGGTACTGAAAAAAAACAAAACAAAACAAAACAAAACAAACCAACCTAAGACAAAGAAATAACAGTAAACCTCATAAAATATTGTTTTTATCAAAGTATATTTACATTACTTCTGTAGTATTAAGAAAATCTAAACTCTTACCAATTTTTTATGTCTTCTCTAATCAGATGGCTTCATCAGGGATTCATTCAGAAAGATACTTAAGTATGCGTTTCACACAGAAGCTATAATGAGCAAAAATGTTTGCACAAGTCTAAGAGTTTGAAGACTCTAAGTTTGAAGAGTCTAAGCAATGGGGCCCTCGATCATCATGCACTCAGCAAGCTTATGCTGCTTGATACAGTGTTACTTTGTTTCTTTCCTTATTTATGTTTTCCACAAAGGAAGTGCAGCTATTTATGAACTCATGATGCTGGATCTCTTATACTGTCTTGAGGAACCGAGAACAGAGTTTTTAATTCTTATCATGATATGGATCATATTGTTTATATGTCTATATAGTACAGAACATTAAGTTTTATATCCATTAGCCAAATTCAGGGAATACCCAACTTCACAATCTATTCCTCTACATGGGTGACAGAAATACTGCAACAATAATTTGGATGCTTTTTGGATGAATGTATGTGCAATTCCTTCTTTAGTCCTTGAATAAGTATTTTAATTAGACTAACCAATTGTAGAGAATTATTTCTGAGGATAAAAATTTCACAACTTTTAAGTGGAAATGTTTCACTCTACATGGATGCCTCCTAAGAAGGCCAAGCTTCTGCTCAGAGGAATCCCAAGGCAGTAAGTCACAAATTTGTCATTTGCAAACAGAAGCAGGGGCAAATGCACAAGTTTTCTCACCTGTTGATATCATCAGATAGTTAACTGATGATACTTTCACAAGTTCTCTAGGACAAAGTATCCAGTCTTCAGTCTCAACTGCTATAATGTGCTGACAGTGCTATTGAGGAAATAGTAAACCCATAAATTCTCAAATGCTAATAAAAACCAGTATGATTTACTAGAGTATTAAGGAACTTGGGGTTTTGAAGTAAAGCAAAAAACAAAAAAGCTTGTGCTGGGAATCATGTCTACTGGTCCTGCCAATAGGAGATGCAACCTGAAGTGCTTGAGAACAAGGCAGAGGGAGAGCAGCAGGGAAGACAGAAATTGTAAACTATTTACCTATAGATAAACAAACCTGCTTATTCTGTTGGGTCAATCAACAGTTCTCAGTACAGCTGGCTCCAAAATAATGCAACTACACTAAAGATCTAATTAGAGTAGATAGCACCGTGGTCATTACAATAGGCCTTCACAGAAAGAAAATGAGTGGGTTTCTGCTATATTGGACACCTGTGTAAGGTCCTGTATGAGTCAACCTCACTGACTGCAATATTTTGTGACTAATAAGAGAGCTTCTATGAAGTTATTTAGATTTCAAAGCTACAGGCATTCTGGCAGATTTTTTTTTTCTTTTTGTTTCTGTTTTGGTCACCTAAGACTCTTCTGGAGTTGATATGATGATTGCCTGTCCTATTCTGAGATTCCTCTTCCAAGAACATCAGGTTGCTCTATTTTTTCAGTATATTTGTATTCACTATTCCTGAAAATGGTAGGCAGAACTAATTATTTGTAAATACTTGTTTTCTTATGACTATACTCATCCCTTTTTTTCTTTATAGGGTAGAGTATTTCCCAGCTGGTGGTAGGCCTTCCTGCTCATTTACCTATGTGATAAACTGAAAGCGGGATCTTCATATTGGTGAATGCTGTCTGAAAGTTAGTCTTAAATATCAGATTGTTGTACTTATATCAGTAAGCTAATAAAGCTACTGTCAGTTCATAATCAATGAAGAGTTGTATGTCCAGCAGTGACTTAACTCACCTGTTTGGAGAAATTTATGACATTGCAATGATCTTTTCTGAAGACATTACTTATTTTTTTACTTTTTTTTTTTTTAATTAATATAAACAGAACATGTGGTGACTGATTTTTTTAATGCCTAATTAAGGAAAGTAAATGTACAGTTATGAAAATCTATAGTAGGCAAATGGAAAAAACTAGAGGTACTGGAAGAAGAGGAACGCAGAAGACATAAGCTATCATAATAACAGTACATTTTCCTGAGTATGATTATTTTGTCTTCTTATAGTTCCTTATTTAAGTTAAAAATTAAAAAAATTGTAAAAAAAAAAAAAAAAAAAAAGAAAGAAAAAGAGAAAAAAACCCTGTGGTTGAGTATGAAAAGTTTCCAGGAAAAATGGTCACATTTGAACTTGTAAGCAAGGAGAGGAGCTTATTTTCAAAGAGTTCTATTTGTTCTTTACTAAAAATCAGTCCTCATACTCATATATTAGTTTCTTATTTGCAGTAGTATCATTATCAAGAAAGAAAGAACATCTTTATTTTTTTAGTGGTTACTGCACCACAAGGAAATCTTTGTTGTGATATCTTTTCTGTCTCTTTCTGTTACCCTTGTGTTTTTTTCGGTTTGTGCACAATACATAAAAACAGGAATTCAGTTCAACTTGAGATATAAAATACACTGCTATATAGGAATATATATAACTCTCTCTTTAGTGTCTTTTCAGACACTGGGGACCCAGTTATTAAAAAAATTATGGATTTAGTTTCAGTTATTGAACTACTACTAAATCAAAAGCATTTTGTCTATTCTATGATAGCACTGGCATCTTCTGTACCACGTTCCTCTTATTGCACCTTGATGACTACACTAAAGTAAATTCCAAAACCAGGGTTCATAACTATGAAAACAGGAAGCTAATGACAATGCAGACAAAGGAATTCTACTTTTAGTTGTCTTACTTTCCTTGCATGATGCTAAAGTTGACCTTGCCTCATTTCTCATTTCTGTGTTGTTTGGTAAGACTATTTATTTTCTTCATATATGACATGTTAGTAATAATAAGAGCAACAGCAACGTATTTTAAAAGCTAATGCTTACTGGGAAACAAGCTAAGTGATATATATAATTTTATTAATTAAAAATAATAGAGAAGATAACAACCTCCTGTGACAGCTAACAAACTGTGAAGGTTTTGTGGAGCTCATCATTAACACAGAAGAAGCAAGTGCTCACTCCTTGAGGACAAATAAATTGAATATTTATCTGCTGTTTAATGACTTGCCTGGTGGCATCTAATAATTTACAGAATACATTTAGAGTATTTTGTAAAACCAGAACATGGAGGAAGATTTCTACTGGTAGCAGGGCTGTTAGGCAGGTTAATGAGGGTCCCTAATAGATACAGGAAAGGCTGAGCTAGGCTAGTCTTCCTGTCTTTATTGTCAGTGGAGAACAAAAGAAACCTAGAAATAGGCTGGTCCATGAAATAATTTACATCTGGGGCACCTAGTTTAGAATGAAATTAGCAACCTTTGTGTTCTTCAGTCATTTATTTCTTTCCATTATAAAAAGCACTGACAGCCATATTTGATAAATGCATCTGGTTTATTTCCTTAAAGTGCTGCCTCTATAGAAAGAACTAGGACATCAACCTGGAGTAGTATTTGGTGCAGGTTTCCTCTGACCTCAACCTGGAATTTCTGTAGATGTGCTGTTATTTTTTTTTTGGTTTTAAGTTCCAAGTGCCTGAACTATTGTGATGTTAAATTAATGTTTTACAACATGCAGGTCATATTGCAATGTCCTGGAACACTGCATGACTTATGAGAGTCATGTTTGAAGTGTTGGCAGGTGGTATTTGGTACAAATAATGTGAAAATGTTGAAGGACAGGAGTGCAGAATAAAGGGACCCAAGTATGATGAAATTTTTTCCAACTGACTATAAAGACTGGTCTCTGAAATAAACTTCACACAAAAGTTCCCAGTTTTTCATCGGAAGAATATATCAGTTCGTTTAACAAAAACAAAAGGAAACAAAACAAAACCCCCAAAAAACCAAACTCCTTAGGAGATATGAATATTCATTGCCAAAAACAGAGGACTAGGAAATAAAAGTAATCCAGATGACAGAAGTTAGAAGCCTGCTTCCACTAGCTGTATAGAAAAATACTAGGCAATGAAAATCTTCCTTCACTTGGCATCTAGATTGCCAGTTCTTCTCGTGAGGACAAGGCTATTAACCCTGCACATGCATATACGTACACATATACAGAGACACACACATGTATATGTGTGTACATATATCTTTTTATCAATCTAAATAATTGCAACAAATCCACAGAAAGTGAAAAACATGCCTGTCCAACAAAACAGTAGGATTTCACAAGAATGCTGATTTGCTTGAATATTTCAAGAGCATCCAGACATTTATTTAGGAAACCTCATGTTACTAATTTACCTACCTAGAAAACTCTAGAAGAGGCTTTTGTACCAATGAATCCTGTCTGAAACCAACTTTTCTGTTTTCAAGTCCAGAGACTGCAGACAGCCCAAAAGACTGACTTGTGACTGAGCATCACAATTAATTCATACCCCTTCATTCAAAAGATGTGCTAAAAAGCCCATTCTACTTCTCTTTATGAAATAGGGACCGTTCCTGTTGCTGATGATAGAATTTTTCCCACTTTAAGGTCTTTGTGACTCTCTGCCGTGAGACAGAAGGAATGATAACAGTTCCCAAAGCTTTCTGAAATAATAAAAAAAAAAGCAGTACAAATAAATTTTGTTTTTCGGAAGAGGATGACTGAACTTTTTTATCAAAGGCAGGTTTTATAAATTGTGGTACTTTTTGCTAGTGTAGAAGCAAGCACCTGGACATTTCCTAAATCTTTGGGAAACATGACTTTTGGAGACTGACCAGGATTATGCTGTTTGCTTTTCTCCCCAGCTGTTGATAAGCAGATACCTAAGAAAAAAATCATTAACCATGCAGTTCTTGATGACCCAATGTGAAAACTAAAAGTAACAGCAAAGGAGTATAGGTGTTTGCTATAGAGCTGCTAATGTTAAGCCATATCATCCTCTCAGAGCCTAGAGATATGTGACCTACATTCTCTGAACATGAAAATATCTATATACTGACAAAAGTTCAGAATCTTTCTGTTCTTGCTTCTCTTTGGAGTAATTCTTTATAGTGACAAGTCTTCACTGAGCTTTGATGCCTTTTATCAGGCCATGCACTGATATTCCACTTGTAAATATCTCCTGACTTCTAATATTTGTTTTCTCAAGCAATATTCCATTTTATGAACTCCATTATGGACTTAAGAAAATGTTTTCAAATCAATTGTATTGTCATTTAAATTAATTATAAGGATGAAACTATTCCCTGGAATTACAGCAATACTTATGAAGAAAATAATTGTACATGTCCCACTAACAGCTTACATTTTATTAAATTTACATAAACAGACTGGGATATGTTTTGGGTTGCCTATATAAGTAATGCAAAAAGCAAAGTGTAAGAATAACTCTGAGATCAGAAAAACTTTCCTGTTGGAACTGGTCCAGCAGAGGGCCATGAAAATGATCAGAGGGCTGGAGCATTCTGTCTAGGACGACAGGTTGAGAGAGTTGGGGTTGTTCAGCCTGGAAAAGAGAAAGCTCCAGGGAGACCTTATCTTATAACAGCCTTCCCATACCCGCAGGGGGCCTACAGAAGAGATGGGGAGGAACTCTTTATCAGGAAGTGTAGCAAGAGGACAAGGGTCAATGGTTTTAAACTGAAAGAAGTGAGATTTAGTTTAGATACTAGAAAGAAATTCTTTACAGTGAAGGTGGTGAGGCACTGGAAAAGGTTGCCCAGAGAAGTTGTGGATACCCCATGCCTGAAAGTGTTCAAGACCAGGCTGGATGGGGCTTTGAGCAACCTGGTCTAGTGGGAGGTGTTGGAACTAGATGATCTCTAAGGTCCCTTCCAACTCAAACCATTCATTGATTCTATGAATCTGTGATTCCTTTTTGAGATTCCTTAGTAGCTCTGAATCAAACTTCTCCTATTCTGTCTCTGATGTGTCCTAATTTCTTCTTCTTTTTAATACAGAAAAAAAAAGTGTAATAACATTATAGTGTATTATGAGAATTCATTGGCTATGCTCAGTTCCCCAGTGCTCACTGAATGCAACGGTACAGTAATTTTCTTGAGTGCATCTTCTGCTTCAGTTTGTCTGATGCAAAAGCAAGTATGGTAAATTTGATGACTAGAGATTTTGCCTGAAAAACAACACCCTGATCAGAACTACTTTAAAAATAATGTAGACACATCCTTAGGATTAGTTTTCAGTTCCAACTGCCATAGAAACTGTCTGGATTTGAGAGTCTGGTAATAACATGGAGTACTGTATAATTTTGAAGCCAAACAGCAGCAAGACATAGATGCAAAAGATACATAATTATTTCATTGATACCACTTTCCAAAATAAAAGTTAATTTCTTGTAATTTACATTATAGTAAAATAAACACTTTCACTCACAGCAGTATGTTGGCTTTCACTCTTCAAGAATATGAGGTGACAAGTATAATAAGGTAGATTTGCAAACAGGAACATTTTAGACAGGAAGTAAATATTAACTAGAAGCAATGGCCTGAGACATCATGATATCTTTAGACCTATGATAGCAGAACTTGTGAAATTATGCTTAAGGATTATTTAAATAACCATTTTCTGCTCTTGCTGTAAAACTCAACCAAAACTTAGCTGAGGTTTCAGCCTATGAAAATTTCAAATGACTCATGTTGAGATTTGGCATTTGGAATATCAATTATTCAGAATCCATCTGTACTTGGGATGCTCCAGACCCAAAAAGCTTTGTTATAGCCAGTGTGCACACATCCTCCTCTTATAAAGGAGAAAGGTAACAAGAAAAAAAATTGCCTGTCTTCTTTTCCAGGATAAAGTGCAAAGCTGGAGAGACTGACAGAGGGGATGTGGGTTCACAGAAGGAGAAGCAGCAAATAGTATGAGGATCCAGTGCAAGGTAATTAGTATGGGCCTAATATATAGT
>JAOXNG010000001.1:19707284-19719537 GCA_028566535.1 Scolopax minor | reverse complement strand
AATCGGTTGTCTTGAGCTTTAGAGGAAACTAAGAAAAGGTGTCATGTTGAAAAGACCAAATGACAACATGGAAAACACCATGGAGACTCATCCTTTAGATGAACCTGGAGTAATTTATGTCTAAATAAACCAAATAGTATAACATTCATGAGCCCAAAAGACACAAATGAGGGATTCATCTTAGACATATAAGTGACCACCAAAATGGAAAAGTAATTTTTCTTTCCTATTTTTTTTTGCATTTAAATTTTTGAATTTTAAAAGAACTAGGAGATAAAAAATTTAAAACATAAAATGAAGCATTTTCACATGTATTTTTTGATTTTCCCTAAGAATTTCCCTTCTGTTACAGGCTACTTTGAGAACAGGATACAATTTGAGCTTGGAGAGCTCAATGGACAGATTGACAGATACCTAGCTATAACTTTTTAAAATAAAACATTAACTTTTGCTTCCTTTATTGCTTTTAACACTCAAGGTCACCGCACAGAATAGCTTCTCATTTAAAATAAACAAGTGGGAAGGCTTATGATACTTTTGGACAGGTATGTCCTGCAGTATCATTAAATTATATTCTCTTCTGAAGGTGTTTTAATTATAATTACATAAATAGGAAAAATCGAGGTCATATCTTGCTGGCAAGAACAAATTCTGTGTTTAATTCACTGATGGTAAATTTCTAAGAACCTTCTATCAATAAGACATAATGATTTTTTTTCTCAATTTTAGCATAAAAATACATTAATTAAACATATTTTAGATAATAAAGCATCATGCATACATTTGTAAACTATCCACCAATAAAATAAATAAAATTATAAACCACATTTATTCTAATAAATGAAAACAAAATCCACAAAGAAAGAAACAGTACAATGATAACAAGATGAAATATGCTTACATAAAAACTAAAGATTTTGTGAGATGTTTACCTATTGCAATGATGCATTAGGTAGAATAATTTAAATAGATTACTGCAATACTGTAATCCTTAAATAGATTATTGTAAAGTTTTTACATATTGCTGATGTCTTTGTATAATTGAACAAAGATGAATTACAACACTAAAAATGTAACACATCATGGTAATAACTACTTCCAATTGTCTGAATGATTATGGATGTCTTGTAATTAATAATAATGATTATGATTAAATCAGTAAGCTTAAAAGATTATGGATAATTAAGAATAATTTCATTCCATGAAACAGTTTAATGTATACATGCAACTGCAGACAGAAGCAAAGTTCTTTATAGGTTCAAAGATTTCACCTCAAATCCTAATTACATCAGTGGGGAACTTCAAATTTTTTGTATCAAGATGGAATCCGTGTGTTTCACTGAATAATTTCTAAGACCCTTTGATTTTCCTATGAAGTTTTATGACAGTATTACGTATAATATATATAATATAATAATATTATATTATTATATATTATATAATATATAATAATATAGCTCACTATAAAATACAAGAATGTCAAATTTGAAGAACCTCTCAGCTTTGAACTTCACAGTCAATTCAAATATAGAATTAAAAAAATGTTTCAGGGTGAAACTTCTTCTAAACTCCTTTTCCTGTCCCTATATCACAACAAAAATGCATTTAGAAATAAAATATATAAATTTAAAATACAAGAGATAATTACTCAAGAATTAATTATTCCACGATAATTCTATTTTAACAGCTCTTCTCAACCAAACTAAGTGAAGTATCACTTACCATAGTAAATTTTGAAAGTGTGTGGTATACAGTAGAGAACTCAGTTACACAACATTTACCTTTTAAAAAATAATATTAAACATGACTTTCAACATTTTTCATTAGTGGGATAGCATTAATGATAAATAATATTGATAATAAAGATCATATTCATTTAATCACATGTACTTATGTTTCTGGTATGTTTCTAAAAATACACTGCAATATGCTGATGTTTTGTCTATTGCATGGTTTAGTTTCACTCCGTGTAGAAAAAGGCATTTATAACTATGGAAGAAATATTGATCTTTAGAGTGTTCTTTCTAAGTAATATCGTCTAATACTTGCCCCAGTTGCTGGACATGTTCTGTCTCTGTTAGAATTTTCAGGAACAAAGGTCAGAAACAAAGTCCATGTGCAGAGAATAATGCATGCAAGCTTTCAGACTTATAATTTTCTTTTTTCACCCTTTTTCTGCATATGTACATTGCGAATCAGATTCAGTCTTAGCTTCTGTTGTTCACTCAGTCTGAAGCCCAGGAGAAAAAGCACATATTCAGAAAATAATACTGACATAATTATTTTAGAACAAAATATTACAAAAGAAGTCTAAAGTAAATTCATCTGAGATGCAGAGCCTTTCATCTCTAAATTGCCAGTCTTAATCCAACCAAGCTCAGCAATGCCTCACAGTCAATACTGTCTAACGAGTGTTTGATAGCCTAGGAGAAATGAATAAATGATCTACTTCAGTTGCTTCTAGGCAGGATTTCCGGTTGCAGAAAAATACACTAAAACTTCACCGGCAGCCTTTGATGGAAAGATGAGGAACATGAAGTATATAAAAAAAGTGATTTGTGTGCCCCTCAATAATGTTTCCAGGCAGAGTGATATATAAGTAGAGTTTGCATCAATCTTATTTTCTTTGTATTGTTGCTGGATATAGATGAAACACTTGGTCAAAGAACTTTCAGAAACACTAAAAATAATCTCTCTAAAATTATATTGGTATAGAGGGATTGTTGATTTTATTGGAGAATTGGTTAGTAAATATAGTAATATACATATTTTTATAGAAAATTAATTAAAGTAGACCTCATAGAAGGTGCAAACAAATGGGTTGTCTGGAAAAAATATAGTTACAAAGTTGAGATGACAATGTGAGAGTAATATTCATAGTATATGTATAAATATTTTTATATAAAAATACATATACCTATGTATATATGTATAAAAAAAAGGGAAATTTATTTGTTGGATACAGGGTGACTCAGTGCCCTATATTAAAGATTAATTTTAAACAGTCAGTTAGGAATGCAAGTAATTTTATACTACTATATAAAATGATAGTAATAAATGAAGTAGAGTTTGACTTAGGCTAGGAAGTCTGTTTACCTATGACCATAGGAAATATAATCAATAGTTTTATACTTCAGTTCTCCTGTGCATTGCTATTTTTCAAAGTCACAAAATTATTATGGAAAGTTTTCATTTAAAAATCAGAAATTGTGGTTAGATTAAGATTCTGAGAATTACCTACTTTTTTTTTCCTGCTGTACCCTCTGACATGTAAACAAATAGTAAGAACAAAATTCAGCTCCTAATCTCCTATAACACATCTAAGCTTAATTATAGACATCAGAGTACAGCAATTTGTAAAAACTGATCTTCTAACACTTGATGTCACTTAAGCAATAATACAAAATATATTGCATGCAGATGTGAAAATGTTCCTATTTACAGGAAGACGAATTAGTGCTTTCTTAATTAACCATCCTAAAACTCCAAGACTGTTACCAGTACTAATCTGTCTCATCTAGGAATAACTTGAGTCCCTGTATCAAACTGTTTTGTTAATTATCTGTGTTGATATTATATTATTTCATGGTTAATGGAAGTATTCAGTTGGATATTCTGTTTCATCAGTCACAACATATTAGTGGGTGAAATTTCTTTTGCCAGACTTCATTGTCTAGGACTAGATTAATTTACTATTCCACAATAAAATCTGATGTAGCAGAAATAATTTTGTTGGGGGATTGAAAACTAGACACCTTATGACTTGCTAGATAGTTGTAAGCACCTATGTTCAGACAACTGTATCAAGTTTCTAGAAAGTAGATGCCTTGTCCATTGCCATTAAGTTAAGTGGGGTCAAAGAGACATCATTAGTAATATCTGAAGGGAGCCTACAGGAGAGCCAGATTCACAACTTTTTATTTTCCTTCAAGCTCCTGGTGAAATGATAAAATTGCTGGTTTAGAATTTTCCTGCATCAGTACTTCTGTCTTTGTTTATTAAGGCAGGCTTTTCTGTCACATGGAAATCCTTGCAGCCTGTTTCACAAGATAAAACATCATTTAAAAAAATAATTGCAAATGATATGTCTGTAGTTTCATCAGCTATCCATGCTTTTACTATAATAAAGTACCATTATCAGAAGTATTTTTATCAACACCATCAGAAAGAGAATTCTACACAGGCACTGCTCTCCTAGCTACAGTAAGCAGAGAAGCAGTCTCTCTCAGAAACACAGAGAACTGTTCTTCTTGTAAGTTTAAGTGTACAGACAGAGACAGCAGCATTTCATCAGTTTCTTAAGAATCTAAAAGACTTAGAAAATGTTACCTTTCAATGTTACCTGAAAAGGTGGGGGGTGGGTGTGGAGAAATTTTTTTTCTTTTTTGCATACACCTGGATTCTGTTATCTTCATAGTGGTTCTCTTCTGTTTCTGCCAAAAAGAACTCTATGTCCAAAACACATAGCAACCTTTTAGAACTTAATAGCTATTTTGTAGAAAAAACAAATTCCTGTGCTGCTTCACCAGTGCAAATCTTGTGAAATGTATGTTCTACAGGGAAGACAAAAAGAAGACAAAAGAGTTTTTCATATCATTGTTATGGATGGACTGTTGCATTAAGGCTGCTCCCCAAGCATTTTGTCTGGGTAAATCAGATGTGATCAAATAAGTTCTTCTCTAAAGATGTTTTCTAGTTAAGACAAGAGGCTAGAATAAATTGAACTTCTTTTAAAAGTTTACATTCATTGAGAGAGACTTCTTATATCACTCGGCACTATGAACTCCAAATATGAGTATGAAAGTTTAAAAAATGTTTTAATAAAATATAACATGCTGATAGAAATGGAGCAACGATTATTTCCTTCTCCTCTCCTAGGAAAACATCCTAAGAAAGTGTGTTTGAAAGACTAATTTGGTCATAAGTTCTGGAAATATTCTTCAATCTTGTAAAAGTTCTCACAGCTGTTGGGAGTGCAATGAAAGGTCTCTATTAACCAATATGAAAAACATTTAAAATTAAGAGTCACAGAAAACCCCAAGCTTTCGCTTGTACTCTAAACGTGTCTTAAAGACATGAGAGTGAAACCCCTTTCCTCTGACCTGCCAGGAATATCATGCAAGATAGAGACTTTGAGTTCAATTTAGTAATCTAAAGAAAGGTGACTAGTACCAGTGGATAAAATTTACAGTACCTCCCCTTCTCTCACCATATAGCAGCTCTTCTCTTTGCTGCTGCTTGGGAAGGCTGATGGCTTCCCATAGGTTCTATACCCTTACCTAGTACCACTGTCTGGCCACTTAAAGAAGTCTTAATTTTTCTTAAATGGTAATTTGAAATATTAACAGCTTTTTAAGGGACAGCACTGCTAGGAAAATTATCTGCTGAAACATACAGAATTTGAAATACATATATTGCCTTCTAGAACTACTATACACAAAAACTCCATTGTGTTGTCCACACATGTCCACACATGTCCAAGCGTGACACAAAATTCAAGGTTGAAGCTGAAGGAGAGAAAATGTCTGGATTTATTTGTTTATAATTTTAAAGACACCATGAGCCAGTTTTCCTCTCATAAAGTAGATTTAAAAAAAATATATTCTTGGATGTCATGCTTTTAAATTCTAAGAGCCCTTCAAAACTCAGACTAAAGTTGTTTGAGAAACATGTTGCCAAATAAACCAAAAGGAGTCTCCAAAGCAACCAGATGATCACTTCCAATGGAAGCACTGAGGCAGTAACAACTATAGAATCTTTTAGGTTAGAAAAGACCATTAATATCAACAAGTCCAGCCATTAACCTAATGCTGCCAATTTCACCAATAAACCATGCCCCTAAGCACGATTTCTACACATCTTTTAAATATCTCCAGGGAGGGTGACTCATCCACTTCCTTGGACAGCCCGTTGCAATGTGTGACTGTGAAGAAATTTTTCCTAATATCCAATCTAAACTTTTCCTGATGCAACTTGAGGCCATTTCCTCCTCTTGTCCTGTTACTTGGAAGAAGAGACTGACACCCTCTTTTCAGGTAGTTGTAGAGAGCCATGGAGACCTTTTATCATTTCTGAAAGGGAAGTAAATATATAATTTATTTGGGATTTTTTAACCTTATTTATCATTTAATATTCTTAATCGCTAGGTCACTGCCTTTTTTAATCTTTGTTTTTATGAAACATTTTCCTTTCAGTGAATATACTTATCTCCATTATCCTAATTTTGGATGTCCCACAGATGGCAGCATGACCCCCTGACATATCAGACACTCTCAGTTTGGTGTCACCAGCAAACTCTCTGAAGTACACTGCTCCATCATTCAGATCAGGTTGGACCCATTTTTGACACCTAGAGTACAGCAGTAGTTGCTGGCCTCCAACTAGATTTTGTGCCACTGACTGCAACCTTCTAGGTCTTCAGACATCTTTAATCCTCTGGATGAACAAACAGTGAATTATCTTCTTGTCCTCCATGGTCCTGGAAATGTTTTCTGGGAATTGTTGTTCCATCATTTTCCCAGGCATTGAGGTGAGATTGACTGGCCTGTAGCTCCCTAAGTCCTTCTTCTTGAAGATAGGAGTTACATTTTCCTTCTTCCAGTCCTCAGGCACCTCAACCAATCTCTGACTATTTGAAGATTGATAGTGGCTTCACAATGGCAACAACTTGCTCCCTGAGCATTTGTGGGTGTATCACATCTGGGACCATGGACTTACGAATGTCCAATGTGCTTAAGTATTCTATAACTTGATCCTCTTCCACCAAAAGTGTATCCTTATTGCTCCAGACTTTCCCCCATATCTCCAAATCCTTAGGAAAGAAAATCTCACTAGGAAAGACTGAGGTCAAGGCAGCGTTCAGTACCTTGGCCTTTGCCATATCTGTGTCACACAGACCCCTGCCTCATTCAACAATGGGCCCTTCTTGTCACCTTTGACATTTCTTATCAGATTCAACTTCAAGTGGACTTTAGCTTTCCTAACTGCACCTCTGCATGGTCAATGTCT
This sequence comes from Scolopax minor, assembly GCA_028566535.1. Classification (NCBI taxonomy): domain Eukaryota; kingdom Metazoa; phylum Chordata; class Aves; order Charadriiformes; family Scolopacidae; genus Scolopax; species Scolopax minor. Next base: position 19,712,529 of record JAOXNG010000001.1, on the reverse strand, counting down.
CTATATTCCACTCAAGTTACCTGTCCCTGCTTCCACCTTCTGTATACTTCCTTGTTATATTTGAGTTTTGCCAGGATCACCTTGTTAATCCATGCAAACCTCCTGACATTTTTGCCTGATTCCTTGCTTTTTGGAATGGACTGTAGAGCATGAAGAAGATGATCCTTCAATATCAACTGGTTTTCTTGAGTCTTTCTTCTCACCACTGCCATATTGCCATGGATTTTTCAAAAAGATTCATAAAGTGGAAAAAGCAGGAAGCCAACGCTGCTATCACTTGTCTTTTATGCCTGGTGTTCCTATGTGGCATGGTGTCAGTTAGTGTAGGTGCTTTGCTCGAAAGCGCACTCAGCTCCTCCTCAGCTTTAACAATGATAAATGTGTTTCATAGCTGCAAGTCCTGAAGAAGAAAAAGAGCCCTCCTCTTGATGCCAGAAGTCACCAGCTTCCACCTTTTGCTTTCCTCTGAGTTTCCACTTACCTTTCTGCTAGGTACACTCTGCCTTTGTCTACACTACTGTTGAGGTTCAGGGCTGTTGAAGCTGTAAAATCTCTAAGAAAATCCTGTCCATCTCTCTCTCTTCTTCTGTCATCATTTCTGGTTCTAAGCGGGCTGTTCACTACATTCTGTAACTCATCTATTTGGAAAGAAGATCATGTTTCCAGGCACAGGGAGAGGCCCCACGTAGTCCCTGCAGTCTAAGATTCACAGAACTACATGCACTATGTGAAGCTCTGCCTGGCAGAGGATATCTGCTCCAACACCTTCCGGGAAATGTGCCCTTTGGTCTGCCACCACCACACCTGGGAATGTTTATGATGATTATGAACTGAGATGAAACCAATTCTTTGCACCCTGACCTAAGAACTGCTGCATCTGTTAATTGTGCTTTGTTAGCTACACTCTGCAAAAGGGGCTCTTGCCCTTAGCTTTTTTATTGGTCTGGTTTTTGACCCTTCCCCTGTCAGCTAGAACAAAACTTACAGACACCTTGGGCAAAGGGCAGTTGACTGAGATCATTGGAGGCTACTGGAGCTTCCTTAGATACACATCTTTGTGGCCCCCATTGTCTTCTCTTTACCTTGCAGCTGTGTTCTCAATCAAACCTCTAATTTACAAAATAAACAGACACAAGGCGGAAGCTAACATCAGTTTTCTTACTGATCTATTCATACGCAGATAATTTCATCTTCCTACCATTCTGTTTTCATTCTGCATTTCCAGTTTGGTTTGCTTCACTGATTTCAAACCTACTGGCAAAAGGACTTTCTCTGTTTAATAATATCTTCGAAAATGTCCTTCCTAAGATTAACTTATGAGATTTTTTTTTCTTATTTTTTATTGACGTTTATTGTCTTCCACACTTAAATAAGTGTCTCATATCAATCTATTATGTTCTTGTGTCCTGCAATCGACATCATCTCAGACAGCAGGCCAGCTGAGCAGACTGAATGGTTTTATTCATTTATCAACTTTCATAACATAGACTTACCACTGTTCGTGTTTAATTCCAACTGATTTTTGCTGGATAATAATAAATGAACAGGGCATGACTCTTCATCATTTTAATGGCTGTCACATCAGAGATGAAAGGTTTTAGTTTTGGTTTGGTTTGGGATTTTTTGTGTGTTTAAGGACATAAAAAGTTAAGGGTACAAAAGAATACAGGCATTTACATTCCCATTTATTCTAACTTTGGTCACTGGTGTCTAAAACTGCCGTCTTCAAACTCTTGATTCAATGGCACTGAATTTTTTAACACTGCTGTGTTTCAATTTAACATTGATAGAGCTTATTGGACCAGTACCTAACTTATTACCAGCTTCATCAGAAACTGCAGATTTAGCATCCTTCTGTGTTGTCTGACTGTCCTATGTGTGTGCTATGTTGTCTGAAAGATGTAATCAAAATAGGTTCCATCATAGTGTCACCGCTTTTTTAAATTCAAGCACTAAATAGTTAGAACTCAAAATTATGATTTAAAAATCTTGCTTCCAAATTATTCTGCTACTTTAATATGTTCCATTCAGAAAGACAATGGAAAATTTAAATCCTGTGTATCATTACTTTGGAAAAAGTAATAGTGAGAAACCCACAGAGCTACTGGAGCAGAAACCAAACCACAAATGTATTTTCTCCTGAGTGACAGCTCTAATCAGTAGGCTAGAAAGACACATACATATTTTCTCCCTAGCTTTCTGTCTGTTTTTGGTCTAACAATCTTTGGTTATTGCATGAAAAATTGAACAGTTTCAAAAGAAAGGAGAGAGAATGTCCTTGATCTATGCCTGTGTTCCTCAGGCAGAGAAAGACATTTTAACTGTAAATCATATGAACATTCGACTAACCACTAAGTGATACAAATGGGGATGGAGAGGTATCTTCTAAACTAAAGGAATTTTATAAAGTTATAAAATACTATTTAAGTATTTGAGAGAAAAAAAAGGTTGTGAGTGTCATGTTTTTGGAAGGGATTCAGAGGTGCAAACCTCATAGGAGGAAGGTACTTCTTCAGGAGATGTGTCTTAGACACAGTCAGAGAGAAGATGACACCTGTGTCCTCAGATATGGCCTCTTTGTCTTCAGTGTGTCAACTTCTTCTCATCGTCCAATGCTTCCAACACATTTCTTAAGGATGAACATTTAAAAACAAATCCAGATTATAGACTATTCTTTAAGGATCAAATTTAAAATTTAAGTGTTACAAACACTGCAATATATATTTTCACTTAACATTAAAAAGGTAATACTTTGCTGCTACTTTTCCCCTGTTTCTGGCTCCCCCTAGAACATTTTAAAGCATAGATCTAGGCAAGGAATTTGGAATCTGGTCAAGTTGGCTGTCAAAAATAAAATCTTAAAGCCAAATAATTAATCAAAGTTTTATGTTAGCCCCATCTTAATTAGGCATTTGTTCTAGAAAGGACCTCAATTCAGTTTGTCATTATTTCTCCTTTTGAACATCATACAATATCTTATTTAGTAAGAGACATTAAAAAATAATGTTAACTTCCTGGCATTATTTCATTTACCTTGATGGAGGTATTTAAACTAGCACCATTTTGAACATTTCTCTATAATATTTCAACGATAAATGCTAATCGAATAATCACAAAATATCTCTGAAATTTGAGACGTTATACACTCTAGTGTCTGTGAAATTAGACAATAGATTGGCATCAATATAATAAGCACTCAGGATCATACAGTTCCTATGTGGTCTGCATAATTGTCATACATTTCTTTTATTACTATTTACAATAATATTTTTCCATTAAGCATGAAGGTCTTGGAATGTGCAAACTAACTTCAAGATTTTGAGGTATAATGTCAGATAATCTTATTGCTTAATTCAGTTGCATTTGGTCAACGACAGTTGCATCCAGCCTCTTTGCTATAGATAATTGACTTTGACAGCATTGAAATGAAGTGACAAGATGCTAGCAATCATTGTAAATGACATCTTCTGTCATTACACCTCTGACAAAGTATTATTGGCTTGTACAGCATATAAGAACTTGTAAGTGAATTATAAAAAAACAGAAAATTACTTTTTTCAGGCTTAATAAGGAAAATGAAAGCTTATATCAGAGTTTTTGCTTTTCTGAGGTCCATACTTCTATATATTTCCTATTTAAAATTATTTTTAATATGATATAGTTGTAACATTTATACTGTAGATTTATAAGTCAGAAACATGAAAATAATCCTGGAGCAAACATTTTCTGAATTGGTGGGCATCATCTCTGTGGAACACAACTTATTCAAGCAACAGAAATCCTATGCAGGCATGCTAGAGAACAACTTAATTACAGATGAAAGAGATGTATGTAAGCTGTATAAGTAGAGGGTTAAATTCAGTGAAGCTTCCTTTATCTTTGTACTTCACCAGCATATTTCCTCATATTCTTGCTCAGTTTTGTGCACCAAATCTACCATCTCTATGGTATATGCTGTCCTCACCTGGATACAAGTGATTGCAAAATCATTATCTACATTAGGACACATAAAATAATTTTTTTTCCACTTTAATTTCACTTTTCGTCATATGATTTCCTACATCAGTAACAGTTTCACTTCCTTTGTGGCAAGAAAAGGTAATTATCCCTAATTCCTGTCTGACATTGCTTCTATCACTCCACACACTGAAGCAGCTGAGTTGTTTATGTCAGTTAAATGTAATTATTAATTCCCTGATTAGTATAAATACCCACAGCCATAAATTACAGCTTTCTTTCATTGTATTGAAGGCTATGCACTGCTATCAACTCAGGTAAACTGCTAATTCCTGTCTCTGACATTTTTTATCTTCTTATCTAACTAAGGGAACTGTGGTCCACTCTTTGATGAGTATGGTACAAAAGATGCTTTTCTTAGCACTGCAGACTAAATAAGTTGTTGTTAGGATATGTGTCCAGATAGTCAACCCTGACCTGTAGCTACATTAACAAGATAATGTCAGAAATTGTTAAAAGATGTTAAAAATAGTAGCAAAATAAGAATATTGCCCACACAGTGAGAACCAAGATAAGAATATGAGATTATCAGAAATGAGAAGTGTTATGGGTAACAGAAAAGAAGAGTAGTCAAGAGAATTGCTGACTAAAGTAGAGGTTACCAAATGATCATATTAAATATGCCAAAGAAATTTACAAAATCAGAAAAAAACAGCCAGTGGAGAAAGAGTAAACACTGGAGGTTTGATTGTTTGTGAGGGTATGAAGATGGCAGAGGGAATGAACCTGGGTTTGGGAAAAGCATATGAAAGCAACGCAAATGGAAGAAAATCCTGTGATCAGTGATGCACAAGTACTTGCTGAACATCCTTGTGCTTGGTCACAGCAGAAGAACAAACCCACTGTTCTCACTATGTAGGTATCTGATTAGGGGAAATTTGGTGTGTTTTCTCTAATACTAATGATGGGAAAATCCAAAGAGTCATAAAGACCACCCTATGGGAGCAAATTCACAGAAAAACAGTAAAAGGAAAGATGTTTCTTGTTTGTCTTGGCAGTATTCTATTTCTTAATGTACTGATAGTCCTCATCTAGGTGAGATTCTTTTCTTTCCCCAAATGTTTCCAATTGCTGTCCCTCTTATATTGCAATGTTGGAAATCACGAAGAACATGATCACTGCTATGTTTTAGGATGGGATGTCTTCTGTAAATGTAAGCTATAGTAGAAACAGTGAGGGGTTTTTTGCTTGTTTTGGTTTTTTAATTACTTGATTCTGCTGTCAAACT
>JAOXNG010000001.1:19646545-19657468 GCA_028566535.1 Scolopax minor | reverse complement strand
GAGGTTTAGGATGGGTATGAGGAAAAATGTCTTCACTTGAAAGGGTTGTCAAGCCTTGGAAGAGGCTGCCCAGGGCAGTGGTGGAGTCACCATCCCTGGAGGGATTTAAAAGCCGGGCAGATGTGGTGCTGAGGGACATGGGTCAGAGGTGGTTTGGGCAGTGTTGGGCTGAGGGTTGGACTCGATGATCTCAGAGGTCCCTTCCAACCCAGACACTTTTATGAGCCTGAGTAATTGGCAGTAAAAAGAGCTGGGGGCTCTTTGGAGCTACATTTCTAATTGCTAATTAACCTTGTTCTTTAATAGGCATCGTGTATCCCCAAACCCAACGGTGCCCTTCCTCTCTCTGAGGAGCCAGGATGCCACATCGCACCATCCATCTCTTCCGGAAGGGGCTTCGGCTTCATGACAACCCAACACTGGTGGCAGCACTGGAGTCCTCAGAGGTCCTCTACCCCCTCTACATCCTGGACAGAAAGTTCATGACGTCTGTCATGCACATAGGGACCCTGCGGTGGCATTTTCTGCTGCAGTCCCTAGAGGATCTCCAGAAAAATTTGTCTCAGCTGGGTTCTTGCTTGTTGGTTGCTCAAGGAGACTATGAGACCGTTCTTAGGGATCACGTCCAGAAGTGGAATATCACACAGGTGACTCTGGACGCGGAGGTGGAACCTTTTTACAAAGAGATGGAGGCCAAGATACGGCGTCTGGGAGAAGAGCTGGAGTTTGAGGTGCTTTCTCTGGTGGGCCACAGCCTGTACGATATCAAACGGTATGTGGTTGCACCCAAGATGTCTCCAGGAAGGTTTATTTTAGATTTAGCAAGTATCAGGGAGAAAAGACCAAATATCTTGGTCCTTCTGGATTCCAACGTGCTTTTTTTAAATAAATTGGACCTGGCACTGTTTGGTGGAGAATTTTTGTGTGGTGTTCTGCTGAAGGGATCAACAGAAGGGATTTTGGTGGGTTGCACAGATGTTGGGCTGTGAGCCTAAAGAATTTGTTAATTTTTTTTCCTTTGGGCAGTTTAATTCACTTCAAACCTTACATTTAACCACTCTCTTAACCAGAGTGGAAGAAATTCTTTAACACAATTAATAGGACTTTTATATAAATCTTTTTGTGTCAGATTTTTTTTTTTTTTAAAAATCTTTCTAATAGGCTTTCAGTGGTCTCTGGATGCATGTGGATCCAAGCTGTCCTTCAGAGCCGAAGATATTAAAATTAATAATAATAACAGGGTCACCAGCTTTGCTGCTGTTCCTTGGATGTGCAAAAGAATAACTTTTTTCTATTTGTCCCCCTATATCCACTGTTATGACATAATCACAGGTGTATTATCTTTAGTGAATTTTGATTAATGTATTATGTAACGTAATATACTGTTCATATTTCTATAGAAATAAATTATGATTTTTTTGTTGATTTTATTTATTGTAATCTTCAAGCAGAAAGAAAAACTTTCATCAAATTATAAATGCATTATAGTATATGAAAGTTACCAGGGACATTGTTACTTTTAAGTGTTACTCTGTGACATGTAGATTTTACCCCTAAATATTCTCTCTCATCTATGCCTAAGTAAATCTTTAAAAAAACACAACCTTAGTCTTAGTCAAGAAAGAATTAGTTTGGAATGTATGTCTGAAGGTTGTCTAGTCCAAACTTGTGCTTGAAGCAGAGTTAGCTTCACATTTAGATCAGGTTGCTCAGGATCTTTTCTCATGAAATTTGAAATATCTTCCAGGATAGAGGGTACACAGACTGTCTGGTCAACCTCTTCTAGTGGTTCTAAATGTGAAATATAACCTAGTCATACCCCTACAAACTTCCCTTGCTGAAATTCATATTTGTGATTTCTTCACCCGCTGTGTGTCTCCGTGCAAAAAGTCTGGCTCCACCTTCTCTATAGCACCATCCAGGTGGTGGAAGAGGCAGTTAGATTCCCCCGTTAGCAGCCTTTTCTCCAGGCTAAGCAAACTCAGTTCCCTCAACATCACCTCATACCTCATATATCCCAGATGGTCTCTCTGTATTTTTTCAACATCTCTCTTCTACTGGACAGAAACTACTTGAAGCTGGACAGAGCATCCCAGACCAGTGATGGGAAAACTAATCACTTTCTCAACCTGCTGTCCACCCTCTTGCAAATGCAGCCTGGTGCGTGGTTAGCCCTCATTGCACTCCTGATTCGGGTTGAGCTTGTTGTCCACCACAACTCTCAGAGCGCCCTCAATAAGCGCAAAAATAAACCCAGTTCATATATGCAAATGAAAGAATTTATTGTTAGCCTATATGTAAAATCTTAACACCAAGGAATTATTATTAGTACAGTTCCAAAGACACTAACAGTTCAAATAATATCATTAAAATTATAAATGCACAAACTGTCTACTAATTACTCCTCTTTCTGATGTTATACTCATTGGATCAGATGATCCTTGAGGTCCCTTTCAACTTGTTATTCTGTGATTCAATGATTGCTATTACAAGCTACAAAAATCTCCAAGCAGCACAAATCCAGAGTAACCTTGAGGTCTTGGGGCCTGCCACAAACGATGTCAACATCTTTTTTTCCTGAGGCTACAAGGGCACAAAGGCCTACCTGTAATATCTACCTTTTTCATAAAGAATTTTTTTTTCTAATTTCTAGACACCTAAAAATTATTTTCTTATTTGAAATTGTTTAATATTGTATCAACTATACTGGTTAGTACATGCCTAGATTCATAATCACAGACATTTAGGCCATATCTATGGTAGGTTATTTTCTCTGTAACACACAAGGAGTCACCAGGGAGAAATCTAGACAGGTTTCTGATTCCCTCTTCATCTAAAGGAAAAGAAGTAATCTACATTTTATTTTATTATATTTTTTTTAAATCTGCTTTTTTGCTGTCTTATTGTTAAATATAGCGACAGTGCACCATAAAGGCATATAGACATTTATTTAGAAAGCTGAACTTCAACAGGTAAACACTATCAGGTCTGTTGGACAGTTTATCTGCAGATTTTCCCATAACATCTGATAATTGAAAAATGTCATATAAAGTATTAAAATTACAAATCTAGATGGACTTCAGTCACAAAGCTAGAAATTTATGCTACTGAAACGTCTCTTAGACTCAGCTGAACTCCTAATTTCAATGAGGAAGTCATGAGACTGGGTAAACCAGATGCGTGCACACACCCAGAGACTAAAAAATTATTTTGATTAATTTACTGTTTACATATCTTTAATTAAAATGCTATCTTTGCAAGACAAATGTCTAATACTATCCTGGGATTATGTGCTACTGATTCTTAGACTTGTTTCTTAGTCTATTTCCTTATTCTATTAAAGAGAAATGTTGATCTATTACTTTGTAACCTAGTAATAATTTATTTCAGTAAGGCATGTTTGCTTTTTTAGAATCATAAAAAATAAACCCCCCTTTTTTGTCTGAAAGAAGGATAAAAGGTGGATGTGATGTATTTTACTAGATAATAAGCTTTATGATACTTTCTTAGTTGACACTTCCATACACAAAGAACTAAAATAGAGTCTAGATTATACGATAGAAGGCGACATGCAATTAAGTGAGAGACCTGTACTCAAAGTGCAAGCAGCAGTTAGAGAATATGTCAGATGGATTTCTACAGAGATGTTTTGGGCCAGATAAACTCAGTATTTAAATTAGTAACGTGAAAGACGTATATTACTAAGTGGAAAGGTTAAAAAAAACTTCAGAAGGTGTGAGTGGATATTATCACCATACTGAAAGTTTGAGAAAAGTCTGCAATAAAAAAGATGCAAATTAATAATTGCTACTGCAAAATGTCCAGAAGACAAGAATCTAGGATTAAAAAAACAAACCAAACAAACAAAAAAATCCTATGAAGATCTTATTTATTAACACAAAGGTCCCAACTGGGTCATTGTTTAGGAAAATTTTACATTAAAAAATGTATATATATTTAGAATTTGAGCAGCTAAAGTCCCAAATAAATGCAATAATAATGAGTTACAAGTCTAAAACACATGGTGTATGCAAAGGAATGAAGGATCTAAATTAGTTTGGTCTAAAGAAGACTATAGGAACCTATGACAGAAGCCTTTTTTACGTAAAAAAGAGAAAACAAACAAATAATAAAAAAACTCCCAACAGTTTCTAGATCTACTGTGAATAAAATAAGAATCAATGTGCTTTTGAAGCAGTAAAATGGTTCTATGATACTTTTTTTTTAATAAAAAAATCCCTAGTTTTATCTATGAAAGTTTAATTATTTTAAGAAATGTTACTTATAAATGTAGTAGCTGGAAACATTTTCCCCTTATTCTACTTTTTGTCAGAAAGAATTGCTTGAACAATATAACAGTATTTCATTTTCAATAACTAGAATATACTTTTGGATATATCCCAGCTACTATATCCTAACAAGTTGCAACTGTATTCCATGTAAAAAGGATATACAGATTTTAAAGATTTCTAGGTGTAGATTAGAGGATTTTCTCTTCCACCTTTGAAAATAAAGACATCAGGAGATTTTTTTTTTAATGAAATGTTAAAGGTTTTTGAAGATTTTCTTTATTTTTTCCTTTTTTAGTAATATTGCACCTTAAATTAGAGAGGAATCATGATCTAATGATTTTCTTTAACAATTAAATTTTTCAAGTAAAATTTTCAAATCTCAGGATATGTCTTTCCTGATATATTGACTGTGTATTCATTCCTTTCACAGACTGATTCGTTGCACACAACAATAATAAAAAAAAAAAGTGGACTTACTTTTCTATTTGTATGTATAATAGTTGGTCTGCATTTGTTAACTTATGGGAGCAGACATTACATTGTTAGGAAAATTTATCTTGTAATGGCAATTTCAGCTGCATCTGAGCTCCCTTAAGACAAGATTAAAGTTTAAATCTGTTCAATAAAATTCACACTGTATCAAAGGTGAAAATTACTTGAATTCCAACTAACTTTTAAAGCTACATCAAAGAACTCGGTAAGGAGATAGTTTCTCAGATATTAACATTAAATAGCAAGGTGCACAAAGGTATTGATCTTTGAGTTTTAAAATCTCCAGATATAATACAATCTTGTCTGAATTATTTTCCTATAGCAAACAACTGACCTTTTCTATAGAATAATGTTGGAACACATATTAGTAAAAAGCAATATCTTTCTTCAAGCTGGAAAGTAAGTATTTTGATTTCAGTTAACAGTTACATAGCAAATATTTTTTAAAAAAGTTTAATGTAAGTGCTTTTAATCATTCATATAAAGTATTTTTAATGCAATGGCATCAGGTTTTTTGTTACTATAGCTAATACTTACATAACTAAAATCTTTTCTTCTCCATCCTTAAAAACAAACATTACCTCATTAAAATGTCAGTTCCTTCTGAATTAATACAGTACTTTTTTCTTTATTTACATTAAATTCAACAGATGTTATTGAGCTGATTCCATCTTTTATATAAGATAATGACAATACAATTAGGACTTTTTTTCAAATCTGTAATTGTAAAATTGACCTTATTAAAATTCCACTTCCTTCATAATTAAAAAAAAAAACCTAATTACTTGTAGTAATTGGATGAGAAATGACATTTTCAGTTCATTAATATTCAACAAATTGTTTTTGAAGATGTTCTTGCATGGTTAGTAGTCAGTCTTCACTATTTCTGTTCATTTCTTATTTAAAAGTCATCTGGAATAATAGTTTGCATTTTAATAGGACAAGCCTTTATGAATTGACTTTCTTTATAAGGTTTTTAATTGCTAATTAATATGTGAAAATCTATGCCTCCTGTAATATTTCTAACACGTGAAGTGAAAGGTGAATGTAGTAGAACAACAATTCACACATGATGCATCACTCTAAATAAGCATGAACGATACGATATTTCCTATCCATTAATTTTCATTATTCTTTCTAGAAATGTCAAAACCAGGTTTAATATGTCATGGTACTGTGCACCTGAATAAAGAAGACAGTTTATCTAACATCACAAAGTTGAGGCAAATCAAAATAATGATGTATGAATTATTTTATTAACCAGCAAAATACTACTGAGATCATTTCAAGGTGTTATGTTTATATTATTTGATGTAATCACATTTGAATTGGTATCTTATATGCACTCTAATTCTTTTTATAGAATTTTGAATATATGTGTCTATATTTATAACCTTGAAGTATAATTCATCTGATGTTCCTGGAACAGTCAGAGCTCAGACAAGCACAGACAGAGCTATGAAGAGACTTCCCTTCTGATAAGCCTGAATCATGAGCTGGAGTGATCACTTTTAATGGTAAGTGTCAAATTGCCAATAAAAAGTATCAGATGAAGTCAAATATGAATTCATTTTGAGTGACAGGTCTGCATCAGAAGTTGAACTGAAATGATTACGTACTTTCCCATTGTAAGGTAAAGATCTTCCTTTGATTTCAGGTTTCTTATTTCCATAAGTAGATATAAATTGTGCATAACTCTGCTTCTGTTTCTTACACATCAATATCTTCAGATATTTAACTTGGATGTAATGGCAGTGGAAATTCAACTGCCTGGGAAACTGTAACTCTTTCAGGAATTTTTGGGAGCTTCCAAAAGCTGGTTGCATTTGAGAGACAATTTTGAGGATGACAATATTGCACTGAAGGCCATTTTTAAAATGGATCTTTCAGAATCACCTCCAAACTTATTATTTTCTTGTCCTCTTTTTACCCAGGGAACCTTTATTTTTAGAATGTTTCTGTCAGGTCTTTTCAATTGCCCTTAATCATTTCCAAAAAAGAGGTAGATAAACTCAGTAGATATAAACAAATATTTGCTTTAGATCTGGAGGAACTAACGTTGTATAGGACTTACTACTTCAATTAAAACATCACCAACAGTTAGGTGAATTTCTTAAATAGTCATTTCTAGTTTAACCTATAGACTCATAGAAGCAGAAGCAGAGGATGTTGACAACATCCAGGAATAACCAGCAAACATTCTGCAAGTGAAAGGGAGATTTAGAGCTTGGCTAATCTAAGTTCATAGCTTTCAAAATAGGACATTTATCAGAATTCAGATTTTAAGTGTAGTGATGTCCAGAGTGCATACAGACCTTGCTAGAGGCATCCCAATCATTTTTCCAAGCTTCTGCCCTTTCCAGAAGGAATGTCGTACTTCCTATGCTCACAAGCCCACTCGCACAGAAGTATTTTGAATTTGAAGATGATTCAGTTCTGCTTTAGCAGGTAATTCCATCTGCTAGTTTAAAGCCAGTTGAAATGCATCAAATTTTATTTAAAAAAAAAAAATATTACAGAACCATAGAATCATAGAATGGTTAGAGTTGGAAGGGACTTTAAAGATCATCTAGTTCTAATCCCTTGCCATAAGCAGAGACACGTCCCATTAGACCAGGTTGCTCAAAGCCCCATCCAGTCTGGTCTTGAACACTTCCAGGGATGGGGCATACACAACTTCCCTGGGGAACCGGTTCCAGTGCTTTACCACCCTCATAGTGAAAATTTTATTTCTGATATACAATATAAATCTACCTTCTTTTAGATTGAAGCCATTATCCCTCATGCTATCACTACATGCCCTTGTAAAAAGTCCCTCTTCATCTTTCAAAAACTTTCATAAATGTAAAAAAGCCAAATAACAGAACAAGACTGAAGGTACATCACCCATCCATTTTTGAGATTAATGTCTTGTGAAACAGAGAAGTCTTTATTCATGCAGCCAGCATCCCCTCATTCAGTTAAGAATTAATATTTAACTACTAAAACTGAAGTTCTCAGAAATTTTCAATACTTGACATGCACAGATTTAAAAGGGAATAAAACACCTAGATAGTGACTAGACAACCACATTTTGAAAATCTAACACAATTATTTGTCCTCTTCACATGTAATTTCCTGGCTGAATCTACTTAACATTCACGGCATCTTTAAAAAAAACCACTTAGGTAAACAGATGTCATCTTTATCTTTTTAAGGTATATTTCAAACTATCTTGTTTGTAAAAAACTGAAAATTCCTTGTTTTTCAAACTTCTGGTATATTTACAAGTCTCCCATCTTTACAAACACATAAAAACAATCAGCTCATTCTCAGCTTTAGTGAATAAAAATTCCTTGGGATATTTATTAGCATATTCAAACTGATTTGTACACAGGTTCTCAGGGGTGGGCTGAAGATAGTTTCCTTAGCTCTACAGTCACATAATGGGTCTAAAATGTTAGTCTTAGTATACAAAAACAATTACTTCTACCACAGTTTTGAGATAATAATGATTTTTCTCACACAGTTAATTTCCATAACAATCAATAAAATTAATGATGCTGTATTTTATGTATATACTTAAAATTTGGAACTGCATCCTATTTGAACAGCATGTAGAAGTAGCCTCTATATATTTTATGCAACGCTTCTATTGGAAGAAAAAAAAATGTTGAATCTACTGTGGTCTTCATACTCTATCAGGAAAAAGCAGGTAGATTTCTTAGTCTTCATAACCTAATATTTGTATGACATTTAGAACTACATTTACAACAGGATCGTTTGTTACAGATGATAGGAAAAGGGGTAATGGCTTCAAGTTGCGCCAGGGGAAGTTCAGGTTGGATATTAGGAAACATTTCTTTACTGAAAGGGTTATCAGGCATTGGAATGGGCTGCCCAAGGAGGTGGTGGAGTCACCATCCCTGGAGGTATTTAAGAAACGTGTAGTCATGGCACTTTAGGGCACGCTCTAGCGGCATGCCCTAGTGGTTGAGATTGTGGGGGTCTTGTGTGTGTGTGTGTACGGTTGGACTTGGTGATCTCAGAGGTCCTTTCCAACCATGAAGATTCTGTGATTTATAGTACATTGTCTTCCTCATGAAGATGAGAAAACTGAATGTAAGTGTGAGGAGAGCAATAAAGCCATGTGCTCTTAATATTAAAACTGGTTTGGCAAAAAAAGTGAAAGGTTTCCACTCCAAACTTTTAGTTGGTTCCATCCATGGTCCTTCTGGAGTCTTTGAATTCACACATCTCTATAATTTTCTGTTGCAGCTTCAAAATAAAGCATGCGAGAGCTGTTGGGATGGTGGCAGACTACATTTTAATATTTTATGTGTATCAACTTAATATCTAGCCTTGCAACTAAGTAATTGTGTGAGCATCAAAAGCATACAAGCTTTTGATCAGGATTGCTCTGCTATTTGTGTAGTTTTCTTCATCTTTTTAAAAGCCCTGAAGCAACTTTATCATTGAAACTGTTGAATAAAAATATGTCTCTCTAGCTTGATACTGTTTGCTTGAAAGAAGAGGCCTTTTGAGAGACAAGATTTCTTTGAGCCATGCCAGAACATTCACAGAGATGTGATCTCTGCTGTAGGGTTTTATAGGAAGATTTGTAAATTTATACAGGAAACCTTTCTGTTAACGTAATCACAGCATTGTTTCTAATTACTGTTTAACTGATTAACTTGCATTAGACTCTCATGGAACTTACCCTTGAAATTGGATAGTCTCTGTAAATGATTTGGGGAAAAAATAATCACCTTTTCTCCTCTCAAGTAATCCTTTTAAATAAAGTTCCTTAGAAACCTCAATCTTGGCTTGTGTTCATTGGAGATGGGATTTGGGCACACTTATAAATTTAAGAAGCCTAGGTAATAAATGGGCAAGTAATAAAAAAAAAAACAAACCCTCACCCTTAAATATTCTCTGAAGACACACAAATGACAAATTTTGCAAAAAATATAGAGAGTATGAGGTATTTTTCTTGTATGTTTCTAAATGATGATTTCAGAGCAGGAAACTGCCAGCTTTTTAGCTAACTGTTTAATAGAAACAGTTTTCTTAATTGTACAGATTAGAGACTATATATTTTTTTTTTTTTTATGTTAGCTCCTAAGAACTTTCTTCTTTATTTGTAGGGATTTTGTTCTTGGATGACAGCTGCTTTTCGGATGCAGTAAGTATATGAAACAGAAATAGTGAGCTGTGGTTTGCTGTGCTGTTTTAATTAAAAAGAGGGGAGGGTTGCATTCAATAAAATATTGGTTGGTTGTTTTGGTTTTTTTTCCCTTGAGTAGATAAATTTTAATACAAACAGTGATACAGGTGCCTCTGGTGGGGTGGAAAAAGAATATGAAAACAAGGTCATCTTATGGGAATACTTCTTCAGGATACAGTTGTCCTTCTGCTGGCAGCCCAGGGAATTCCTGATCTTGGGACAGTGTGTGAACCCAAGTGAATCTATGGCATTTTTATGGATTCTGAGCTAATAACTAGGCTCAAGGCTTTTACCCTTCAAAGAGTACTGTGTGGGTGTTCCCCTGTTTGAAGCCAGCAAGGCCCCAGGGAAGAAACAGGGTTTCCCTGCAAGGGTTTTGGTGCTTTAGTTGGGACTGGAATTGACTAACTATGAAAAGCCTATCCTACTGTTTCCTAGAAACTGAGTGTTAGACGTGTGATGTTCAGTCTTTGTATCTTTTGGGGCTTAGTAAATCATGATTTTTAAAAATCACTTTCTAGTTTGGGTACATTGAAACAAAAAAGGGATGGGGATTGAGCCTGTTTTTCCTCATTTTTGTTCATGAATTCTAAGAACTTCTATTTTAATGATCTGTCCTGCTGACAGTGGATAGATGATGGGAGTTCATTCCAAAGCCCGTTAATACTTTCTGTTAATTGGATATCGTAAGCGTAAGGTTATTCTGTTGTCATTTTCCTCATGGGGAGCCTTTATGGAGATGAGTGAGCGCTGTCACAGTTTGGTCCTGAAGTTTGAGGCTGAATACTTTGTGATTGTCATAAGGCAGGAGGTCACAGCAAATGGCTTTGTCCTCTTTTAGGCTTATAAAAAGGAACTTGGATTTATATTTGCTTTTCAGGTGACTAGTTTCCATCTTAAATTCCCTCCTGTTAATTTTTATATGTTGATACT
>JAOXNG010000001.1:19621636-19632872 GCA_028566535.1 Scolopax minor | reverse complement strand
TCCTACCCTCAAGCAGGTTGACAGTCCCACCCAACTAGGTGTCATCTGTAAACTTACTGAGGGTGCATTCAATCCCCTTGTCCATATCACTGATAAAGATTAAACAGAACCGGTCCCAATACTGAGCCCTAGAGAGCACCACTTGTGACCATTGTGAGCTAATGGATTTAGCTCCATTCACCATCACTACTCTAGGAC
The DNA here is from genome assembly GCA_028566535.1 of Scolopax minor. NCBI lineage: Eukaryota > Metazoa > Chordata > Aves > Charadriiformes > Scolopacidae > Scolopax > Scolopax minor. Next base: position 19,632,674 of record JAOXNG010000001.1, on the reverse strand, counting down.
CAGCCATCCAGCCAGTTTTTCACCCAGTGAAGCATATACTCATCCAAGATATGAGCAGACAGATTCTCCTGGATGTCAAAAGCCTTAATAAAGTCTAGATAGACCACATCCACATTCTTTTCTTTTTCCATCCACCTACCTTAATGATGAAGTCTGAGTATTACCTACAGAAAACAGATCCCAGAAAGGAATAAAATAATATGCATAGAAATTTGATATAAGAAAAAAACATAATCCATCAGCCAAGAATTCAATAAGGGATTGAATTTGAATAAGGGATAATTGACTTAATATTCCATTTCACTGTGATACCAGAAATAGGATTTGTTTGGAATCAGCTTGGATTCATTGTACAAGATCTAGCTGCTTTTAGAGTCATTAAAATAAATGAATGGAAAATTTAACTATAGCAATGAAAAAGCATGATATGAAGTGAAATGGTCAAACACTATTCTGATACCATCTGACTATCTCCCTTATCAAAGCATCTAATACTAATGATCAGTATCAGGTGGTGAGCTGGTTGATTGCACCTCTTCCCAGGGAAGACAAGAAATGGCAAAATAAGAACAACCCACTTTCTTGGTCTGCACCAGTCTGTCACTCATCACCTGTATGGCCACCTGAGAAGATGTGTGTCTATTACAGACATATTTCTTCATCCCAGGTGGAATCAGAAACTTCTCTTTAATCATGGAGTTGACAAAGAGGAGTCATGATCTCTATCCCTTTGGGGATTGCACCAACTCAACAGATCATGAAACTAAATTTTCTTGATACAGAGTTAAGTACAGAAAAGAAAAAATAATCATTAAGTATGTAAGACTGACATGAATTCCAGTTACCATTACCTTATGAAGAAAAACATTAAAGGCCCTTTAAAAACAATAAATTAATCAGAATTTATTTCTAAGACTTTTGTCTGTACATAAGTGAAGGAGAATCTGTGTCTATTTTTGAATTTTGGGGAAAGAGTGTTGAAGAGAATGCAAAAGGCTGAAAGGCATGTGAGTAGAAAACAATTTGAGAAAATAAGCTTGCAGTTAAAAATGCAAATCAGGAGTATTTTTTCATTGGCATTCACATATAAGTGAAGAATGACGGGTGTTGTTATTATCAATGTAATTTATATTTCCAAAGAGGCCAATTTGCTCTAGGCTAGGTTTTGGTCACAGCTGGCATAAAATTGAGAGTTGTTATATTCTCCTTTCTTTTGAATTTTGTTTTCTGGAAATCTAATACAAACAAGTAAATAATTTAATGTCTGGTTAAATAGATTGAAATATTTATTTCAATATCAGCTAAAATGACAGCATTTCTGTTTTATTTTGTTTTATGAACTCTCATGTTCCTCAATGGACTTTCAACTTTGTTGTAAACTATTGCTAGTTGTTTATCTGATCCTTTCCAAGTATATTAGTGCAACTAATGTTGGGTAGACTGTTACCTGGTGCGATGTATTCTTCCATTAGTCTAAAGATTTGGAACCATTATTACAGAGTTTTGTGACTGCTATGAACGGGATATGCTACCCCAAGGTCAGATCATAAAGAAAAGCAATTTGGAATGCAATGGAGGAGACAACAAAGAGGAAGAAGAAAGACTGTTATGGAAATTTTACATGTAGTGAAAGAGGAAAGAGAACAAATACAAAGAATGATTATGGAATTAGAAGGAAAGCAAAAGAGAAAGGAATGGAGAAAAACTTGCAGAAACTTTTACACTAGAGAAAAAAAATTATTATTAAACTATTTCTAAACACCTGAAAAATAACTGGCTGACTAAAACTTTATAAAGAAATGGTTTGTGATTGTCAATTACTTAACAGATGGAATCAAAGTACAAATTGCGTGTTTCATTCAATTACTGCTAAGATGGCATAAAAGCATTTTAATTGGAATCAGAACTGACACTATTCAACATGGATATTATAGGAAATAATTAGCAAGGAAATACAGTGACTCATTTATCTCTTTATCTGTCTGCTTACCAAACATAAGCATTAAATTTAAGCAAACTGAATCAAAAAGCAGAACCAAGTTAATTAGTGTTACTGAATTAGTAGAACATATGAACTGAAACCTACTTCAAGGTTTCCTGAAATTTATCTTATCTGAAAGATGATTTTGATTCAATGTATAGAAATTAACTAAAAGAAATACTTTCACTCAAATTCAAAATAGAAAATAACTTTTTGATACTTGTATACTGACTTTTTTTCCAGAAAATGAAATATACATATCATAAGTTTGTTGTTGAAGGCAAGGACTCTTCAGCAAAAGCTAAGTTTTGAGATCTGGAAATCTAATATCACAATATGTTCTCCTTATACTTCATGCTACCCAAAGTCTAAAGAGCATCACTATAGATATGTCCAACAACCAACTGCAATGCTTCTCTTCTTGGAATAAATGCCATGAAGAATTTAATTTATTATTACATATTTTTATTGCATGATTATAAGAGCTACCATTAGAATTTACTTTAACAGATATTGAGGCTTGGGTTAGTTTTTAATATCCACTACATAAGTTTGGGTTGCCTTAATAAAACTAAAACAAACATCCCTAGAGAATGGCACTTTTATACAATATTAGTGATTTTATAAATTTCTAATTTTAAACATTTTCTACCAACACTAATTTTACTTCCTTTCTTTTTCATTTCTATTGGTTGCTCGCTTGATTTTCCTGTTTCTATATTTCAGATCTTTTTGCTTACCTTTTAAATAAGAAAATATACTTAAGATTTTAAATCATTTTTTCCATCCAGAGTGATAATAGAACCTGTACAATTGCCTTCCATTTTTCTAGGGAGTTGGTTCTACAAGAGAGGAAAATAACTTTATTCTAGAGAGGAAAATATCTTTATTCTAGCTATTGTCAGTTTGAATGAACTGTGTGTGTTCCCAGGAGGAGTTTTCACTATAAAAGGTGAAAGAACTCACCAGGTATAGAGGGATATGGATTTGGGACTTGGATGGGAAGATAAAGGAATTGAGGTGGTTGGACTGGAAACAATAGAAATGCAAGACTTCTATAGAAGTGTAAGAAACAGGCATGTAAAGACACAAACAAGTGAGGTAAATGAAGAATAAAAAGGTTCAAAGATAGGAACTGCAGATCTAACTGTAATATCAGAGATAGATTATCCACTTAAACAAATTCTAATAAAGCTAACAGTGGCGTATGTTATTTATATTTCCTAATTCATGATTATATTTAAGTTATTTTTCATTTATTTTATGACAAGGATTTTTTTTTTTTATGCTGTGTGTGCATTATCTGGGTAAATATGAAGAATCTTGCATACAGAAACTATATAAAGTTTGTAAGGTCTGTGATTTCTACTTGAACAAGAAGAAAAAAATCCATATAAATATAGGCAGACTGTCATCATAATCATTTACTATATTGCTCCTTTATATTATTTCCAAACTATACTATTTTGTTATCTTTACTCTCACATAGCTCCAAAATGAATCTTTTTCCATTCTTCTAGAAAGGTCAAGTACACTGCAGAATTTCAACAAAAATTCTTGATGAATAGTGTCAGTATATTTTGTGAAGACATTGTTTTGATGATGGATTTGTACCATACATCAGCAAAGCCGTATTGGTGTGCTATTAGCGAGTGATAAATTTATTAGTAATGCCTCAGTAAACCTTCTTTCTCAAACACAGACAAGCATTTGCTATCAACTGATAGCAACTGATCAAAATGAAAGAAGATTACCACTTTCAGTCTACAAGGACATGTGTTCATGAATATGAGTAAGTTGCATTATCTCAAAATTTCATGTTGGTGATTTCTGTGGTTTTTTTCCTGATTATATAATAGATAGGGAAGATGAAGATTTGGAGTCCTTTGTCAAACACTTGTGATCTGGTTCTCAAGCCCTTATAATAAAACAAAAGCAAACAGTTTGAAATGTGCTTAGTGTACAGTTCACCTCCTGAAATTTGTAAAAACAACAGAGAAAAAGATTATTCAGCTTTAGAAACAGATGAGCAACACAGATTAAAAACACCATCTTTTTTTTTAATTAACTAATAAAGTACTTTGATTTCTTAAACTACACTACCAAATTTCATATGTGTGATAAAGTAGTTGTCTTTTCTTCTGGATATCTTCTTGTGTTTTATCAGACACAGACAAGGTGTGCTAATTCCTCTTTTTTGCAGCTTAAACTATCAACAGCAAGGAATACCTTGTACTGTGTTTTTAATTGTACAATTTCCCATTGAATTGTTGACTGTCTTGGCCTTATAGCCCTGTGCAATCCTCTTCAGTTTCTTGACACAGAAATATATCTAGGAAGCCTTTTCACTTTAGAGGGGTGGAATACTGTCAGGGGGCATGTATAGGAAGAGTGGTTGAATAATGATTAGTGTTTTTTAAAAAAAATCCTTTTCTTACAAGATCCCTTTTGCAGCTGTTAATGAGCTGCTGTGGGGGGACTAAATAAGGACAGCAAGGTGCCCCAAGAGAGTTCCTGGGTCAGGTCTACAGGAAGCACAAAGAATAACATGGAGTGGCAGATTAGTCATTAAGATTAGTCAGATTAGTCAAAGACCTGGACATCAACTTGTTCCTGCTTATTCTACCCTCATCAGCACCATTGCCTTCTCACATGAATATTACCCCAGGATCATCGTACAAGTAGGACGATTTTAGGGTGGTTAGAAAAGAATTTGTAAGAATTGTCAATGCTTGTGTAAACAGACACAATATCCCTTCCATTTCTCTTGATATAACAACTGACTTTTGGTTTTAGATTTTTAAGATGTTTGTTACCCATATTATATTTGTTATGTATTTATGATATATATATTATTATTATTTAGAAATTGTTATAAATAATCAGAGCTGAGAGAAGGAAAAATTAAAAAAAAAGCTTTTCAAGTAGAAACAGAAGGGATAGATATTTAATATAGAAGACAAATATATTTGATTCAGAAGAATAATCTATTCTAGTCTTTTCCCCTTATGCTGGCAGTTGATTTTTGCTATTTAATTTTCATATTATTTGCTCTCCTTTTGAGATAGTTCAACCACTGATATCCCAAGGAGGATATCATAGTGTTGACATTAAAAAAAAAATTATAAAGTTAATAGGAACACCGTTTTTACACAGATGATTACTAACTGTAACCAACATGATTGTCACAAGGGTGAGATAGAGAGCTAATCAGAAACACCTTAAAGGAGCCATTCAGTTAAAGAAACCCAACCTGTGAAATATCAACTAGTGTAAAATGGTGTACATGCCTTCAATAATAATTTTTTGTCTGGTTCTTGCATTTAACTATGTATGTACAATCAGTTTCACTTAATCTCCACATAATCAGGTATGACTTTTTGTGCTGCTGGAAACACTCTTGAGTAACAGGAGGAGGACATATATCCTAATCACAGTGAACTGATTTTTTAAATGGTTTTAAAGGACAGAAAATATATTTTTAATTTTTAACAGAAAAAGGGGTTATCTCACAGAACTATTGTTTGTTTCATTTGTTTTAATGCAATGTCTCAAAGAATTTCAGGGAAGAGTACTGTACCAAGCAGATTGCTAAACATTCTGACTAAATTTTTCCCAACATCACACAGTAACTATTTTAGCTAATACAGTTTTATATTAAACAATATACAGAAATTACTAGTTTAAAATAATTTTAAAAGAAACATAAAAAACCTAACTTCTGACAAAAAGATCATGGCTGCAGTTATCTTTGAGTATGTGGAATTGCAAGGAAAATGTTGATGGAATTCTACCTTTGCAGACTTTGTTGTAAGAAAAAAATGAGGTTTTCTTTGAAGTATCTGTGTATAAATGTTTACATAAGAGGCACAAAATTCATAGAAAGTTGGAAAATGTCTCAGAATCCATAACAGGCTGTATATTAATCTCTAGTATTTTTATTTCGAATGGCAATGGGCGATACTGGTAGGCGGCAGGAAATACCGTTGGGGCACTGGGCGATACTGGGCGGCGGTTGTAGATACCGGAGGGGCACTGGGCGATACTGGGAGGCGGCGGGAGACACCGGACGGGCACTAAGCGATACTGGGAGGCGATGGAAGATACCCGAGGGGCACTGGGCGATACTGGGAGGCGGCGGGAGACAACGGACGGGCACTAAGCGATACCGGGAGGCGGTGGGAGATAGTGTGGGAACACTAGATGATACTAAGAGGTGGCGGGGGATACCGGACAGGGACTGGGCGATACTGGGAGAGGGTGAGATATACCAGGAATGCACTGGGCGACACTGGGAGGTGGTGGGAGATATCAGGTGAGCACATGGCGATACTGGGAGGAGGCGGGAGATACCGAGTGGGCACTGGGCTATACTGGGAGGCAGAGGGAGACTCCCGGGGGGCACTGGAAGATACTGGGATGCGGCGGTAGACACCATATGGTCACTGGGTGAAACTGGGAGGCGGCGGGAGATACCAGGTGGGCTCTGAGCGATACTGGGAGGCGGCGGGAGATACCGACGGGGCACTGGCGATACTGGGAGGCGGTGGGAGATAGTGGGGGGTCACTGGGCGCTAAAAGGACGTGGCGGGAGATACATGAGGGAAACTTGGCGATACTAGGAAGTGGTGGGAGATACTGGGGGGACACTGGGGATAATGGGAGGAGGTTGGAGATACCGGACGGGCACTGGGCGATACTGGGTAAAAACGGGGGATAACGGACGAGCACTGGGCGATACTGGGAGGCAGTGGGAGATACCGTGGGGGTACTAAGAGATACTGGGATGCGTTGGGAGATACCAAATTGGAACTGGGCAATACTGGGAGGCGGTGGGAGATACCAGAGGGGCACTGCGCGATACTGGGAGGCTGCGGGAGATAACGGGGGTGCACTGGGCGATACTGGGAGGTGGTGGGAGATACTGTGGTGGGCACTTGGCGATAATGGGAGGTGGCGGTAAATACCGGACGGGAACTGGGCGATAATGGGAGAGGGTGGGACATATCAGGAAGGCACTGGGCAACACTGGGAGGCGGTGGGAGATACCGGGGGGGCACTGGGCGATTCTGGGAAGTGACAGGAGATAGAGGACGGGAACTGGGCGATACTGGGAGGCTGTGGGAGACACCGGGGGGGGCAGTGGGCGATATTTGTAGGCTGCGGGAGATACCGGGGGGGCACTGGTTGATACTGAGACGTTGCTGGAGATACCGGAGGGGCTTTGGGCAATACTGGGAGGCGGTGGGAGATACTGGTAGGGCACTGGGCAATACTGGGATGCGTTGGGAAATACCGTAGGGACATTGGGCGATACTGGGAGGCGGTGGGAGATACTGTGGTGGGCACTTGGCGATAATGGGAGGTGGCGGTAAATACCGGACAGGAACTGGGCTATAATCGAAGAGGTTGGGAGATACCAGGAAGGCACTGGGCGAAACTGGGAGGCGTTGGGATACACCGGACGGGAACTGGGCGATACTTTGAGGTGGTGGGAGATACCGGACGGGCAGTAGGCGATACTGGGTAACAATGGGGGATACCGGACGGGCAGTGGGCGATACTGGGAGGCTAGAATGTGTATGAGGAAAAGCATCTTCATGGTTTTAAGAAACAACAGGACTACTTTGTCCAATACTGAGGATTTGTCCCCCTTTGACTCAGGAAGGACTTCTGCTTTAATTATTTACCTTGATAGTTCTTATTTCAGAGCTTAGGTGAATTTTCAAATCAAGGTGTGTATAGTATAGCTGTTAGTTTAATGGCTTGGAAGGTACTGCCATTTGGGAATCTAATACTTCTAACCCATGAAAGGACTGGATAGGTCAGCTACTAGGTGTTTTTCAAACTCTCCTCTAAGGATTCCACAATTATATTTGCAATGGTTTCTAGGTTAATTATCTTTGAATGAAGAAATATTACTGGATGTTGAAGGAGTGATTTCAGTCACATCTCTTTTGACTTCTAGACCCAGTGAAAACTTTTGTTGCATCACCACTATTGGTATTCACTTCTATCTAACTTTTGGCAATAGTTCATTCCAATACTAGAAAAAGGAATCACTCAAAACAGTGGTCCATTGCTATCAAAGGAGACTGTCTGATGACTCCACCACAGGGAGACCTCAAGGGGCAGATTGCTCCGAGCACAACCAGTTCAGTCTCAGTGATGTCCCAAAATGCAAATGAAGTAAAATAAAGTTTTGACTTGTATTAAGAACTAGCCTCATTTTTCACTTCAGGTGTGAGAAGTTCAGCCTTATTGCTAATCTTCTTTGAGCATGGCCATCAAATCCATATCATAAAGCTAGAGAAAACTAATCACTAACAGCTGCATACAAAGTGAGACAGCTGTGCATTTGGGGCATTTCAATGTCTGGCAGAGTTTGCCTTAGGTTTTCTGTTGTGGGCTTGCAGTTTTTCAAAACCTGTTGTCATAGGTTAGCCTGCTTATACAGCCACTACATTCTCTTCAGAGGGAAACCTCTCATTTAATAGCTTCCAGTCATTGGGAACTCACGTTAACTTGCAGGAGAACTCTAGCTCTCATAAGGAAACTCACAGACATGTAAGCCCTGTGAAGAGAGTGTCACATTTATTTCAGTGAACCTGATCTTCAGGCCACACAACAAAAAAACATAGCAGGAAAGAGAGCTCTTCAGTCACTGGAAATTAAGCACTCTTAAAAGCTCTAACATTTCATGAAAAAAGACAGACTTACATTGTATTGTTGTCAGTAAGCAGTTCAGTTTTGTATCTTGCAGATTTAGGATAATGGACATAACAATGTCAATTTTAATTTAGAGTTTGTGAGGCAGAAGCTATAATGCAGAATTCCTCATAAATGCTTAGATAAAAAATAAAAAGCATGTAACTAAGGTAGAATTTTTATTTCCATATATAATAATCAGAAAGATCTTGTATTCAGGTTTCTGCTGTTCATCTTTTAGAAAACATTTTAGTAGCTGAAAGTGTGTATCAGAAGAATTATTAGATATTTAGAAAAGGTTGTTTGACATGAAAATCTCATTTGGGACAATAAATCTTGTCTCTATAATTAAAGGTGAATGTTATGTAAGTGTCATAGATTTTTATATTATGATTATCTTAATTTACTTTTCACGAAGTTAGGGTGTACATTACAATTGGAAGAGACGCTGGCACCCATCAGTGGTAGAAGAAATGCATTTACAGGAGACAATAATGAAGATTCATAAAGAACTGCAGTAACACATTTTATACAAATGTCTTTTTCCATAAATGTGTTGGTTCTTGCTGAATAGCAGTCATTAATTGCAAGACATGGCTGGCTTCATGAAGAGTTCTAGGAAGGCTTGATTCATTGTTGTGACTTTATTAATATGAAATCGTGAACTTGAATTAACCAACCAATTTAGATAAGACCATCTGTTGTCTAATAAGATGTGACTGTAATTTGAATACTGGTTTGGTAATAAGTGTATTATGGGATGAAGGACAAGCAGATATTAGCTTTGTCTCATTAGCTTCTGGCAAAAAAAAAAAAGTAGTTAGTTTGCCAGTATGAAACATGGAATATTTTTTTTCTTGAACTCTTAGCTCATCCTGTGAACAAGTCAACCTCCCTGTTTCTATCTTCTCTACCATCTAATAATATCAAAACCAAAAAGAAAGGGGGGTACAATGCACCTTTTGCAACACTCCTGTGTTGCTAGGGGCAATAAATCTGTTTTGTTCTTGCTTGATTCTCCTTGGTGCTACCAGATATCCTGACTGCTGTGAAGATGAAATGGCAGACAGTAGCTTATCAACATCATGTCTATGTTACTTGGGTTTGCTTTGTTTAGTTGCCCTCTTAGGGCTAATACAAGAAGCTAATGTCAGCTAAGTACTGAGAGTGCTAGAAAATGGTCCTTTAATGTTTGGATGTTTGGCAATAAGAAAATGGACAAAGCACACGTAATGCTGGCTTGTCAGCTCAAGCTCTCCCAACAGCTCTCTCAGGTTATTTTATGGATGTTAAATAACCCTGTAAAGTAGATTAAGCTTTACTACTCACTATCACACTCTTATTAAAACTCTGAACTGAATTTTATAGAAGCATTGTCCAGTTAAGTAACAAGGATCAATCTTTAATTTGGTCAGACAAAACCAGGCATTAATACATATGAATGAAGATTAAGATAGAAATAAGTGCAGATCTGTATGGCAGTGACTTTTCTAAAAACACATTTAGAAAAGGAATGTTGTGTATTTTGTACCAGCTTCTTGTTAAGCTGTTGCCTCCTCTTGTGTCTGAGTGTCCTTGAATATAGGAAAGTAAACCAAATGGTTCACAAAGAATATAGTACTACTAATTAGAATATTGTATTAAAAATGTAAATTATGCCGGATGAAATATAGCCTTTCAAAAACCTGATCATATGCACTTAGGATTTTGTGTCATTTGGAGTATTCAGTGGAACCTGGCCAGCTGAGCTCCTGTTTTCTTAGTTTGGCAAGTTTAAATTTAGAAAATGAAATGAGTAATAAGTAATGGGAAACCATGCAAAATAAAACAGACTGGAGTTTTATGGTTAGTGTGACATTGGCTTGTGTGTGATACTGTGGGGGTTGAATGTCAACACAACAGCGCACCCTGGAGTGGTCATGACTGTGAATACCTGATTATCACCATGTTCTTGAGTGTCTTAGTAAGTGGTGTTCCCAAATTGCCTGAAGCAGTAGCACTATATATTACAAGATAAAACTGCTATGAAAAAAGTTCATGAAGGAAACCTAAACATACAAGTTACTAAACTTCCTTTCACTCCACATAACTGAGTTCCTTGATATAGGTATTGTGATGTGAAAAATTACATCAACACATTTTGCACTTCCATGTTTCATAACACATAGATAACAGGGTGATGGTGGGCTGTAATATGTAGGTCGGTGTCCTCCATGGACCTCAGACTGAGGAGAAGGTGAAGGCACACTGGGCTCTGAAGGCCAGTGTGCGTCTAACTCTCCAGGAAAGAATAGAATCTGAAACAGGTTCTTTGACTAAAAAGATCCAGCTATATTGACGTTTTCAGAG
>JAOXNG010000001.1:19538444-19552434 GCA_028566535.1 Scolopax minor | reverse complement strand
AGGTGAGCTTCCCTGTGGGGTCACAGTTCCTGCTGCAAAACCTGCTCCTGCGTGAGCTCCTTTCCACACCCCACAGTTTCTGACAGGAATCTGTGGGCTGTCCACGGTCTGCAGCTTCTTCCAAAGCTTCTCAGCCTGCTGCTGCTTGGGTCCTCCACAGGCTGCAATGTGGATATATCATGTGCTGTCATTCTCAATGACAGCATTGAGAATGTCATTCTCAATGGGCTGTGGGAGGACACCCTGCTTCAATGGTCTTCTCCATTGGCTGCAGAGGAGCTGCAGCTCCAGCACCTGGAAGACATTCTTCCCTCCTGCTTCACCAACCGTGGATTCTGCAGGGTTGCTTGTCTCATATTTCTCTCACTCCTCTATCTAACAGCTGCTGCAAAGTTATTTTTACCTTTTCTTAAATATATTTTCACAGAGACACCAGCAGCTTCACTGATGGGCTCAGATGTTTGTGGTGGGCAGTTTAAATTGGTTAGAACCATCTGTGCCCAGAGTAGGGCAGACCCTGACCTATTCTCATAGAGGCCACTCCTTCAGATTCCCTGCTACAAAAACCTTGTCATGTTAACTCAATACATCCAGATATGTCTAGAGGGAGATTTATGCCATTTCAGGAAAAGTCCTGGTGTCATTTTTTAAAAGTGTCTCAGGGCTGAGTTGAACAAAGAGGAGTAGTTTAGCCAGAGAATTTCACCTCAGTATGATCAGATGTTAAATGATGGCACTTTAATTTTGGGAGTGTTTGATCCTCATGAAATCTCATGGATAATTTGAACAGCACACTCAAAAGTAATCTTGAAGTGATCAGTTTTTGGCTAAACCTTATTAGGGAACTCACGAAATTTCTTTCATATCTTTCCAACAAATCAAGTTTTTCACTTAGTTCTGCTTTATCTTATTTTTCCTAAATTCAAAATGCAAAGTAAAACTCAAGAAGCTTTGATTCCCATGTGCATATAAGAACGATAATTTTAAAATGCTTTCAGAAGCCTCTATAAAGGAAACTCACCAACTTGATACTTTCATAGAGTTACAGCTTAAAAAATCTTTTAGAATTCATTTTGTGTTCAGAAACTTTACAAAGTGACTCACAGTGTTGCAGCACTTTGGTAAGCAGCATATTAGTCACAATGAAAGACTGCTATTACAAATAGTAGTACATTGTCAAATCAGGGAATTACAGCCCTAGTGAAGTTATACAGAATCTTTTATACATGGCTGATTAAAGAGACCTTTCTCCACTTTTTTCCTGTTTCTTTAAATTTCAAGTTTTTGAGCGATTGATGGGTGAGTCTTTATAAATGTTCTCCTAGACTTTGTTCAGAAGTTCAAACCAGTCTGGGAGATAGGAGAGAGATTTGATGAAACCTTAAGACCTTGGAAATAATATTTTCTCAAAGTTTTATTAAAGGTACCAGGTTCTGTCAAGTGTTACAGCTATTGTAATGTGTTAAAGATAGACATAGAAGTTATATTTTGCTTAGAAAAAAATTATGCAGGTAGAAAAACAAAGCAATCGCCCATCACCTTATATAATAGCAAGTTATAATAGCAAGATTTTTAGGGGAATGCTGCCTTTTGGAGAAGCTTCTCTTGAAATTGTTTTCAAATGCTGAGAGAAAGAGAAGCATTTATTTAACCATAGGTAAACTGTTCTTTAAAAAATAACTGGGAATTTGATTCCAAATGTTATTGACTGTCAAATTCCCTGTTAAATTTACTAAAGGATAAGCAGCACTGTATTGCTGATTTTACAGTATTATGTATGTTGCAAACGTGGATAATAAAATCTTCATCTTACTTATCAAAAGTATTCACTGAGTAAATGACATACAGAGCTCAAAGTATATCCTGAAAATACAGTAGGACCTATGTTCCTTATAATTTCTGTGGTAATACTGGATTATGTTCCTATTCTCTCAAAGTATGTAGGAAAGAAAACAACTTTAATTTAAAACTTTTATTTTTCCCTTTGTCCTCCCATTCCAATCAAAGTAAAATACGGTGGAAAATGAAAAATTGCTTAGACAATAGTTTCAGGTTTCTACAAAAATCAAACCACACTCATATTGCTCTTAGAACTTTTTACTCATTCTACGGTTACAACTTTGTTATAATTTTCTTTTAACGTGACAGCATTTTCATTTGCAGGAAAAAAAAATATTTCACAACACATTTTGTCCTCAGCCACCAGGGCCAAAAGTTATCTTGTAACTTGTGAATCACAATGTGGTGGTGATGGTATTATATAAAGTCAATTTAAAAAAACAAACAAACAAACAAACCCAACAAACTGAAACCCAAAAAACCCTGATTAAATGTCCCTTTATGACATCTGTCCATGCTCATAAAATGCTTTATGTTTAATGCAATTTGTGTAGTTGTTTCAGTGCTTATGCACAGCCACTTATCAAGGCCTATATCAAAAAGACCTTGACAGATAATTTTAGAAAAGCCCAAAGACTTCACATGACGTCAAATGATACATTGGAGGAAATGTTTCAAAATTACTAAGCACCTTCTCTTCCCTTTTTTTTTTTTTCAAGAAAAGAATATATTCTTTAATCCTGACAGAGTTTTGCAACTCACCATTTCCCTATCTTAAGACAAAAAGGCCAGTCTGCCAGCACTGATGATTCAGCAGCATATTTTCTAACAGCATCCTTTTATGCATCTCTTTCCACAGGCTGAATGTTGCTTCATCATTTTTCTGCCTTTTCTACTACTATATAGCAGTTTTACAGTAAAGGTACAAATACTAGTAGCTGAAAGAGTCTTGTTGTCCTTGATGGTAACATTCTCATTGACTTCAGTGTTGTAAAATTTCTCTCATAGCTGAAATGCTTAGAAACATTTTGAGAAACCTAGGTTGGCTTTTTCCTCCTTCTATTCCTACAGAAAACTTGAACATTATTTTTTTAATCTTTTATTTTATATCTTCAAAAAGTATAATTCATAATCAAATGGTTCATTAACATGGACAGAGATTTGGATAAAACAGGTCGATTGATTGTTCTTTATAAACTTAGAATAATAAAAAGTACTTTTGTTCATACCCAGTGAAAGACAAAGCATTTTAATATTTCGTTCTTTGTATTTGAAACTTTAAAGAGTAGATTTTGATAAACATAAACATAAACATAAACTAAACCAAGGAGGTTGCAAAAGTAAAACCCCACTTTTGTTATCAAAATAATCATGTTAAACTGAAAAGTACAGTTATTCTGCTCTAATGAAAAATTGCAAATTTAGTCATAGTCGGTTACGAATTATAAACTGAGCTTTTATTTTCAGCAAACTGAACTAATAGGTGACATATGTGTTGAAGTGTGAAGAATTACTTCAGATGGAAAAAAATTGGTGGTATAGAAGATCACAAAGGAAAAAAAGCAAAAAAATGTGTTTGTCTTCTCTGAAAATAAATGAGATAATTACTTCAAAATATATTGATGAGTTATAAGTTGATGATTTAGAATAAAGCTAAGAGTAATTTTTTTATTAATATTTTGAAGTTGAGAGCACATGAAAATATTTTGCTATAGAACCTGACTATCACACAAGAGGAATAAGTCTCACGTGTTGCATTCAGGAGTCTTACCTTTCACTATGACCTTGAAACTGTACAACTGAAGATGACCAAAAAAAGCTGAGTGTTACTTGGAAAAATTTCTTTCAAAAGTTAAAAACAGTTGTTGCACAAAAGATTATCTAGATGAACACGCAACATTTCATCAGCTCTTCTCATCCTCTGCTCGCTCAGCATCATCTTGTTTCGGTTTGGATCTCTATGTCTTTTGCAACAGTACAATGTCTGTATATATTTGTTCAGGCTTTAGGAGGGCTTTTTTAAGTTCCTGAAAGAGAACATAATTAATAATGGCATCATTTCTACATACAGTGAAATATAGCATAGTTTACACAAAATAATGCATCAGGTTTGAGAGGTGTTGTTAAGTCCTTATTCCACTAATGTAGAAAGGATAAGATTAAATAACAGAAATCAACTTCGATTAACATTTGTAAAGATACAATTATGAGAATCTCCATGCTGAACTTTAGTTCTTAGTTAGGTATCCAGAGCTATCTCTGTTTTCTCTTTCACTATAATAATTTATTTTATCTATTTCATACTTTTTTCTGTGTTTTGGAATGGCTGAACGTTGCACTATGATTTTTGAGATAATAGTCATATTTTTTATTTATGATACACATTAAGAATTTGTTTTGTATCTTGCTTTACACACACACACACACACACTTAATAACTTGCTTATGTGTGGTCAGGGAAAGAGCAGCGCTTTTGTTTAAACTCTTCTTGTTATCTACACTGAGCCACATAGGTAATAAATAAGGACATATTGCTTTATCAGACTCCTTTTATTTCCAGTAAAAAAGCATCTGAAAATAAAGTACGTTTTCTCATACTCTGACACGCTGACTGGGAACTAGCCCTCCACATGCTCTGATAATATGAAACAGCTTGAATATTATTCAGTCAAAACCCTTCAAAAACAAATCATCAAACAGTATTTTGGGCTCCATTAAGGGTCGAAAAAAAAAAAAAAGAGCGCTTTTCTTTCAATATGTGAAGTGATACTCACAGGTTATTTTCAAAATTGAATCCATTTTCCTTTTTAAGGAATCCAGATAATTTTAAAAACCAGTCACACGGTGACGGAAATAGAGGAAAATTGCAGCCATCAACCATAGACAGGAAATGTGTACACCAGCTTTAGCTCAACATGAAAAGTAAATGCAATCGGCTACAAACTAGGTATGGGTTTTAATGTTAATTGTTCACATGCCCTCAATACAAATTATACACACTAATGTACTGCATTAGCCAAGCCTGTCACTTCTACAATTAAGTTTTTGTTGTCGTTGCTGTTGTTTTGTAAATGCCATCTCATTTTGTGTCCATTGTGGGAATTTAGGTAAGCTGCTTTAGTTGTAAGGAAGTTCTGAGCATAACATTTAAGGCTGCTGCAGCAGTTTTATGGATCATTAACAATTTGCTAATATTGTTTTAGCTTGCAAATTAGTGCAGCTTAGTGACTAAGGAAAGGTTCCATAGCTGTCATCAATCAGACTAAAATTCTTCATGCATGAGATGAAAAATGATTTTTAGCCTTTGAGGCTCAGATAGCAATTACTGTAACAAAAAAAAAAAAAAAAAAAAAAAAGGAAAAAGTGGGGGGTGGGAGGAGTGAAGGGGAGAAAGAAAGCTATATAAAGTGCTGTTAGCAATTCTATTACATTATTTCTTGTTGCACTAGGAAAGAACTAACACATGCTGTGTAACCATGTCTTAGCTTCCTGCTATATTAATGAAGCGACAAACTTCAGAGGGAAAAAAGAGAACCTTTCCTAGTAAATTACATTAGATTAGTAAATAAAAAGAGAGAAAAAATAAAACCAAAACAAATTCCAACCCAAACCTGGGATTTCCTTCAACAATCCACCCACTCATTTTGTATTTGCTCTTCTTGAACTTTTAAATGACTGAGTTTTATTCACGTAGATTTTTACAGAAATGCTATATTTCTATACTCTAGTACTCACAGGCAGCAAATTTTAAACACCGTGTACACACATCTTCATGGAACAGGAAAATATCAGGTTTCTCAGATTCTCTTGGCTGAGACCTACAGCAGTACAATCAGGAAGCCAACAACCTGGGGGCCATGCAACAACTAAGGCAAAAATCTATTACCACGGAATTTCTTCAAAGCAACTAGCAGTTTTAGCACCACAGTGTGAATGTACAACTCACAGTGGGATTTTCTTGCCTGCTTCACCAACAAAGAAGAGGACAAGGACAGGTGTCTTATACAGAACAGCAAGAAATAACTAACTCTTGTGAGTTATGCTGCTGTCCTCTTACACCAGCAAAAAAATAAATTTCTCATCAGGTGGCTTGTCAGTTTTTTTTTTTAACCAAGACCCCCATATTTATTAATTTTTCCGCTCATCCACTGAATTTAAATTCATTCAGCTGCTCTGTTTTCTTATTGGCTCCATAAGACTCCCTAAATGATGCCTAACTCAGTATTAGTAATTGGGATCACGCATAAGCACAATAATTATATTGAGGCAGAACACTATTTTGTCAGTGTACCACAAGTTAGAATGATGAATATTTTCTAAAAAAAGAGACCAGTGTAACCAATAATAATGAAGTTTTAAAATATCCTTTTTAAATGTTTCTTTTTGTTTCCTTTAGATCTGTTTGTTTGTCAAATATCTCAGATGGTTTATCTTTGTGAGGAACAGAAATGATACCATGTAGTTTATATGATGAACCAAAACTCTAATATATTTATTGGACAATTGCAAAATTGTACAGTCAATCAATAGAGTTAGAAGCCAGAGGCAAAGAGACAGCAAACCAAGTTCCATTAAAAAGAAATAAAAGTTTTGATAAGTTATTTGATAGAATTTTTTTGCTTAGCTTTAAGATATTAATTCATTTAACTAGGTAGCAATTAGATTTATCAGATAAAAAAGTCGATTAACCATTATTATAACAAGGTTTTCAATCTGTGTCATTTTTTTAAGAGATGTGTTTTAAAATGGTAAAAAATATTACTATCTCTAATTTCAAATTCATCTTAACTTAATGTGAAAGAAATGATCTTCTAATTAAGTAGTGCCATCAAAGTGCATAGTTTTCTGTGTTACATCTATCTCAAATAATGTTGGTCGATGCATGCAGTTAGAATTGTATGCTTTTCTTAATTTTTATGCTAAAGACTACTCTCAGCTGACTTGATGGTACACAAGGTAATCGTGGCTGTGGTATCACAAACTGTCAGATGTGAAACTGAATAGGTCTTCATCTTTGTACCAAAAGTTTGGTGATCTTGTTAATTGAAATATGGGTCATGGTTTCAAGTATTTTTTAAGGTTCTCTAAGTGATAAATTTTGAATTTTGGGCCAGGAACAAAAATAAGTACTGTCACTTACTGACCCAGTGAGGATCAATATATGAAATAATGTTTTAATAAAGACTTTAACTGGTTTTTAACATTGTTGCTTTGAAGATAGTTATATTCAGAGTCTGTGAAATCAGGTGAGTGCATTTTAACATTTTACCTGGATTGCAATAAAAAATTAAGTTATAAAAAAAATCTTAATATGCCAAACTTTACATTTCAGAAAGTCTTAAAATGTACATAAATATCCAAAACTCTTCTGACTTTTTAATTTGCTAGAACTGCATTCTTTCTACTTTCAGCTGGCAAACACCAAAAAGAAACCACCATGTGAAATTCCCACATATAATCTATATTACACCAATTAAATTTCATTAAATTACTCAATCATCCAAAACTCAGTCCCTGCAGTCCTGTAGAAAAAATATTCATTAGATGATAATTTACTTAAAAACAATTCACTAAACACAGTATACTCACCAAAAGAGTACTACCAGTTGTAAGGGGTGCAGACAATCTTTGTTGCATGTATTACTCTTTTTCCAAGAATCTGGAACAATTTGTAGTTAATTCCTCATTTTTCTTCCTATATGTAATATGTATGAAACTACCTACTGACTGTGAATTTTACTATTTTTAGTGTTGGGTAAACTTGGCCTGTATATTGTCACAGGTCATGTAAGTCTCATTAAAAAGTGCAAAAAAGTAAAAAAAAAACAACCAAAGGAAAATAAACTGTGATATACAACTGTCATACGTTTAAAGCTTCTTTTTCTAAAAAAATCTTCATGCATATTTTTACTATTTTTACATAGTCAGTAAAATACTGTTCTAAAAATGTGATTTAAATATGTTGTCATATTTAATATGTAATTTTACACTTAGTGTCCCACATCTTAGAATCATAGAATTGTAATACAACACATTGTAAATGAACATTGCTTAAACTGCCTTATAACACCATTGTGGGCAGAATTACAACAGAGCATTAGCACCTTCCTGCACTCAAATCTTGTTAATGTTCTTAATAACATGCCAGAAAAAAACACCACCTAAAAACCCAAAACAAACAAAAAAAACCCAACCCACCAACCACCAACTAAGAATATTGATTTTATTTAATCATTGATAATTATTTATTATAAAAATTTTTATAAAAGTAACTGACAGAGAATCTGGTTTCCATCTCTAATTGATGTTTTAACTGGGTTAACACTCTGCACAGAATGTGTTTTTAAAAATCAATAAACTACATGTCTAAAAGTGGGTTAAGAGATGAAAAACAGGTTCATGTAGCATATGAAGGCAGGGACCCCAGTGGTGTTACAGCTAGAATCGTTTATTATAACAAACACTCCACTTATATAGTACCAAGTATCTTCTTCCCCAATTGACATGCCCCTGCAACCCCCAGTTGCCAGGAGGGCGGAACTCCCCTCAGTCGGTCAGGCCGCCAGGCATTGTTTACCGTTCATCTGGACTTGCTCACGGCCCTCTCCTGACAGAGTTCCTGCTTCTTCTATTCCTTCTTCTGGTCTCTGCTTCTTCCACAATCCTGTTAATATCCTGTTCTCCCACAGGTTCATTCATTGCTTTCTGGACAGGAAGAAAGAGGAATTTTGAGGAATATGGAGGGTTTCTATGGAATAAGCCTCAAAGAGCTAAAAGATGTAACATAGAAACTCAGGACTGAATAAAAGAGTCTTAGGAAGACTATTAGTGACCCAGAAAAAAAATCAATTACTGACAAATGTGTCATATATATGTATGTGGCGTACACATACGAATGTGTGTATAAATATATATATCAGTGTATGTAGATATATATACATAGATATGTATATAGATATAGCAGTCATCAAGTTTGAGACTGCTGAGATGGGACTGCTTAGAAGACTGAAAAATAAGGCAAATTAAAATTCATTAAATTAACACAGAAAATATATTGCATGTATGCACTTACACTACAGAGCTGATGCTGCATAACTAGTGCTGATAGGTTCAATACTTGAAGGTCCTTGGTTGCAGGAGTCAAGATGAGCAAGCTTGAGAGTCTTTGGTGAGAGAAGCTGGAACT
Organism: Scolopax minor; assembly: GCA_028566535.1. Lineage (NCBI taxonomy): Eukaryota > Metazoa > Chordata > Aves > Charadriiformes > Scolopacidae > Scolopax > Scolopax minor. Next base: position 19,543,409 of record JAOXNG010000001.1, on the reverse strand, counting down.
GATGTAAGCTTGTCATCTTTTTTTTCTCTTAACTTCTTCTTGCTTGATGGATTTTTGTTTTCAGCCCTCCCCCAAATAGGACCTCATCTGCTACCAGCACTGCTTCTTTTGATTTTAGCATTGCCCGTCATCTTTCTTTGGCATTCAGCTGGATGCCCTGACTACTTGCAGAAACTTTTATCATTTGCGTGTCTTCCTGGGCAACTATATCTCTTTGCTACTTTGGAGCTCACATGTATACACTGTGACCAGGAATGCTGTCATGTTGGTAATGAGTACTTGTCTAATGCTATATACCATTTTTTTATGTTCATATTTGTAAGCAAATTAGTATTTACATATTTTATAAATAATTGAGTATTACCTACATCCATATTTATACAATTGTAATTAATAGTTGTCACAGGCCTCTACGGTGGCAAGAAAAGGAGAGACAGATGAACATGTATTTTACACAGTGTTATGCTTTCTTTTCCATATAAATAAACTAAAAGACTTTTCTGTTTCACTGTGAGAGGAATCAAATACAGTATATATGAAAAGTTGCACATTTGAGTTGGCTTTTTTATACCCTGCATGAGGAAAATGTTACTTATCTCTGGGATCACTCTTACATTGGCCAAATAAATATTTAGTTGTTCATAGACATAAATTTCCAACAGGATGAAATACTGAGAAATGAGATTCCTGGTGAATTAGGGCATAAAGCTTGAATGGAATACTGAACCTGTGAGGGAGATACCCTGTGGTCAGCAGATGAATTTGCAGCAGGGACTCTGCTGCATAATCCTTTTCCTAAACTATTCAGTTTCAACTAAAACTTTGCAATCAATGTCTTGTGAAATAATTTGTGAAAGAAAATCCAATCTATGCTGTTAACTAAAGGCTCTTAATGTCTTTTTTTCTGATGGAGAAGTAATGGCTTGTTGGCAATTTTCTGGTGACCTTTATATAGGAATAGGAATAAACAGAATGTTACAGAATAAAAACACTGTTTTAAACTTAACCCTGGTTCCCAAGCTTTCCCTGTATTTGCTGTCTCAAAGGGATACATATGTAAGATCAGATATATATTCCCTTAAAATAGGCAAGCATGGCTTCCAAATGAACCAAATATGGAATATATCAAGATATGATGTTACAAAGATCTCCCAGGACTGGAGGTGAGTTTGGGAAAATTTGCCAGCTATTTTGACATACAGAAACTTTCAGAATTCACTGTAGGATATTTCCATGTCAGCCCCTGGATTTTAAAAAAAAAACAAAACACCCAAAAGTTCATTTCATACCCAGTTGTAAATTAAATTCAGTGTTCTACAAAATAATTGATCCAGCAAATCAACTATCAGCTGACAGGGAACAGCAAGCCTATGTTGCTCTGCATGGAAATGGGAGCCAGGAGCTAAAAATCAACGTAGGCAGGCAGTGCAACAAATCTACTACCAAGGGGCACCGTTACAGAGTACACATGCAAGCACAGAACATTAACTGTAGTGACCAGGGTCAATCAACATCCCTGCAATTGTCAGTCATGACCATGAAGGTCTGAATTCAGGCCAAGTCAGTGACGCCAGGTGAGGAAAAGCAAGGTGTGATGCTGGGCAGAGCTGCAACAAAACTCATGCAAGGACCTACAGCAAGGGCTGAGCTTTAGTACACCTTCCAAGCAAAGAGAACAGAGGTCCCAGAAGAGGCTCCCACAGCTCATTCTCACATTGTGTTTTCACAGCAGTTTGATCCCAGGTTACACAACTGAAGAAAATCAGATCTGACTTTGGACACAGCTAGCCCCTCCCCCAGGAGCTGCAGAAAGAGGCTGCAGAGGCTGTTAATTCTCTCAGTCTCCTAATACCTACATCAGTCAAAATTTTTTCCAGTCAACAGGATTTTAAATGCTATTAGAGTTTAAGTCCTCAGCCTTTGGAGAAGACAGGACATTTCACAGAATTAGAGTATTGCCTCAAGATTTTCATCAGTTTTCCCTTTGATTTCACTATGGTCAGTAGTGTACAACCATTTCAGTTTTGTTAGGTACTCATATTAAAGGGCATAAAAATATAAAAATAACAAAACAAATCTAGAAAGTATCCTTACACATACACAAAGGAATGCAACAGGTAGGAGGTTTTCAAACAGTTTTGAAGGATACCTCTTTAACTTGTTCTGCAGATATGAAGCGTCGAGAAACAGAAACGTAAGAGTTCCATTTCTTGAATTAATTTGCCATCTTTTAGCCAGAAGAAAGCACTCTTTCAATTGTTTCAGTAACACTTCTAAGATATGGTGATGCCTTTAAACTGTTTCAATGAAATTAGATTATAGCTGCTTGTTTAGCAGTTCTACCAAATTGTCAACCCTTTATCTCAAGGCTTATAAACACATTTCAAGACAAATATTAATAAAAATTCTTTATTTTTTATTTTTTACACTGAAGAATCTTTTACTTTACAGATAGGTAGATGTTGAGGTATGTTATAGAAAACCTTTGTTTCTATATTCCTTTACCATTTTAAATGAGATTCTTCCTTTAGCTGTAGTTTAGAAAGGAATTATTTTTAAGCTTTTGTAGCTGGGAAGCAGACAAAACCCTTCTACAGCACAAAGAAATGTGTTTCCTCAAATGTCTACTGGTTCATGTGGAGTATGACTAACATAAGATGTCAGACTTGTCATTGTTTCATCTTTCTGCTAGGTTGACTTGGAAACTCAGATGTTTTGTTCTGTACTTCTCACAGGACAGAGATCTTGTTTGTCACCTGGACTGTAAATTTTGTTGATCATACCACATAGCTCTCTACCCTAGGGTTACTGGGTGTGAGCCCTAGCATCATGCATCTCAAATCTGCATGTTGTAAACTTTATTTGGTCCATTCAGGCAAGAATTGATGCAAATTTATTGAAGTCTTTTATAAATAGAGGGAATTAAATATAACCAAAGCATTTAAAAATTATAAATCTTTGAAAATTAAAGTCTGCAAATGTTTCAGAGCTTTGATTCAGTGTCATGGTTTCAGCTGAAATCACCTCAACTGGACTAACAGCTGACTCTTCCCCTCCCCCCCAAAAAAAAAGAGAGGAGAGGAAGAAATAAGGAGATTCAGAAGTTTAGAAAGAACTAAACTACTTTAATGAAGAATTAATATTATAATTAAAAACAAGATAATAATGAAATAGATACAGTATATATAAAACCATATCAAGCTCCCAGGATTACTGTCCCATCACCGGCAGGCACTGGGGAAATCCCAGAGAGTTGACCCTTTGATCCCTTTGATCCCTCAGCTTTTATGCTAAGCATCTGGGGATGGGGCAGACGGGATGGAATACCCCAGTTGATCAGGTTTGGGTCACCTGTCCTGTCCGTTCCTCCCCACAGGTATGACCTCTCTACGCCTTTCTGTCTCCTGCCCTCTAAGGGTAACCAACGAAATTTGGCTGACCTTGGTTGTTATAGCAATAAGTATAGCAATAGGGGTTGTTCTGCATACCATTCCTTAGCATTTAGCACAAACATTGGCCTTATCATCCTGAGAATGAGCAGTTTTCTCCACAATATGCTGTTAATTTCAGAGAGTTAGAGGAGGCCTAAGTAAATGTAAAATTACAGAACGCCAAATTGGTTCGGTTTTACCTCAAACCAGGACATTCAGTTATTGTGAAACTGTGATTTCTGATTATGGTTAATGATGTGGAAAGAGGAAGTGATGAGGTCTAATGTCAGACCACTACCAGGTGATAAAAATTATGGAAGGAAGGCTTACCTACTTTGAACATTTATTGTTAAATAATACCCAGCCTGCTACAATTGTATTTTTTACAGCCTCATTTTTACTTATGACTCCTAACAGGCCAAGCCACTGAAGTAAATACATTTGAATCAATGTAAATTAAAAGAAAAACTTTTTTTTTTCCCAAATTAAAAAAAACCCAACAAACAGACAAACATAGTAAACATAGATAAAGTATAATGAAAGTGGATTGGAGAGGTACATTTGTTCCATTTTTTTCCAAGACTAGCTCTACTTCACAGGTATGAAAACCATTTTGATAGACATTCAGGTCCACATTACATTTCTTCAGGGTAAATCCAGAATCATACTGTTATATTCATGAACAAAAGACCACAAAATCACCTTTGATATTCTACTCCTGTAATAACGTATGTACAAGCAGGTTAAGACCATTTTGCTTTTGCAAATTAAATGCAAATGAGCTAACTGCAGAGGAAATAAGGCACTAGAGAATAAGTTCTACCATCCACAGAAAGTAACTGCCCAACATTACAGAATTTTGTCAAAGAAGGAGGAAGTGGTTTACAAACTACTAGCAACTTTTTCCGACCTTTTAAAAAACCTAAACCACAAAATTTAGGATAAAACTTCTTATTTATAAAACTATTTTATATTTTTTGGCAGGTTGCTGTCCATTTAGGAAATCATTAAAAGCAGTTGAAGTCACATATGTACACACATGCACACATATACACATGAAAACAGGAGCAATAAATCCCACCAGGCATGTCACAGAATAGATAGCATCAGTTATTACTCCAGACTTTTCTGATCAAAGATCCATCAGGAGGAATTCTCACTTTTTGAATTAGATTTCTCACAATCACAGGCAGAAGACACAGTCCTGCAGCATGACTTTGACAGGAGTGCTGTACAAAGACACAGAAGAAACAAATTTTACCTTTAAGATTCAGAATTTCCTTAGGGAACTGCTCAATATGATATATTTTATCCCTCCATACACTCTCACTGATTGCCTAGGTAGTTCAAACCTGACTCTGTCAGGTTTGAGTCAGAGTAGTGAAAGTATGTAGCCTGATTTTGAAATTTTGAAATGAGCTGTAAATGAGGTGGAGAGATGGGCCGATAGAAACCTAATAAAATTTAACAAGAGCAAGTATAGGGTGCTGCATCTGGGGAGAAATAACCCCCTGCACCAGTACAGGTTGGGGGC
>JAOXNG010000001.1:19491853-19505989 GCA_028566535.1 Scolopax minor | reverse complement strand
AGGCTGGTGGTGGCATGTCTTCTATACTTCTTCAGTCTGCCTGCCAGGAGCTGATCCTGTCAGCTCCAGGAGTCTCAAGCACATTCAGGGTATAAACACAGTACCATGGAAAAGAGGCTGATACCAGGAAGGAGCAAAGAGATTACGTAACACGCTTAACTCTGTTTTAACGAGTCTTTTGTCTGTATTAATTACTAGTTTGTATTACTAGTGTTAAAACATCAACCAGGTTGCCAATAAATCCTAGTCCCATATATATGGTGAATTTCTTTTTGCTCATAACAGGATTTTGAATGCAACAAGTACAGAGATCAAACCTGTGACCTTTATATAAACTGATATTGCATATAAAACATTTAATTTCTCTGATTTAAACCTTACCTGTTTAAAGAAATAGCTCTGCTTCACAGTAAGCTGCTAAGCTATTTCATATTTGAGTTTACCTGAAATTTGATAAATTATACAGTGTTAGAAGAGGTCTTGATCCTTCACATACCTTTCTTCTAGGCTAAATAATTGAAAATAAAATTGTAGAGTCAGTGTTCAGGTGCCTTTAATCTTCCACAACAGCCTTATAGGAAGTGGTAGGGTTTAAAATCTACATATAAAGATGCAGCATAGGTCAGAAAATGAAACAAGAACTCTACAGAGACTTAAAAATTGCCATTGCACCTTGGTCAGACTTACTGTATGCCTCAGTATCTTCTGCTGCTCTTTTGAACCATGTATTTTCAAACCCATTTCATTTTTCTTTTAGAAAGAAAAGATCTTATAGAGGAAAAAAAACCAAACAGATTTTTATGAGAGGAGGCACAGTGGTAGGGACTAATTAATATGATCTGTTCATAGCATATGCTTTAAGAACAGTCTTTGCAGACAGAGAAAGTCCTGAGGTAGGTAGATAGATGGAGGGATGAGTGCAAACTCCTTGTCCAGAGACAGTACATATAGCATTCTTATTGGGTATTTATTGTTTTACTAGCTTGATCAAGGAAAAAGAATAAAGCATGTTTGACTTTAAGGAGATGAGTAATGTCCAGAGACCTTTTAATGTCAAAAGAAAGAATGAAAACATGGATCTATTATCAGATTGTGATTTTTTATTCTGATTCACAGACATTTGTGGGGTTTCGTAGGTTTTATTTGTTTGTTTTAATTATTTGGTTTTTTAATTATTACTATTGTAATATTTTTAAAAAATATTAACAACAGAAACATTTCTGTGTACTCTGTTTTTCCCAAGATCAACAAATTTTTTCTAAAAAAGGGACAAACCTATAAACAGATGGAGCTAAAACTCCAAAACGGCCTCCTTTGTACCTCAGCTTTCTCTGATCCTTCCATTCACTGCCTTCCGTTATCCCCATTATTGTGACTGTTGCACTCAAGCTGCATCTCTGACAGGCACATTGCAATATCCTGATGATATGAATGGTAGTATTCCTATTCCATCCATTTCACAACAGAACAACAGAGCAAATTACTAGATATAAGAGCAAACTGTCATTTCCCAACATTTTAAGTGTGTCTTTTATATAGTGCATAGTGTTATAAGAAATTCTGAACAGTGCTTCAGTCTATGGAGAAAAACTATTTAAGAACCAATACAACTCACAATACTTGCAAGTTATCAAAATGTTGCCATATGTTCTTTTATATATGGCTGCCTATCAAGATTGCACAAACGTCAGGTTTATTAATTAGTAGCTGTACATGCACAAAGGTTGCTGTCTCACTCATAAAGAAGAAAATAAAGTTTAAATTAGTGGAGTATATCAACCAGGCTGTGTTACCACTATATCAGAATTTTGCTTAATGCTCATGACATATTTCTATGTATTCAGTACTTCTTTAATAAGTAACACAGAGACTAAATGACAGCTGAGTAGCCTGTTGAGAACAATTAACTCAAAGCAGATGGCACTACAAATACAACTCTTAAAGACTCTTCTTGTTTGTGATTTTCATCTTCCTTGTTGATTTTGCCCCCTGGGTGAATTAAGGTCTTTATTGATAGATTTAAGATCTCCCTGACATTTGATTAAGCAAACTTCATACAGAGATTGTATTAAATTTTTATATCTTTCAGAACTGAACAGCAGTTTGTATTGAATGTTTTCTCACCATGTCTAGTGTTTAGTATCATATAAAGTGACAGCTCAGCAACTACAAATCCTAAGAAAGCAGTGCAAGCGCAAAGACTTGAACCAATAATAGCTGTGAAACATAAACCCTAAGGGACAATAGTGTCATCTCCAATGAGGATGGTTAATTTTCAAAGACATTAAGAAATATGGAAAGTAATTTCACTGAGCTGTATATTTAATACATTGATATATTTTTTAAGTTCTTGAAGCACCTAAGTGTTGATCCTTCAAGATATATATATGGTAGGGCCATGCTACTCTAAGAGCCTCAATAGTTGTATTATTCTCCAAATGGCATATCTGCCTCAGCCTTAGCATTATTGTGCCATGTAAGTTTTGAATCTGTTAGAGAAAACAGGACGTCATCATGCCTCAGTGGTAGTAGTTGTGTTGTGACATTTTTTAGCTTTATAATCTACATCATCAACAAAATGTATAGTGTAGATTTAATTTTTGTCTTTACTATCTAAGCTATAGTAGCTCTGTAAATACAGTAACACAAGTTTGAAAATACTAATTGCAAGAGACAGAAAAGTGTATGCCGAACAGAATGAGTAGATCAAACTAACTTCAGTTTCTGCATATCTCATCTGCTCACTGCTGCAAATATAAAGAAAAAAAGCTTCATTTATGAATTTTGATTCCCATTCATGTTATGGATATGTTTATATAGTTATTGTTTCTTCCCTGGATAGAACAGTAGAACACACTTTACACTTAGGTTTTGTTTGTGTCCAGGGGCAGAAGAACTCTTTTTTCTTTTTTTTTTATAGTAGGTGAACAAGGCTTTACTTCTGCAGATTTTGATGAATGTCAGGTAAAACGCAGCACGTTTTTTGCTGCCCTTTCACTAGGCTTCACTCATGCTAAGGATAAATGTATGGGGATGAATTAGGATTTGGAGATTTGGAAGTAGAAAGATCTTTGGAGATAAAACAGAATGAGAAAGTCCTCCAGCCTTTGCTACTTTTAAAGATGACAGAGTCATTATCAATCATCAAGCTACATTAGAATATATGTTCCCTTCTCATTTGCTTTAACCCAGTGGTTATTCCAAATTCTAAGTGCAAATTTGGGGTACAAAATTTCCTGGGTTTATTGTTTCACATCACCTGTGTCTTCACTAATTTTGAAATTTATGTGAGAACTTTGGAGATCCCAATTTGTTCATATGAGGACATGGATTGTTCAAAAGTTGATAAAACACTTCCAGATATTATAGAAATAGCAACTGTTGTTGTGTTTTATTGACATTTTTTTTTTTCCAAAAATCCTCCAGTAAATAGAGTAATACACAAAACACAGTGCTTTGTAATCCTGATCCCAGATAATCCAGTCCTCAGTAAACTCCATTGCTTTCCCATCTTCTGATATATGTTAAGGATGGTCAGCTGTAAGTTTAGTTTCCATATTTGGAAGCAGTTTACAATTAAAGTATGTCTTATTTTGCTCAGTAAGCTTTACCCATACCAACAATGACAAGGAAGCATTATCTGCCAGATTATTTAGAAAGTTTTAAAACAGAAGCCATTTAAAAAATTAAATTCCCATATCAAAAAATAAGAATGGAAAAATGGAAAATGTCACTTAAACTCTTCAAGATGGGATTTTCTCTCTATATCATACTTTTCTAGTGATTTATGTTGCCTAATAAGAGTCTAACCACAGTTTAATGACTAATACAATGTACTATAAATGCCTAGGGCTCTTTCAGCACCCTGAGGTGTTTTGTTTTATTGTGTCTGCTGTGTTCAGTGATGCTCCCTGGAATACCCTAAATAACAAGTGGTCATTAATTAAAAAGTCCATTAAGGCATACCAGCAGGATAGTAAAATTATGACATGAGCAAATATGAGCACATTAGAAAAGATACATTTTATTACAGTGAACTAATCTCTTTTAAATAAAGCTGTTTTTACCCTTTGGTTATCTAAAGTCTAATTCTGATCTACAATGGAAGATGGTATTTGTTTTGATGGTTGATTACCTTCCCCAGAAAGTACCGATTTTATTATTATTAATGAAAAATACTTTTTATTTTTAAAAAGTTGTGATAACATCTAAACATTTATAGTGAAAAATGACCATTGTTTGCATAGGTCTTGTAGAGATAGGTAGCCATAAACTTTTATAGATCTTTTAAAATGAACATTTAAAATCTTAAGAAATGCATTAGAAACTAGCTGTAAAGAGGAATGGGTCACTTTTCTATCAGGGCTTTTAAGGCTTTAAAGTTTATTGTTATTGATAAAACACATATAAAAGTTAAACTTGTTATGTTATCAGTGAAAAAATAACAGAACAGAAATTTAATATTAGCATTTACTTGTTCCAAAGTTGTCATTAATTTATACATATGTTAAACAGAGTTTCAAATAAATGTATACATGTTTTATCATATTTTACAGAGTGGAGGAGCTATGTGCAATTACAAAACATCTGCAGGCATGATGTCTTTGTATGTCAGACACCCACACGAATACTTTGCTACTCAACCTTAGAGGAGTAGCTTTCTATCTCTAGGAGTCTCCTTTTGCATCCTGCTTTTGATGTTTCTGTCTAAACTCTAAAATGTACAATAAACACTGTCTCTAATATAGTAGTTAAGTCTTTCCTTTTGACTACCATTTAAAGCAAACATCTTTAACATGTTTGCTTTAAACATCTGTTGCATTCAATGATCAGTGCAAGCCTTGGCAGAATATATTGGGTGTGCAAGCCTACCAGCCCATTGACTCTAGAGGGCAATAGCTCTGAAACAGTTTTTTGGGTTATAGTGGTTAACCACTAAAACATAATTTTAACTGCACAACTATAACTAAGTATGCTAAGTAGTCATCGTTGGATATATAAATATCTTGGGAATTTCAAGTAGTTATAGAGCATGTAGCTTGCAGATATTTCTTAAAGGGAGAAAAGAGGCAGATGATGGTTTTTACTCCTTTTTAGCACTATGAGTTCACATATATTTGTTATAACAGAATGGAATAAAACTTACTCTTTTAATGATTGTAAAGGACATAAAGGGTTTGTAATTTCAGCACAGTTCTTGACTTTTCCTTAGTAAGACAGCAGGTGAAACATCAATCATACTACTATTGTATCAAAAGAAAATATCCAAATTCTTCTAGGCAGACCTAGCATATCCTGCTTTTTATAATCATCAAATAATTGACTGATATTATAAAAATATACCTGATTAGATGATAATAAAAATAATCCCCAGGTCAAGTTATTTTTTGTTCCTGAAGATATTTGAAACATATATGTATGAAGACTAAGATTGAGCATTAGTATTTTTTAGGTGGTTTTGTATGTATGTATGTTTCCACAAGTATATATGTAGTATATATATTTTTTATTCAATCAATGTAGTTTACTAATTTAATATATATATTACAATTCTTAGATTTATATTTTACAAACATATTAATATTTTATAAAAACATTACATAAAATCAATATATTTTTCTAAATACAAATAGAAATCTAAATCCACGCAAAAAACTCAAATAATTCACAGTAAATTTTCACCAGTCTTCAGCTTCAGCACATTTTTCAATGTGCTCATTCCCTTTAGAGCTCCTGTTGCAATTTAAAACCAGTGTTCCTTGATTCAATTATTTGTGAGGAAGCTCTTCCTTCAGCTTTTGAGATACTGAAGACCTTACTTTGCAATTCATCTTTGGATGTATTAAAGTACATTATCAATTTTTTTTAAAATTGAACCTTTGTTATTCACTTAAAATGTGTTTTACCAATTTTTCATTTTTTACATATCTTGATTACACGGCATATATAAAACTTATTTACTTATTCTACCACCAGTCCTTGTGTAGATGACATCAAAGCATTACAGTCTTGTCTAGATGGATATAATTTTGTCAGCATATGTATTATTCTTTTAAATTTTCCTTTGATTCCACAGTCTATAGACAAATAAGAGATATTTTTTGTACTTGTTTTAACATACATAAGTATATTTATATTTTGACATATATATACAATTTTTGTAACATTTGTCACTTTTTAAAATCCTTGGCATAGATCTCAGTCAGGTGATTGCATTCTGGTCATATATTTGCCAAATCCAACTAAGCAAATGACATATTTGAAATTAGCATAAAACAGTTCCTAAAACAAGGCTGGATAATTGAAAGTGTTATGTCTCATTGAATCATCTCTTCTAAAAGTATTTCTGCATTCAGACTAAACTAGTTGACCACTTTACAAAATGTAGGAGGCTTCTCTCCCAAATAGGAGAATATTATTATATTTTTCTCTATCAGTTATTTCGCTCCTTGGTTATGGGGGAAATTTTCTATAGTTGTACTCAAACTCAATTTGTAAATTGCCTTCAAATGCCAATTAAGTGACTCTCATAAAACAGAAAACACTTATCATAATAACATATTATGATAAGTATGCTTTGTATGCTTGCTTTCAATGACTCCTGTAACGTGTATTTCTTGTTGTAAGAAAATTAAGGAAAGACGATCAACTTAATTCTATAAATATTACATTAGAAATGCTATTAGATGAAATCCATAATAACAAAAAAAAAATTTAGTGGAGAAGATGAAACACAGTTACAAGATTACATTTAAACAAAAAAGAGCTAGTCTTTAAGAATAGCAAGTTTACATTTACTACTTATATTCACTATATGACTTCTTTGTAAAAGAGATGAAATGGGTGAATTACACTGGTTGTAATACCTTAGTTCTGAAACCTGTGAGCTTTGTTAGGGACCTGTTGAAACAATAGTGCAAGGTAGCTGCTTCCATTTCTAAAGAAGAAATGGATTCATGTGTTAAACCAAAAAGCTTGTAAGACTTGATGTTGCATGGTAATTATTTAGATTTTAGGAAAATACAGAAAACACCATGCAGGTTTTACAAGCAGATGGAAGCATAATAATAACTTTTAGTCTGAAAAATATGAAGAAACTACTTGCTGGAGTACATCCACTGCTGAATTGCCATCAGACACTCAAGTGCAGAAATAGGATTTGTCAAGGAATTCTCAGCCTAAAGCAGCGATAAATCTGTATGTTGTCTGCATAACAATGATATTTAAAACCATTTTAGATGTTAACATCAATCAGTGTAACCACAGGTAGAAAGAAAGAATCTTAGAAGTAAAATTTTAAGATAGATGTTTGGAGGAATTCACGCAAATCCTGTTAGTCATAATAAGCAGGATTTGTGTGCTTATCCCTTGTGCTTTATATACTGGGCTAGTTTTTTTTGCAGTACATAGAGGCTTTCAGAGTGGAGATGTTCCAACAGTTTCAGAATTAGACCTACTGCACAGGCACAGGTGATATTTAAGGGAAAATAATTATAGTCTCAGCCTAGTGCATCTATGCAGTACAGTTAATCTATATACATAGGGTTTATCATACATGGGGTGTATCCTACACATCTGAAATATTTGCAATGGCTTTACATAACATATATAGTCAATTTAACACATTACAGTAATTTTATTTAGACCATGCACAGTGTTCACCCATCCTGAAATTTAATAGATCTGCTGGTGAAGAAAAATAACTATTTGGCCTGATGATGCAGAATTACCATCTTGGTAATGTCTGGAATGTGCTGGAATGTCAATTCCAACTTTTATATCCTTCTGATTATTCAATTACTGCAGGTAAAATATTGAATATGAAATATTTTTAGTGATGAGAACACGATTTCTTGGCAAACTTCAGGAAATCTCTGATTTTCTTCAGGAAATCAATTCATAAAATCCTGTATAAATGACTTCATTGTACAAGAGTAACTGACTGATTAGGATTTTTAACGTTTGTACCTGAAACCAGGCTACATTTAAAGGAAAGAAAGTAGAGGAAATTTTGGGTAATATTTATGACTGATGCTATCAATAAATTACTATTCTAGTTATCGGTTCTCACATCTAACATCATGTTCCATGGCTTTCTTTTCTTTTTTGTTTGTTTGGGGGTTTTTGTGGGTTTTTTTGTGTTCTTTTGTTTTCCAGCAAAACACTCTTGTCTTAAGAAATATATTCTTTACTTCAAATGAGGAAAACAATTAAAAGCAGCAGAACTATTCAGACTGATGGAAGCTTCTTGTGTAGGGAACAAAAAATTCTTATTTTCCAACACAAAACACTCAGGTATTTGAGGTAAGAATAAAAGTTTACTAAAAACTTGCATTATGTTGTCCTTAATGTAAGGTGATTTCAGGTAACTGCCACTTTGTCTAAGTTCAATACCTGGTAACAAGGTGTAGTAGTTTGGCTAACTGTTATGTGTTCAACAAATAACTCTATCACCCCACCTCAACAGGACGGAAAGAACATGTGACAAAAATCTCATGGGTTGAGATGAGTACAGGAAGCTCATGCACGGGCAAAACAGACTTGGGCAAATTAATTTAATTTATTGGCAATTAAACAGAGTAGGCTGAAAAATAAGAACAAATATACAAAAAGTCCTTACATCCACCCCTCCTCATTTTCTGTGGCTCAACTTCTCTCCCAATATCTCTACCTCCTCCCCCTGAGCAACACAAGGGGACGGGGAATGGGAGTTGTGATCAGTACATAACAATTATGCTCTGATGCTCCTTCTTCCTCACACTCTTCCCCTGCTCCAGGTTGGTGTGGTCCTATAGGTTCTTCATTCCCTCTGCCAAGATTCTTCAGGAACTACTCCAACATGGGTCCTTTCCTTAGCATGCAGCCCTTCAGAAACAAACTCATCCAGCATGTGTCCCCTACAGGAACATGTCTTCTGTCAGAAAACCTGCTCAAGTGTAGACATTTAACAGTCTGCAGTTTCCCTCAGGACATCTCCACCTGCTGCAGCATGGGATCCTCCACTAGCTGCAATATGGATACTTGCTCTAGTATGGTGCTGCATGGACGGCAGGTAGACAACCTGCCTCACCATGTTCTTTTCCACTGACTGCAAGGGAATCTGCTCCAGCTCCTGAAGCACCATCCCCCTTCCTTCTTCACTAATCTTGGTGTCTGCAGAGATATTTCTCTCATATATTCTCACTCACAGTTGCTATTATGCGGCATATTTTGCTCTTTCCAAATAAGTTATCACAGAGGCATACAGGCTCATCACTGGTGGACTCAGCTTTAGCCAGTAGTGAGTCTGTCTTAGATCTGGCTAGAACTGCCTCTCCAACATGGGGGCAGCTTCTGCCATCTTCTCACAGTAGCCATCCCTGCGTTGCCCCTTCACTACCACCATACCAAAACCTTGCCACATAAACACAATATACATTGTTAATTAATTTCTTTGCTTCAAAAAGTCGAACACATAAATAGGAAAATAGGATAAAAGAAGCAAGTCAAGTCAGAAAATGATTGTTCCACATTTAGCAATAGGGATGAGAGGGAGAGACAGGTCCTCTCCTAGCAGTTAGAGTGCCACAAAGAGAACAGGAGCTGCTGATCTTCCCATAACAGCAAATAACAGTATTTTCTACTTTCTTTCTCTTATCAGGCTAGTACATGGAATATTGTACCTTCACCAGAGTCAAATGGTTTTATGGATTAAGTTGAGGAGAAGACAGAACTTCAATAACAAATCATTTCCAAACAGTAATTTCTCTTTTTCATTATCAGTGACATACACTTGATTGACAGCATCCATCTCAACATAAGTATGTTCCCTAAGTTTTTGTGCTGTTCTCGGTACAATTCATGCACACAATGTCTAAAGAATGAGACAATGTGAGGAAAGGAGTCTTATTTGTTTGGGGTTTTTTTATTGAGCAGTTTTCTGGCCACAATCATAAGCTTTGCACCAGGATCATTCATAGGTTTCCCTGTCAAACACTTTCAGGTATAAATAATAAATATCTTGCTTGCTTCAGCTGCTAATTCACTTCACTGTTGCATTCTTAGGCTAAAAAAAATATTATATTTTTTTTAGTTTATTGAGGGGTTGCTAATACTGCTTTAGAGCTATTATAATATATTAGTAGTATTATTTAGTATTGTTAATTAAAGTGACTGATAATTAACCTGCACTGATCTCATGTTGTTATTGATGTCATGTATAAATATACACATTTGTTCAATGTGGGGTGTAAACAAATTAGAACCATAGAATCGTTTGGGTTGGAAGTGACCTTAAAGATCATCTAGTTCCAACCCCCCTGCCATGGGCAGGGACACCTTCCTCTAGAGCATGTTGCTCAAAGCCCCATCCAGCCTGGCCTTGAACACTTCTAGGGTTGGGGCATCCACGACTTCCCTGGGAAACCTGTTCCAGTGCCTCACCACCCTCACAGTAAAGAATTTCTTCGTAATATCTAATCTAAATCTTCCATTTTCCAATTTAAAACAATTACCCCTTGTCCTGTGACTACACTTCCTGATAAAGAGTCCCTCTTTGGCTTTCCTGTAGGCTCCCTTCAGGTATTGGTAAGGTGCTATGAGGTCTCCCTAGAGCCTAATAGAAATATAAAATTATTCTATTGTAGAAATAGAAAAATACTTCTTTTCATGGAGACACATCCATGAGAAACCATCTGTAAAGCTGCATTGCTTGTTTCTGACAGAATTCAAGCCTGGTAAAGATCAGAAATAATCTATGCTCCTTATTTTATTTTCCTTTGTTTAAAAATAAAGTCTGCTTTTATACCTGTCACAACCTAAAGGGTTAGCCAGCCTGGTAGTGATAGAGATTGTGACTGTTGTTTCATAGGATTCCAGAAGACACAAAGACACAGAAGATTTATCCTCTAAATTTCTCTATTTTATTAGAGATTATCACAAATTTAAAAAAAAAAAATCACCACTTGCAAGTGTACATCTGGTTAATAAAGAAAAAATATATATATATAGCTATTAAAAATTATTATCAGCAACCAATTGTATGGCAACAATCAATGAGAGCAACAGCAAATAATAGCATCAATCAATAGTATTACAGCAATTAATAATAACAGATATAAATAATAGCAGCAACAAACATATATTATTATGTAAAGTAACTAACTAATAAAGCAATTTATCAATAATATAACAACAAATATATTTGTGATAGATTACTTGCATAAATATATATAACATCAAGAGCATTAAACAAATCTCAGAAAGAGGTGGGTGTTGAAGAGGAGGGGTTAGGGTGTTTGTTGTTTTTCTTTTTTTAACAGAGTTAGGTTGATGGTTGGACTAGATGTTCTTAAAGGTCCCTTTCCAACCTAGACAATTTGATGATTTTATGATTCTATGATTTTTCACCTTTTCAGTCTATAAGTCGCTGTTACAGTTATCTGTTTTTTGGTTTATTGATGGTATCTCAGGATGCCTCTGTTTTCTAGGTAACCAGCTGCATTTCTGAAGGATGCTTCTAGTTCGTAGGCCTAGTTCCCAGGCTAACAGTTCTCAGGCTGGCAGGCCTGTTCTCTGCCAGTACATCATCAGACGTAGTCTTCTCAGTATTTTTCCCTTATAAGCAGGTCTCCGTTACAGCTGCTGAAATCAATGTGAAATAAAAATTTAAAATAAAAAACGGGAAAAAAGAAAAGAAGCATGCAATGATTTAGGTACCTTTTCTTGTAATAAGCAAGAACATTCAAAGTGTTTTGTTCTTACATTTATCTGTTACATATGGAACAAAATGGTGCTAATAGAACCTTCTCTCTGTCCTTGTCTTTAAGGTAAGATATAAGTCTTTGCATTTACATACAGTTTAAATTCTAATTTTGAATAATTAGATGGTGGTGAATTCTGTCTTCTATTACTGATCTCTAAAAGGCATCACAGGGGAATGGAAAATATCCCTAAATCTTATCCAATATGGATTATGGCAAATACTCCCAAGCTAGTTGAAAGAATTGAGAACTGTCTTAAAACAATAATCTATTTCAATAATTTATAGCTGTGTTTTTTTTTTTTCAATCAGTCTTATAAGGGAGAAAAAAAAACAATATTAGACAGCCTGAAAACATAATGATGTTTTTCAGTCATTATACTACATAAAAGATGGGTATTTATTAACATTTTTTTCACAGATGTCATTGGACTATTAAAGACATAGAGTCTTTAATAGTCTTTAAAAAAATAAGAGTTCTAGTAT
The DNA here is from genome assembly GCA_028566535.1 of Scolopax minor. Lineage (NCBI taxonomy): Eukaryota > Metazoa > Chordata > Aves > Charadriiformes > Scolopacidae > Scolopax > Scolopax minor. The sequence goes on along the minus strand of JAOXNG010000001.1, from coordinate 19,493,763 downwards.
CCATTCAAACTATTTCTAGGAATAAATGTTGGCAAGCATCTCTCAGAAATTTGTTTTTGGAAACATTTATTAGATATTGGTTGATCTCAATCTAGAATGAAAGAGAATTCTTCAGGCAAGGCAATTTTAGAATGAAAAGTTGAAGAATCTTTTTTTTTTTTTTTTTTTGTGATTAGATATAAAATGTTATAGTAGAAGAATGTTATCAGGAAACCTCTAAACCACAGCTTAATGAACATTAGAGATTTTTGAAAAGAGTCACCATATACTTTCCCTGTTTGTTTATTCACTGGTAACTCTTACTGGCCACTGTCAGACAAAAGGTAGTATGTTAGAGAGATCTTTTTTAGGATACAAAATTATATACATTTCAATTCAACAGAAAGCTGTTTTAAATCCAGTACTATTTGACTTTTAAATTAATGACATACATTATAACTTCAAATTATTATAATTTGACAATTATCCTAAGTAGGGTAGAGCTTCATCGTAGCTTAAAGTTAACATTTCAAACTATATGTAATATTTTAAAGAGGTTCTGAAAAAAAATAATTGAAGTAATTCCATAAGGACAAGGTCTTTCACACACATAAGCAGAATTCATTGAAGAAATACATGATAGGAATAACTGCATAAATAGTAGGTTTGCAAAGCTGCAGAGTAAAGTGCATGACAATATAAAGAGGAGTTAACTCAAGCAGTTTATCTTTGCAGTTGAAAAAATAGTAAATATCATAGTAAATTGTAGAAATAAAGACAAGTGAAATAGTTATTAATCTACTAGCAGCAATACTCCCTTACCTGAAACACTTTGCCTACTTTGCCCATAGCTCTTCAAGAAAGAAGAAGACCGGGGAATATCAAGAGAAGAGTAACGAAAGTGACTAAAGATCAAACTAGAAGACATAGTCATCATGAAGCAACCGGAAGATGTAGGTCTGTTGAGTTTAAAGATTACCATTAAAATTGTCTTCAAATACAAAAATAATAAGCATAAAAGGAAGGAATCAGATTTTTGTCATGAGACAAAACAGAGAAAATGGAGATGATATATTTTAAATACATTTGTTCATGTAAAACGTAGACTAAATATTGCTTTGTAACTATAAGCAACAGAAAAACTGTATGTATGTGGAAGTATATTTAATCATTAAGCTTTCTGTTCTTGAGCTCTTTACTTTTGAAGGTTTCTGTACTCTGGGCAAACACTTCACAGGTTCTATACTTGCCTTCCCAAGTGATAGAAGTGGCAAAATGGATGGGCAAACTTTCCAACCTTTCTTGAACATTTTGGGGAGATCAGAAGCAATATGGTGTAAAAAGAAGGATCATCAAGTTTTCCTTTTCTTAATTTACTTAGTCTCATGATATTAATAAACTTCATAATATCAATCAAAATAATAAACTTATTTTCATAATGTAAGATAGAAGAAAACAATTATCTTTCAAAGACTGCTGTAAACAGTTAAGTCTTATGCAGTGCTAATCCCACTGGATTCAGCTTTTATTTTGGTTATTAAGAGGTTGCAAGTCTCAGGGCAACTATTCTGTAGTATTTATAAATTAAGATTTAACTGAAGAGATAGGGAAAAATTTCCTTGTACATTTCTAGATCATATTTAGTTGAGATCAAATAGTGTAGAGCATTTTTATGTACTTAACACATATCTTAACACACCTTTGTGAAGAGATAATTAGTGAGAGAAAATTTTGTGATAAGTTCCTTAGTCCTGCTCAACTGGAAAAGTAAATATATGCCTATGATAAAATCACAGAATCACAGAATTGTAGTGGTTGGAAGGGGCCTCAGAGATCATCGAGTCCAACCAAAAACAAAAAAAAAAAAAAAAAAAAAAAAAAAACCACCCCAAAACCCACCACCCCCAAACAACAACAACAAAACCAAAAAC
>JAOXNG010000001.1:19406736-19420152 GCA_028566535.1 Scolopax minor | reverse complement strand
TGTTCTAGTGCTCTACTACCCTCAAAGGAAAGAAGTTCCTCCTCATGTTTAGATGGAACTTCTTACGTTCAAGTTTGTGCCTGTTACTTCTTGCCCTGTCACTGCGCACCACTGAAAAAAGACTAGTCCCATGTTCCTGACACCCATCCTTTAAGTATTTATAGGCATTGATCAGATCTCCCCTCAGTTTTCTCTTCTCCAGACTAAGAAGATCCACATCCCTCAGCCTTTCTCATAAGAGAGATGTTCTAATTCCCTAAGCATCTTTGCAGCCCTCCAGCAGTTCCCTGTCCTTCCTGAACTGGGGAGCTCAGAGCTGGACACCGTATTTCTTTGGTGTTTGCCATCAAGTTTAGGGCTCAGCTGAGCTAGCTAATATGGAAATACTCTCATATTAATCAGAATGGCTTTCATTTAATGTCTGTGGATACTGCCTAGCTTAAGGCTAGAAGTAGCAATAACAGACCATCAGACAGAGGTAGATAAGAGGCACTGCAATGGAAGACTGTATTTGCGCATCCAGAGATGTACCATACACTACCTGCTGGTATAGCAATGCAACATCTTTAGTCACCATGTAGCACTGGAGAGAAAGAGAAGGTGATCATGAGGAAGAGAGAGCAAAAGAGTGAGAATAAGAGAGAGAGGAGAGAGAAAAGGAAGAGATGATAGTTATTCCAAGTACACGAAGAGCAGTGGTGAGAGGTGAAAAAGCAACTTATTAGCAGTGGTGAGCTATGAGAAGCTCCACTGGGGAGGCAGAAAGCACAGCTTGAAGGCATTGGTGTGAAAACCATTGGCGGTGGTGTCAGTTTTGATATGGTTCTGACTCTAGCTGCTACTGTGGTTGCTCACACTGCTCACATATATCGCTCCCACAAGCCTGAAGGAGAGGGCAGGCTTTGCAGTACCATGAGCAGGTGTGAAAAAAAAAAAATAGTCAGAGAGCCAGTGGACTGAGAGGGAGAGGGAAATTCTTGCCTGTGAGGACATGTCGAGCCTGTCCTGCTAGCAACCCCATCGTTCAAATCACCAGAGCAACAGCTTAAGCTCCTTCAATCACCCTGCCAGTACCGTGCTGTGCTGTTCAGGGAGTTATGGTCTTTTGGATATGCAGATTTGTGCCAGAAATCATCAGCATCAGTGAAAGAGTGTGATGTTGGATGGGAGGATGTTGTGCTAGTTCTGTGAGTAAAGCTTTATACTGGAGAATTCACAGCTTTATCATAAAGATTCCTTGAGGAAGAAGCTGAAAAGATGGTGCTCAGTGACTAAATTCAGACACTGTAAACCAAGAGAAAGGGAAAGGCTGTTCAGTGGATGCCAAACACATTCACGTCAGTCAACCAGCAGTATCTTCCTCTTTGTTCTAGATGAATTATTTTCCTTGTTGTTTAAGTATTCATACATTTTTTTCCTGATTCAGTGATATAATTATTATATAGTCAGAATTACTATTATAAATTAATTCCTTGTTCTACTGTCAAAACAGCAGGACCCAAAGTACGCCTTTCTAGCTACATGTAAATGAAAAAGACTAAAAAGAAGTCAAGCTAATTAAAAAGAGATGAGAATGTGAATCAATTGTTTCCCATGGCCACAATTTTTCTTATAACCCCTTATGCTCTTTCTTGATGCACTCGTGTGAAAAATAATGCTCGTACTTGAATCAGTCTTCCAAACTCTTTTCAAGTCTACTGTGCACTCCAACCTTTAACGACAGGCACTTAAACAAAATGCATCGTTCCACCGGATTTACTGTGAGCCTCTTAAGAGATTCTTCTGGTCAGCAAACTCACTTGAAAGCTTGACAATCTAGCCTTTTTTTTTAAGTTGAAGAGGAACTAATTTAAAATCACTGGAGAAATCAAATGTAGGAAATTAAAGCTGCAAATCAACAGAAGAAAGGTGAACAGAATCAAATGGCCAGTGATTTAAATGGTATCATCTCCTCTGATCATGCATACGTTATGTGAACTTCACCTCCTTTCCTGCTAGTAATTCTTTAAGATCACTAGCTATTTAAGACACATATTATCAGTAAAAATTATCTCAAAATATTTTTTATAAATATAAATGCTTCCATTTTACTTCAGATCCTTGTAGTGAAATAACTCGGTACAAACTGCATGTCTAAACTTGTTTTCATGTAGCGTGATTTCTGATGCGATCACTTAACAGGAATTAGACAATAACAGAGCTATGTTTGTATATATTTATGTCTTTTGAAACCAGTTAAAAGCCCATTTATTTAAGCCATAATCTTAATGGCCCTGTAACTAATTGCAAACTTGCTAAATCATTTTGACTTAAAAAAAAAATTCTTCAAAGTAGGCTTCAGAAAACTGAGGAAGAGATTTGGATGCTACCTATGCCCCTTGTCATTGTCATCTCATGGGCTAGTGCTATGCGTGCTCACCCGAGATCAGCTCCCTCATCCCCCTGATGGGGGTTTCAGCTGACATCTCTTGCAGTACACTGCCGCTGGATGAGGCATGCCAGTACCACTCCACATTTTGCACAACATGGGCTGGTCGGCAGGACATGGGGAGTGCAAAATGATTTGTTGAAACACTGTGCTTCTCAGTCCCTGTTTGCACACTCCCATCAGTGCTAGTGTTGGCTTTTATATGTATTTATCACACATGGAAATAAGGCATGGTACATCAGTAACAGCCTTGCCATGCCTTTATGGCGCTTCTCTAAAGAGGAGCTAACTATGATCAGCATGTTGGTTTACCCAGAAATATTAAAAAAAACCCCACCAAATCTGTTACAGCAACAATATCTGAAGAAAATTGTCCCGAGTTTGTTCAAAACCCTGTGCAGATCACAGATTTCACCTTCTGTCTCCCTGTACCCAGTTATGAGATACAAAAGTAGAGCAGCTGATGCTGAGCGTTGCCAAGGGATGCTGCAACTCACCTTAAGGAGGGACCGGGACTCTGTCCATCTTTCACCCGAACCAATAAGGCATACAAAATATGAAATCCTGTGATTTAGAAGAGGAAGGCTACAAGGCAAGGCATCTGTGCCTCTCTTCCTTCTTGCTTTTCAAGCGGTGTTCATATGTCTTTCTCATCCCTCTCCTAAAGCCATTCTCCTCCCACTGAAATGACTGTGCTGGTGACTGCGGGACCTCCATAGCATAAGGAGAAAGTGAATCACTGTGACTTCTCAGGTTTCAGAGCCAGGGATTATCTTTATAAATGCACCCAACACTGCTACAGATAAGCAGGATTTGAAAGACACAAATACTTTGTTTCTTTCCTGGCTTCTTTGTTCTTCAGAAAACTCTGGGATCTTGTTTTGCATCATTTATCTCTAGGCTAATGAGTGGTATAAACCTGCATCTGCAGAAAAATGACAGCCATGGCTAATATGGCAAGAAAGTAAATGGCAAAAGCCGGAAAGTAAATAGCTTTAAAATCTGATACACTAGTGTGACATGATAACGCAAAGAGGTTGCCTGTGCTGGCATTATTTATAATTCCCTGAACGTCTGAATTCCCTCCAGCCCGCATACATTAAGCACAATCCAGGGCATATGCAACAAATCATATTCAATGATGGAAAGTTGGGAGAAAAGCAAGAGCTCAATCTCTCTTGATTACAGCAGCCACAGATTTCTTTTTCATAGACTGCCAGTACTAATGAATGAAGAGGACATGAAAGGGAAACAAAAATACTCAAATCAATGTGCCTCATGTACTGATAGATGTATCTGCTCATAAATTTGACTAATTAAATGCAAACTGGTGTCAAGAAATGTTGTTCAGGGTATTTAAGCCCTCTCTCAGACAGCAGCATCCAGCCACACGTGGAAGCACAGTGCCAGAAAGGTGCGTGGGTTTTTGCTCTGGGATGGTGGGTACAAACCTCCACTGCAGACCAGCATAGGGATGCACATGGTTATGAAAAAATGCATTTTATGGAGGAGAACAGTTGGTCCCCAAAGCTCTGCTGAAGCAGGACTGATTCAATAAAATGTTCCTAGGTGCTGTGCCTGTACCCTTGGGGTACCAGCCTTAAAGCCAGAAGCTGGGCTCCACACTGACACACAGAAATTTTGTTTTTTCATCCCAAATGAAAGCTCGCACTTTTCCATCTAGAGATCATTTCATTTCACACTGCTTCTGAGAAGATCTAACAGTTCTGAAAAGTGTTTGAAATATATGCAGGTTCCAAGGCAAGTGTTAAGATCCAAAGGAAGTTTCATGGCATGGAGATCTTCCTTTGAAACACTCGCAGGCAGAGGTCAGAGCTAAGTACCACTCAGCTGCGATAATCTGTCAAGTGTTTCCAGCAATGCAGTACTGCAATAAGATTGGAGATGTTTGCCTTGCAAAGATGAGCCAAGCTTTTAAAATTCACCAGGTCTCAGCTCTTCACAGCTTGGGACGGGTAGACGGTGGCTCTGTGCTGGCGTGTGTTAAGTGTTAAAATGGGAAGTGGTTCTGCAGGCTATGCACGGCCTTTCACAGAATCACAAAGCCACATGGGTTGGAAGGGACCTCTGGGGATCATCTGGTCCAACCCCTCTGCCAAAGCAAGTCCACCCAGAGCAGGTTGCACAGGAACATATCCAGGCGGGTTTTGAAAGACTCCAGAGGAGGAGAATCCACCATCTTCCTGGGCAGCCTCTTCCAGTGCTCTGCCACCCTCAAAATAAAGAACTTCCTCCTCATGGTTAGATGGAACTTCTTATATTCAAGTTTGTGCCCATTTCCTCTTCTCCTGTCACTGGGCACCACTGAGAAAAGACCAGCCCTGTCCTCCTGACACCCTCCCTTTAAGTATTTGTATGCATTGATCAGATGCATATTCACTATCTCTGCACCAGTCATGAAATTCCTCTGTCATCTCTTTTAGATAATTTTTTTCAGACTAAAAAATTTGAAACTTACTTATAACTCACCTAACTGCATTTTCCTAGTTTTGAATCTCTTTCTTGCCATTCTCTGAAACTTTTATAATACTTTTTTTTCTAAGACTTTTTTTCTATATTCTTTTTGAGACTGAAAGAAAAAAAATAGTATTCAAGAACTACCTTGGATTTATACAGGGGAATAATCATGTTCTAACCTTTGGGAAAAGCAGACCAAGGTTCCTCATCACTACTGACTAACTGATATAATGAAGTCATGATATTATATATGTTGTTTTGATAAAAATACATAATATTTGATAAATTTCAGGCCTATTTGAATTATTTAAAATTTTCTAGCTCCACTCCTTGTACACAAATCATTCTGTAAGCTGTATCTCAGTCACTAAAAGAAACAGATTCTAATATATTCTATGCTTCTAATATATTAGCAACTACCAATAGTGCTTTAAGCCTCATCTTATAATATCAGATCAAAATACATCACTGTTGTGAACTCACAGAATTACACAATGATAAGGGTTGGAAGGGACCTCTGGAGATATCTAGTCCAGCTCCACTGGTAAAGCAGTTTTACCTACAGCAGGTTGGACAGGAATTCATCCAAGTGGATTTTGAATATCTCTAGAAGGAGACTCCACAGCCTCTTTGGGCAACCTGTTCCAGGGCTCTGTCATGCTCTAAAGTGAAAATCTTTCCCTTATATTCAGATGAAATTTCCCGTGTTACACTTTGTGCCCATTGTCTCTTGTATTATTGCTCAGCACCACTAAATCTCAGATAGTTTCTATTTCATATTTACATTTGTATGTACCTCTTCAAAGTTGTAAAACTAGTTTCATCACTGAAGTACGAGGGAACAGTGCTAAAAGCAATTTAGAAATCACTGAGGCAGTTTTGTCAGCTGGTTTGGTATGATTTTGTGATTCTACTGCTCTGGTCCTTAAGCCTCACACTCTGCTTGCTTTTTAGTGCTATGAGGAATAACTGAATAACATGGTATAAAGATATAAACCACATGTATCTATAAGCACAGATTTCCTCATTATTCTTTTCCCTGGACAAATATTTAATAGTGTATTACACTGTTATTTTCACACAAACAGAAAATCTTCAATAATTGATCAATCTGAAACTAATGTTTCATTTGGAAAAAAACTTTTTAAGAGGTCATTCATGAAATTGAAATATTAAGCTGCTAGGTTATACTTACAATAAACATTGTCACTGATTACAATAGAAATAATGAATTGCATTAATTCTCAATTTATTACATTTTCAAATCAAAACATGAAGTTAACAAATAATTTTATTTTCCTTTGAAAAAATTGCTAAAGTATATTATTCCAGTTCAGTACAGTATCATCAATTTATTAAGTTCACGTTACATATATCACTAGGATCTCTACTGAATATGAGTTACATTTCCCTGTTCTAGTTGAATGTTTTCTCCACAGCCCATGAACCTTCTATAGTAATTGCTGATCAGCAAGTAAATATTCAGTAAGTGCGTGCTCTAAGATAGTGCCTAATTGAGAATGAGTGAACAACATCAGCTGAAACTGTCTCTAAGGAAGGCATGTTCGTAGTGGCTTGATCAGCCGTGCTTGTTAATTCTAATCCTGACTAGATCATTTATTTCTGGAAGTGTTAGTAATAGCAGATAGTAATTATTCCACAGTGAAGGAAAGTGCAAGGGGTCAGTTTCTCATTAAAAAAGGAAAATTAAACACATCAGATTTAAAATAGTTTTTCACCTTTTATTTAACATTATTTTGGAAAACTTATTTCCAACTCAGTTAAATAATTTATGTAGAAAAGGAATTATTTTTATCCTGTACAGAAAAAGAATGCCTTCATATGATGCATTCCCGATGCCAAATGAAAACATATTAAAATTGTTTTAGGCTACATTATGATGAAACGTGCTGTAACAATAGGTCTACTTCGGGAAGAAAAAGCTTCTTTCATCTTAGTTGCTTCTAGATGACGCAGTAAGCTCCATACCACAAAAATATTACGGTAAAAAATACAATTTACTGAGGTGAAGATGTCAAAAAAAAAAATATTGATCATTTTCTCTATGATAGGTCAAGTGAAAAATTAATGAGAAAACTGCTTTAATACATAATTTTTAAAAGAATTTTAATTCATGAAGTAAATTTCCTAATGATTTAACCACATGATTTATATAAAAACCTCTGAATGTTAGCAGTCCAGCTCCATGTAGAGATTAGGTGACAACTTAATTCTGAGGCAGATAGTAGATGCAGAGTATAACTGTTCTGGTATATTTTTAAAAATGCAGCCATCTATTTTTATGAACTAGGGTAGTTTCTAAGGATCTTACCTACCGGAGAGATAGTTTGACATGTAGATCCTTTAAATCCCCTTACATTTCATGCAGAAAACCAGAAGTACTAGGAGACTGTACTATCTGAACTGTCTTTATACCTACCTAAAATCATAGAATAATAGAATGGTTTGGGTTGGAAGGGACATTTAAAGATGATCTAGTCCATCCATCTATCCTCCTACCCCCTAAAGGCTGAACTAAATGTCCATATCCACAGATTTCTTTCATTATATGAGCTTGCTGAAAAGCTTCATTCAACCTGACCTTGAAAACTTCCAATGTTGGCACATCAACAACTACTCTGGGCAACCTGGTCCAGTGCCTCACCACCTTATTTGTAAAGAATTTTTTTCTTATATCCAATGCAAACCTACCTTCTTTCAGTTTAAAAATGTTGGCCTTTATCCTGTCATTACAGGCTCTGGTGAAGTCTTCATTTTTCTTACAAGCCCACTTATAGTATCGATAGACCACAATATGGTCTGCCCTGAGCCTTCTCTTCTTCAGGCTAAGCCATTCCAATTGTCTAAACCTTTCTTCATAGGTTCTAAAAAATTTTTTGTGGTGATTATCTGTAGACATGAAACAAATTAAATCATATTAAACCCATAAAAATTTCTACAGAAAAAACAGAAAAAGAGGTAAGTCTTTTGGAGTCCAAAAGTGCACAGTGCACAGTGACAGACCCATGCACACTCAAAAGGATCCAGTCACAAAAAAAGCAACCACCAAGTACCAATTCTGATTACTTCGCATTATGAAAAAAAATGCACTCTGAATAACCCTGAATCTGTAAAATGTAAAGAAAAATATTTTTATTAAAGTTTTAAGAATTATTTTTATAAACAATTCCTATTAAATGAACTTGTAAAAATACAACAAAAACATCAAGATAAACCTGTTTAAAAAAAGTAAAAGCTTTTCAAAAGGTATGATTTCACAAGATGAACTAAAGTTCTTATGAAATTTAATGTAACTGAGTAGAATTTCCTACTGTGAATCTCTGCACTAAATATTTTAATCATATTGACAAATCAAGTCAAAACTGCAAAATTTGAACTCTCAATGAGATCTATTCATGGAGAGTGATACTGAGAGTGACTCTCAGCAATACTGTAATTGAAAACTTGTGCCTGGAAGGAAAATAAATACTTGGTCTTTCTGTTTGAAATACAGAACTGCTAATGGCCACTTCTTATATTTATAAAAGCGTAATGACATATGAACAGAAGTGGTCTATATTTTGTAAGAGTCACATGTTAACTGTTTTCTACTAATTAAAATGCAGACAAACTCTAACTTAAAGACTCTGAATATCTGTGACACTTTCCCAATTGCACCTTGCCAGTTAACCATTTAATTTCAGCTGTGAAAACTATTTTGTGAATTCTTCTAGCTGCAAATAAATGCATAATGAGTGTTTTTATAGCTATTTACTACTCCAAATTTCAGTATTCAGTGTTTTTTCATATGAAGTTCAGTGACACATGACCTAACATATTAAACAAAGCTGCTAGAATATATGATGAAATATTTTCCCCAAGAGTTTTTCTACGCTGATATATAGATATTTTAATTTATGGAATTATGTTAATGGTGAGCCAGATCTTTGAGTTTGTCTCCAAATCTTACATCCATTTCTTTTTATTTCACTGGGTCATCTGTTTCATTATGTGTGACGCAAGTAAGCGGTCACACTTTCTGCAAAGAAAATTACTGGAAAGAAAACATGGTAAAATCATGTTTGCTTTACACTTCAAATATCAAATAGTTAAATAAAAGAGTGAAATAAATTGCATCTATTCCTATGCAGTGCCCAAGGGCAACAAGCATTATTTTTTTTTAATATAACCAGCCTTATGCTCTTGTCTCACTATTAGAGAAATTTTTGGTAATGAATTCTCAGAATGCTTTCACATCACCATAAATTATTTCTCAATTATACTTCAGTAAGAGTAGAAAAAGGGCCATCTTATAATTTGTATCCTAAAGTACTACTTCTCCATTTCCCAGCAAAGGATGAATACAGCTAAACATTTAAAACGTAAATAGATTGTGAATAAGTGTATATATGCCCAGGACTTTGAGAAATAATGCCTACCTACTGAAAGGTTATTGACTATATATTCCACATAAATATATCTCATAGCTTAATCTTTCTTTAGCTATAACTCTTTTATGTCATCACTTGTTGCAATTCAGCCTAGATGAAGTCACCTAAAATTATGCTGAAACATGATTCAGCTCCTCACACAGAAGCATCTAGTGTCATCTGAAAATTCACCGGTATCTAAGAGTTGACAGGGAACTGAAGCAAAGGAACTGTAGATCAATGCTCTCTTAGTCACCTCAAGCCTGTAAAATGGTGCTACATCTATGCTGAGGCAAATGAAACCCTAGCTGGCTACTTTGAGGTGACCCAAATCTCTCTCTCTGAGCTTCATTCACTACATTGACGTCCCTTTTGAACATCTCCATGGCAAGAATGTAGACACCTTGTGCTCAGGTTTCTTGTGCACGAACAGACACCTTCTAGCAGACCTACTCATCATGCATGGATTGGAGGCAATCTGACTCACAGGCACATTAACTTTAGGTAGTGTTGACCTTCCAACAAGGATTATTGGCAGAGAAAATGTTGTCTTCCCTCCTTCCCTCCCAACTCCCCCTTTCAAACCACATATATGCTTCAGCTAAGGCGGGATTGTACAATAGATACTGATATTTGGAATTAATTTAATTGTTTTAACTCTGCTTTAATGGTTTTCATATTATTTTTTTTTCTTTTATGGGATACAGAACTCCAGAGAGCTAATCTGACAGGTAGAAATTAAAAGATATGGGATGGGGATTCAGACATAGTAAAAGAGTTTCAGAACTACCAGTTCTTAGGATTTGGTCAGCATAGTGAAAACCAACAAAAGTGGTTACAAAAAATTACAATCTATTGAAAACACTGTAATAGATTCTTGTAATTTTAAACAAAACTAATTTAAGCAACAAAAAGCTTTCTACATGATGCTTAGGTTGATTTTACCATGGGAACAAAACCAAAAGTAAAATAGTTGTTGAGCTTTCCTCTATTAAACAATGAATTCCAAAAGTGGATGTAGTCAGAGGTATTTGAAGATTACCAGAGCACTATATCTGTTGTTGGCTTTTAGCTGTGATCATATTTTTCAGTATTGTATAAACATAATTACTTTCCTAGAAGAGAATTGTATCTAAACTCAAGTACTCAGAACAAAGGTAAAATAATATAAAATATTCAAAAGATGATATTGAAAGTGTTTATCATGATTGTTCTTAATTTCCACTGGAACCAGTGGAAGTTATCAGTCAGATCTTCCTTCATAATGCAAGAGTTAAAGGTAAACAGATGAAAAAAGACTTCTTTTCAAAACAGTGACTCTGTATACTAAAAATAAATTAATTCAAAGTGATACTCAAGAGATATGCATATTACCATAGCCAACAACACACCGTCTCATTTTCCTATTCCCAAGTTGTTCAGGAACAGTAAAATGCATATTAGTATGGAGATTTTTTGCAATGGGGCACACACTTTTTGCTAATGAAGCAAATCTGTCAGAGCAATGAAGATGGAAAGAAGGGTAATTGGATCTTACTTGAAAACCTTCAGCTTAAGCTGTGGTCTAGAACTGACAGATTCTGTCAATATTTACTGAGAGATTTACTGCTATGCCATATATGCTCAGAATGACATACATTTGTGTTTGATAATTAAAAAAAAATGCATAATGTTATTTGTGGGTGAACAGGATTGTGGAAAAAGCAGAGATCACAAGGAACAGAAGAATCAGGAACACTGGCAAGGGAAGGCCCATGATCAAGTCCTAACGTCTCATAGGCAAAGCCTAACAGCCCGACTGATGGAGGGGAATCCTGACCACCTGGCCGTTGGGGGTTGCAGGGGTGTGTCGGTTGGGAAAGGAGATACATTGGTATTATAGCTGCTTGTTTGTTGTAATAAACGATTCTGGTTGCATCATGCACTATAGCTACTATCCTACTCACATTTTTTTTCTGTTTTTAAAGTACAAGAAGATTTTGTTTTCTTTTAAATTGCATAAAATTTACAATTAACTGCAGGTTTTGCTCTCTGGTTTCATTGAAAATAAACAGAATGTTATAAAATCTATGAAAGCTCATTATTATTTGCATAAATGAAAATCAGGTGGTGAAGCTAACTAAGAAAGACAACATGTTCTGCTTATTTAGAGAGCATATTTTGTTATAATTTAAGAAAGCAATTAATAACAAAAGGCACATTTTTATTATCTAGGTTCTGTTAAATATAGACATTGTGCATCATGCACAAAGATACGATCAGAAATAAATCACAACAAAAAATATATAAGAAAACAAGAAAAACTTTGAAATAAGGGTAGGTTAATTTATTTAACATATAATGCCTCAGGAGAGCTTTATATTTCAACATTTTCAGTGTCAGTAATTTATTAATTTATTAATATGGTTTCATCTGATGGGCAGATGAATAATTCTCTAAATGAACAATGACTGACAGGAATCTTCTTTCTTAACTCTGTGTTTAAGGTTTATCTCCAGCATTTATCATGTTTTAAATATAATTTTCAATATTGACCTATATACAGAGAGTGGTAGATATGTGCCTAATTTCAATTTCCTTTTGATTTTTTTCTTTAAAATAATAAACAGAAAGAAGACCTAATTCTGAATATAAACTGGATCTGACATGTATGCTTAGAAGGGAAGCTAAAAAATTTCAGAAAATCCTTGGCATTTGCATTCCTGAAATCAGCCACATGGCAAATAATTGCAGTCCCTCCTCTGCTTCTATTTCTTCTTTACTGTAGTTTTATTCTCACTGAAAAAAGTAATGTAAAAATCTAGAAAAAAATTATATTAAGGGACATCAATCAAAATAAGCTGTGATGTTTCCTGAATAAAGCTCTCTGCTTCTAAATAAAGGATAGGTTCTCAGATTTAAAATTTGATGGGACTTTTTCTCACTCAATTATGTTTATGAAAACACCAAAAGCTTGTTTTAGACAGCTAGTCTTTATTATCTGTAATAATCCATGGCTAAGCTATCTGGAAACCACTTTTTCGCCTTAAGATATTCTTAGCTGAAAAAGCCTGAAAATGAGCTTTTTTAGAGAACAAATTTAAGATATGTACATGTGTAAAAATCTATCTGTTATTTTAAGATGTAATTCCATAGCTCCCCAAGGAGATTTCAGTCACTAAGTTCTCAAAAGTATCTAATCGGTGTCCTGTATTTAATGCTTACATCCAAGAGAGACTTTGAGATAAACTTCTCTCTACTGCATCCTCCTGATTGGTTTGTTTTACTTAAGTGACTGTTGGGAATTGCACATCTGAAACTTTGAGTGGTTGAATGCCTACATGTTATTGTGCCCTGATCTTAGACATCTATATGGCATTTAGGTAAGTTCTGCATACTTAGATTTCCACAATATTGGGGAAAAAAAAAAAAGAGCAGCTACCCACTGTATTTTTTTTTATAATAAAGTTTATGAACCCTGTCATTTTGTCTTTATTTCTCCCTATATCTGCTGAAGAAATTAACAAACAACTTCCGCATATTATTTTTAACTTTCAGCTATTTACATATTTTATACTATTGCTCTCAAGTCATAAAGAGATATATTAAGTAGTATGTAAATATGACTAGATTGTGAATTCTGTTACATCTGAATAATAAATAACATAATACTGTCTTACAATGCAAGCAATCATACAAGCACATGATGTAAAAATGATTGAGAACTGGAGTTTATAAGAACACACACTTAAGGGGGATAGAGGTAAACAAAAAAGAAACAGATCTGTTTGTGAGGACAGAAATAGATCTGTTTGGTTTACTCTTCTTCATCAGGCACATGTAATTGTATTGTTTCAAAACTTGCTTGCTGGATTAGCTCACAAATGTGTTCAGGTCTTTGGAAACTTGCTGTTTTGCAATTGTGAGCCATCTCAATGAAAGTATACAGTGAAGCTGTTTCTTAAAAATATTCTCTAAACCCAGCTTCATGGACAGTGTAAAGTATCTACATGTCTAATATAATATAAAAATATCTAAATGTCAGCTTATTATATTGTCCCTTAAGCTAAAGAAAGAAGGACTGCGGCAAAGTTTTGGGAG
>JAOXNG010000001.1:19328868-19346816 GCA_028566535.1 Scolopax minor | reverse complement strand
GGGGGAAGGAAAAATCTTTCATAACCTCTTCTTGGTAAACATATACAGATATAGAGTGTATTGTACAGTGTACTTTATAAATATATAGTAATGTCTGAGAAACTCAAAATCTGTCTATGCATGTGTGTATATATGTTATTAAATTTATATGTAGGTATGGACGATAGAGGCTGTGAGTGAACCCAGTGGCTACCTCTGATTCTTTTCTGATCTTTAAAGTAAACATCTTCATTTGATTCTCCAATGTCATTTTCTGTTAGGGAAATATCTCCAGTCCTCATCCTTAGAAAAATAACTTGGTCAAAAATTCATCAGAACTTAAATTGAATGCTCAGAAAATCAGACTGAATTTTCTCTTTTTTCTTTTTATCTTTTTATTAATTCTACACAGAAAATCAATCTCCTTATAAAGATATGTTTGTCAGCAAGAAGAAAAAACATTTTTAATGTGAATTGAAATCAGTGAAGTATGCTGATTTCATCTCATCATATCTTATATTATGTTACAATTAACAACACTGAATTCCTTCTTGAGCCATGGGATGAAAGCATATGCAATTTTAATTCTCTGAAGAGAGCAAGGATTTTTGAAAGGAGTAATAGTGGGGCTGTAAGTTGGACTAATGACAGTAATTGTATTTTATTTTGTTTCACTGATAAAATTTTAATGAGCCTACTATCAATAATATCTTTGGTGTGTTTGCTATTGCCTGTAACAGGATTTGTGATGGAACAGAATGACCTGTCTTCTTTCCTGGGAATATCAAGTCTACACATCAGGAATGTCATTCAAAAACAATCTTTAAAGTCAAAGGTAACATATACTAGCAAATGCTTCTGTATTCTACATTTTTATTTCACATTTTTATCACAGAAAAAAACATCAAACAGATAATTAACAAACTTTTAGACCTTAAAACATATTTATGCTTATCAGGCCTAACTCAAACCATACACAATTCATTGTAACAAGTCACTATCATGGTTAAAGAAGTTCTGGGACAAATTCTTCTTGCTTCTCTCCAAGTTCCCATTCATTTTGAGATTAATTCTGGAAATGGGTAGTTAAACATTCATCTTCATGAAAAAATGTATAAAATGCTTAAGGGCAAACATTAAGGGAAAATTGGTAGTCAGGAATTAGTCAGCTTTATTCAAGTCTTGCTGTATATATCAAATGATTCTGTACTACTCTGTAGTAGAGTTAATCAGAAAAATAACATGCTGCTAAGTCCTCATGCTCCAGAACAGGAAAAATGAAATAGTGTCTTGCTTTGTGTAGTGCTTTTTTTTAAAGGGCTTTCATAACATTTTCTTTTTATACTCTTGACTGAGATCAGAATTCTTTCCTTCTGTAAAATGTTAAAAACTATTGCCAGCTTGGTTAATGTTAAAATCACAAAGAAATCAGACCTTGCACTCCCACAGTACCCTCACATGAAAAGGAATCTTCGTGATTTGTAGCTCTTTGCCTACTTCCTCAGCAAGCATGTTAAAAATGCCCCCAGATGTTGTAGCAAGGACTCACTCAAATGCAGTCAAAATATGCAGTCTGGTTGGACTGTCAGAACTTTAGGGACTGAGAGACATAGCCTGTTATCTTTTGCAAACAACTGCTTATCAAATATTTGAAACTACTTACTGAACTTACATGAAATGCTTTCTCTGTGATGAAATTAAGGCCAAATATTGGTCTTCTAATTTGATAAAGAAATACTAGTGGTTTTTTTTTTTCATAATACCCTTAATGGTTCAATACCTTTATGGGATTGATACCACATAAGTATGTCAGATATCTCACACTGCTGTCTTTCTTTCTACTGTGTTATGATTGAGTAGTGTTATTGCTCAATAATATTCTTAAGGTGCTTTTGTTAAGCTTTTTTTAAAAATGTTAATTTAAATTTAAAATGTTAATTTAAACATTATTAATTTAACATTATATTTAATTTAACATTAAATTATTTAATTTAACATTAAATGTTATTTTAAAATGTTTAAATTTAAAAATGTTAATTTAAATTTTAAAATGTTCCATTTTAAAAATGAGAGTTTGCACTTTGAAGGTCTACATTATCACAGAATCATAGAATGATTTCGGTTGGAAGGGACCTTAAAGATCATTGAGTTCCAGCCCCCCAGACAAGGGCAGGGACAAGACCAGGTTGCTCAAAGCCCCGTCCAGTCTGGCCTTGTAGAATCCTTACAGGATTCTACAGAATAATCAGGAGTGTATTTTACAGACGAGCCCTAAATATGTCATTAGGCATATAAGAGGTTTTCAAAAACAGCTAAGTAGATTAGTTATCTGACTCCCATTGACTTTAAGATAGTTAGATATCTTTGGAAGCTGATAAATAGAATATATGATAAGACAGATGATATTTGAATTTCCAGAGTGGGGTGACATCTCTACTTCTTATCAAAAAGCTGATCTGTTTGGGTAGTGGGGGATAAAAGTTAGTTAGGCAGAAGTGAAAGCTCTCTGGAAAAATGGAATAATTTAAAGGGTAATTAATTAAATCTGTGGATGTAAGGTATGAATCAAGCCTTTAATGTATTATAAATACACTATGATGAATACCACGGCAATTGCATAAAATCAAGCTCTCCAAGACTGTCTCTTTTATCCAATGTGATTTACCTCAAGAAAGTTTATAAACAATGACAATAGAGAAAATGAAATAAAAATCAGGGGAAAAAAAGCTTATCAGAGTTAACACAAGATGACAATTTAATCTTACAGTACAGGAGGTAGCTCAAAACTAAGGACAAAATGTTACCACAAAAGAGTGGGCTTGGTAAAGATCTGTGTGCACTATTTTGTGGTCTACCAATGTGACATGCTGTAGAAATCACACAAGTAGCATATGAATAAAACAAGTCTATCAGGCATTTTTTTTTTGTGGTGCTACTTTCAGTGAAATAAGTATGCTCTTAGGTCTCAAATAGTGTCCAGATGAGACCATGCTCAAAGATTTTGCCCTTGCTTAAGGCTTTCTTCAATGTCAATTTAAACAAAGATGATTTTTGTTTTTAAGATATGACTTTCACTGATTTCAATGAGTGTTGGGGTCAGAAACTGGAAATTTTGCCACCGTGGGCTATATACTTGACTGTAAAACTAACCACTGCATTTAGTACAATCAGTAAGATCTTAAATTTGCAATGCCATTTTAAAAAACAAATTAAAAATGAAGCCCAATCTTCAGGTTTAAATATTTAAATAAAAGATCACTGATATGACTATCTGACATCCCACAGAGACTACCAGCTTCTTCTTCTCTTTACCATTGGTCTCCTTCTGAGATTTTTTTTTCTGTGTTGAGGTCCATACTCATGTGATGTTCAGTCTAATAATAGATTTCTCTGTGTTTTCTAACTGAGGAAAGTCTCTCTCTATATATGTATATAAATCCAGTTGAATACTACTTCAATTTTTTCTCTTTTACAATATTATTTTAAAAAATAGGCAAACAAAACTGATAAAAAGGGGGCAAAGCCTTCATGGTAAAACACACATTAAAGAACTTCATATCCCATATGTGAACTCCCTGGTCCACAAACCATATCTTCTTTCGGTCAGATACACCTGTTATTCTTGCAAAATAAATTAAAAACCTAGAGCACAGGGAAAAAAATAAATAGGATAAATACAGGTTTTTTCTGACCTGCTCCATTTGGCTTGAAACCACAACTTCTTTTTGCTATAATGGGTCTCATTTGTAAGAAATCTTCAAGACTATAATCTTCAAATAAGATACGGAAACCAGAGGTTTATCCCCACTTTCCCTGTAAATGTGTTCACATCCATATTGCTAACAGGCTACATCACTGATGAATCTGCCCTCATCCCAGCTACTGATCTTCTGTGAATACCTGAGGGTCCATGGGGGGCTGGAGTTACTCATGCTCCTCTTACTTGAAGCTTACTCATGGAATAGGATTCACTGGAGCACAAGCTGAATCTAGATGTGCTGTATTTCAGGAAAGTGTTCTGACTTCAACTGAAGAATAATTTAATTTTTTTATTATTATTTTTTACAAATGGCTATGTGTTTTACAGATAAATCCATATGATTTTCCTTACTGTCATTTAGAAAACAGGATCCCTGTTTGAACATAGTAACTGTTTGGATACAGACCCCTAAAGCAAAGGCAAGTTTTGTAGAACTACCTTGAAAAAAAGCTGCCATAGTTCCAGCTTTTCTTTTATGTGACCTCCTCTGCCTACTCCCACCCAAACTCCACACTCCCCAAGAAAAAGCAGGATTTTGGTCATTCATCTGAGACGTTGTTACATATTATTGAGCTACAAAAATCTGTGAATCCTACACAAATGGCCATGGCACCTGCACAGATCGTCTGTTCAGCTCAAGTGCATTAAGAGTGATGTATCTTGGGCTGTGGGCCTTTGAAGCAGCAGCTGTGAATTTAGTGTATTTGAGCAAAGTAATGAAAATATAGTTCTTGCAACACTCTGCAGTGATAGAAGTAATTAACTTTGTGGAAAAAAGAGACAAAGTGGCCTGATGTGTAGTAGAGGGAAGCAGGTAGATTTTATCTTGGCAAGTCTATAGGTGTTCTTCCTAAGATTTATATAGTCTTTCTTACTTGTTTTTCTGTCCCTCCACATTTTCAATAGTAAGAGAATTCACCAAGTTTTCTTTTTCTGTCACTTTTTCAACCAACCAAAGAGTATTAACAAATTCTTAAACACTAGAACTCTTCCAGTTTGGTGAATTTAATAGATTTCTTGTGTCACCTCCTTCCTCTCTCCAGGCATGGTATTTAAATTGTTTCTTGGCTTATTTTATTTGATTTTTTTTTTTTAATTAGCGTGACATAGCCATATAATTATGTTTTGGTGGATACCTGATCCTTGTAATTTTTTTCTTTTGTCTTCTGGCTAATAACCTATGTGGAGCAGGCAGTTGGGTGACCAAACAAATGTGCATTCATACTAATGGTACCCCAGATGAGAGAAATACAGATAGTAGCTGTTTAAGAGTTTAGAGGTGAGGCATTGTTCTCCAAATAGATATTCTGCCAGAAAAGACAGGAATGAGAAAAATATATAGGTTTTTCTTTACAGTTAATTAAGCATGAACAAGTTTTTGCTTTGCTTTGTTTCATTTTTTAGGTTTTGTCTCAGAAAAATCAATACAATTACATGATGAATTGTTGCTCATTGTTACATTTTTATCTTTGCTCCTCCCTTCTGCTTTTCTGGATGAAATATGGCCACATTTTTTATTACCCTTTTCAGGTCCTTCAGCCTTCAGAATAGCTCTCTGATGCAACAATTAATAGTCAATTTAAATATAAATATCAGGCTATCTCTATTTCTGGCTAATCATTGATTTAATTTCCTAATGACAGAAAAATTAAGTAATAGGCCCTAAGTAAGAATGCAGGCAACCATGTGAAACCATGTGCCAAATTGATATTTCAGCAACTCTGATAAATTATTATGATAACAGCCATGGGATGTCACAGAGCTGAATGATAAATCTTCAGTCTGCAACTTTCCTACTTCCTTAAAATATTGTAGTATTGCAAAATTAATTGACATTTGTGTTGACAGTCAGTGTTGTCTTTACTACTGCTTAAAGTAAGTAACCCACAATGTTACTAAATGCTGTTGAAAAGTAAAAAAAAAAAAAAAAAGTTAAAAATCATCTTACACAATAAACAGGCAGATAAATATGTTTGGAATCTATTTCAGATAGAGACAATACAAGTTTGACACATCATTTAAGCTCATTCATGGCAACATACAGCACTTAAATACTGAATATACCTATAAATAGGGAGAATTTCATGAAAGAGGAGTAAACTGGAAGAGCAGGTCTAAAAGCATAGAATGCCAATAGGCACAGAACACATACATCTGAAGGTTGAAATAAACTTCTGGCTGCCATTAGGATTTTGGGGTAGAAGGGTATAAACACAAAGTAGTCATGAACAAATCTCCTATGAAATACTTATGGTCATATTTGTTTTTAAGTAATTAAAAAGAGTCAGTGAGATAATAAGAAATAAGAAAACCAGTGTCAGTTATACATATAGGTTAGATTTATGTTTTCAAATTAACATGAAATGAATGAACAGCTGTGCAGTTAAATTGTCTCCCATTGTACTCAGTAGCAGTTTCATCCATGATTTTAGAAGGATGAAAAAATCATCTTACCTATTTCTGTAATGCAGCCTTAACAGTAGTTCATTGTTTCCTCCCATCCTTGTAGTGCACTAACTATTGACAGAACCGTAGAGATTTCAGCTAGTAACACTCAACTTCCATATAGTTCATCATACTCCCTTACTTTAAAAAATTACTACAGAAGGTTGTTTGTTTCTTTTTTTTTTTTTTTTTTTTTTTTCTTTTCCATTTCATATTGCATAATCAAAAGACCTAGGCCTTTCAGATCATCTTGGGTACCAAACAAGCTAGGAATGCTCCCTGGTAGCAATGGTGCAATTCTATTCCAACTTTAGGTTCTTAAATCAATTTATGTTTTAGTTGTTTGTAGTGCTTATAACATGGAGGAAAAAGCTCTACCTAAAATATAGACAGTGTAACGCCTGAATGACAGTAAGAATCCTCTGAAAAAGATTTGCTAAGCAGTATATGAAGGCAATATAGTTTCAGAACAATGTTACTGTTGTTTTTCTATATACTATGATTACTAGTGATTTTCCACTGTGCCTAAGGAATCTGCTTTTGGACAAACAAATGCCTTTGAAAGTTAACGTAGATGTATTGAAAAATACACTCTTGGGTATAGAAACAGGGTGGGTACTCCATAAATGAGATGTGTACCTTCCCTGAAGCATTTCTGTCCCAGAACTCATTTGCTAGTTTCCAACAAGCTTTGTGTAAGGGGAGAACATATTGTTTCTGCTGCAAGAAACCAGGGGCTGTATTTTGAGGATGTATGTCTTCACCAATGTAAAAATGCTGAATGCATGTTTCAAGCCACACCCCACCATCCCAAGCCCCACAAAACAAATGAACTGAAGAAATATGAGTTTCTCTAACACTGTATCACGGAATAGGTGAGGGCAAAATAACCTTGTAATGTAGTGATTCGAGTACTTTTAATACTAAAAGTAATAAAAACTACCAGTTATGATGCTTATGCTTTCAGGCATTTTTTCAAAGCTTAAGAAATACAATTGGAGCTGGTGACCCCTGTGTGAGTTAAAAAGACACTCATATAAGTAAAAGTGTCGTGGTTTTGATCGAATTGACCAACCAGAATGGGAGATAGCCCCTCCCTCCTGAATAGAAAATTAGTTCTGTTTTACCTCAAACCAAGACAAAAAGAAATACCTAATACACCAAAAATAACTGAAGCCATTTGAGACATTGAATCTTTCTTCAGATACTATAATGACTGTATAAGAATTTTCTCTCAGTAGTAGAAAACTACAAAGTGTTCAAAGAAATAAACCCTATCATTTATTATGAGTGAGGTAATTCTAAATAAACAGAGTAATTCAAATACGAACAAAAGAACTGGAGACTTAACCTTACTAAAAAGTCGAATTCTCCCGTCAGATGCATGAACTTTGACGGAATGCTCATGGGCAGAGTTTAGCCCTGAGGTACATAGTACAAATTTAGCAAATACATTATGGAACTCAGGGCTTTGTAAAGAGATTTCAAAGTCATGTGTGTTAACTAAGCTGCATGGGGAATAGGCCTTTGTGAAAGAACTCGAGAGGATTGAAAGTAATTCGCTGTTGGAGGTAATGATAGTTCTGAGGATTTCTGACAGTTTAAGGTGACATGACTGAAATAATTTATTACTTACAGTTACATTGATGAAAATAATTTCAGTGTGGAATTATATGGACAGATGCTGGCACTCTGATATTAAGGTTGTTCAATTTTCCTTTACAACCTACCATTTTCAGTTGCGTATCATATTGCCAGACTTCAGAAATGGCATTGAAGAAATTGATAGTTGGCTTAAACTTGATTTCTTCTTATTATTATTTTTTTAGTTCAGCAAAAGTTTAAGGGATTTTAATTTTGTTGTGTTTAGGGAAAAAGGTTAGCAACAGATGCTCTGGCTAATTTTACCTGGTCTTTCTTTACCTTTCTGTTTTTCTGTTACTCTTTCAAAAAAGCCTCTTGTGAAAAGTGCTTGGAGGGGAGAGTAAACATCCACAAAAGACCAAACATACAAAAAAAAAGCAACCCAAGACATCTGAAAAACAGAAACTTGACCACAAAACACACAAGAAGAGGACGGTTACTCTTGTCTATTGAGTATGATGACAGTTAAGATCCACATTGATGGAAAATGCTTTAGGCTGCAAGCTTTAAACAATTTTTTTTGCAGGGAAGTAGAGATAGAAATAGAGAAGAAATCTCCATTTGAAACTCTTCCATTGTGCAGTGAAAATGAATATGTTTTCTAGTCTACTCTGTAGGGCACTCAATAGGTGATGGTTTTAGGTCCCAATCCCCAGTTGAAAACCTGGTTATATAGTTTAGTGAATGATCTTTTTCATATAAAATACATAGCCAGTCACTGATGCCTAGACATATTTGTTGGTTCCTGCCAGAGCCGCAGCAGCTGGTAGGTAACCATTCCCTCTGATACTGAGAAATGTGAATGTAGGTTTCATGCAACATAAAAGTAAATGTGGTCACATACGGAAATCCATTGAATATAAAGACAATATTTCCATACACAACGTACAACAAAGTGGTAGTTGTCATTACAGGACACGAGGAATGATGACAAAGAAAGAAATAAAAGGAGAGGGTGTAGATTCTTATTGTCCCAGGAGGCAACCAGAGGTTAGTGGGCAGGCAAGCGGGGTTTCAGGATGTGTTAGTTTGAGGGATTTAAATACTAATTTTTCTGATGAAGTCCCACTTTAATTTCCTAAAATATACTTGCATATAAACAGAAATGTGAGTCACATTGATTTCAATGCTAATGAAGTTTCCAGATTCCTGCCTGCACTGGGGTGACCATCAGCTTCTGGTTTCTCTTCATTTGTGGAGTAGCCCCACTTTTATACCTCCCTGACAGATATATTTTGGACCTGAGTGAAGTTATGAAGTCATTTGTCTCTGAAATGAAAATCAGAATGGAAGCATAATTGTAATGTCATGATACTCACACTTATCTCTCATCCGAAACTGTCTACTTACTTGTTCTTTATCGTCCATATATGGCAAATGAAGTTAGGTGAGTTAGGTGCTCCACTTTCGTCTCCAGTATCTTAGATTTTATTTAATATAGTGGTGTTACTCAAAATTCTTTGGGTGTACTTTAGGATACTCATTGCCTTGCAATGGCTAGCATTAGCAGAGATTCTACTGTTTGCAGAGCTGAAAACCTTTATTGACAGATAGTAATGACATTAAGACTTTCTTTTAAAAAATTCATGCAGTCAATGTGTTTTAGCAAAGCAGTGTATCAATCAAACTATACACAAATTCAGGTTCAGCTGGAATAGCACCTTTAGAGTACAAATTCTTCTTTAAGGTATAAAGGGACATTATTTTGTCTGAAACATGATGTTACATTTTAAAAGTATCAGGTACTAATTTGCCCATGACTTCCCCAACATACATGCAGCTGGAACAGTTCCTGCTTCTTATGTCATTATATCACTGTGAGAAGTGCCTTGGAAGAAAAATGTCTATTGTGTTTATGCCAGAGAACTGGCTTTTTTTTAAAAAAAAATCAAACATAAAATTGTATTAAAAATATTTCAAAATATACTTTTACTTTTTTATTCTGAAAGTATTTCATTCTTGAAACTTTTGAAATGTGTTGTGAGAAAAATAGGTTTGATTTCCATTTAAGTAACTTAGTCATCTCACAGGAAAAATAAAATGTCATGAAATTCCAGTCATTTTAGTTTACAGAATCAATATTTTTCAAGCAGCTTCCCAGGTCCATGTAATAATAATAATATATTTCATTGTATTCAACAACCTGAAAGTCCCATCTCTATATCATCTGTGAAAAATGAAAATTACTCCAGCTAATACTACAGTCACCATTCTGATAAATTATGAATTTTGCTTTCAAATACACAAACTGCTAACTTGGCTTAAGTGAGTAATATTAAGCAAAAACTGCATAAGGATTCAAGCTCTACTCAGGTTCACTAATAAAGGAACAAAATGTAGAAAGGAATAAAAGAGGGAGACTAGTGGGAAAAGCCTGGGCTGGGAATGGGCACTGCTGAGAGATTTCAAATCACTTACTGGCAATTTATAAAATAGCACACCTTTGGGAATATATGGATAGTCCTTTTCAGATTTTTCAATTGTCACTGTAATTTTAGTTCAAAAATGTGGCTGCCACTGCTCAATCACATGGAGCTGTTCTTGAGATATCTATAAAAAGCTATGAATTAAATTCATAGCAAAAAAAAAATTGAAAAAATATATCATGATTTTGTTTAAGATAAAACAAGTGAAATTAGGCAATTCTACAGTTGCAGTAGAACCCTGTGCAGGGTTTTCCAAATATTTTCACATTTGCTTCTACACTGATGAGGGTCTTTAGATAAATTGAAACTGCAGCACATAACTAGAATTATGGAGTATGACACTTTCTTTAGTGCCACTTCTGGTTTTTATGCAATGTCTATCTAAGGTAAATTACACAACTCAGAGATTGAGTTCTGAGTCTTTTACCTCCTGGGAAAGTTTCCTCCCTATTGGCAAGAAAAAATGATGCTGATTCTTACTTCTTTTTCTCTGTCTTGCTTTCTTTCTGCAGAGCATCAGAGTTTTCTTAAAAGGATGCTTTTTAATCCCTTCTTGCTTTCCTCATCTCCATCCTTGTCTACAGCTTGAAGATTACAGTACACTTATGGAAAGCAGCAGACAAGTTTTCAAATCCTGGCAGATTGAAGTGAGAATAAAATCAAGTCTTCCACCTCCTGGCAAAGTGCAGTAACCACTATGCTATTATGAAAATAAGCTGGTAGCAGTAGCAGCATTTGAAAAGAAAGCAGCAGCTACTACAATATTGTGTGAAGTGCCTGATCTTGCTACTCTGTGTTAGGAGTTCTCTGAAAAATACTATGAGGTGAAGCGCCTGAGAGGACCTGCATACAAAAGTGCTAGTTTCTGAATTCTAGTCAGGTACAGAAATTTATGTGACAACATATATCTCAGCAATCTCAAGGTTGAGGGACCTACTGCCATATTCAGGACAAAACTTTTGGGTACTTAAGGAGTCCTTAAAATTAAGATTAAAATACTGAGATTAAATCAATAGATAAAAGTGAGTTTTTATGAAAATTAGATGTCGCTAATCTCTGGTGGATATTTGAGTTTTCAGGATTACCACTTTTGACACAGAATAAATACTGTATTCTATCTAGATAATACATATGGGGGGTGAGAGAAGAGGGCAGGTGGGGTTAAATCTGTGCCATTGTTTTATTCTCAAAACAGATTCAAAGTGCTTGCAAAAATATTTCTTGGATATTTCCAGGAAAGTGTGATTCCGATAAAGCAAAGGTTTAGACCTGCATTTTTTATGCTTCATCAGGGTAGGAAATCTATATCAAAAAAATTAAAGAAATCTGCAGTTAGCTAAATTCTCAGATTTCATGATCCAGCTCGCAACTTCATGGAATAAACCATTTCTGTGAATTTTATTAATTTGATTAAAGTGTCTAATCAAGAAAATATTCATCTAAACAAGCATATTAGTAAAATTAATTAAACTAATTGTAGACAGAACAATTTTAATTGAGCTCCCAGTAAAGACTTAGCCAATAAATGACTATTTTCATTTAAATCTTCAAATAGAGCAGGTAATGACTGAATTATGGTTTTGATATGAGATGAGGTTATTTTAGACTAAGGCTGCTTTAGGAGATAGAACTCAAGAGTCTTTAAAACTGGGAAACAAGCAGTTCCAGTCACTGCTTGTAATCCAGTCACTGATGTAATTTCCTGCTAGAGAAAAAGGAAATAAATATGCAAGATATATGTGTTCTTCATTTAAGTGTCTGTTCTGAGCTAAGATACTTGACAATGGTTTTAGATTCTTAATCAAAGGAACTATCTACTCTTTCTAGTGTGCTATTTAGTCATTAAAAACATTATTTCCTTCTAAAAAATTATTTTAAGTAATACCATTTTTAACTCCTGTGTCTATTGATTTATTTATTGGCAGATGCATTTATTTTAGAAAACAACAAATGGTGGTTTTCTCCTACATACCTGCATTTGTGCATAGCTGAGCAAAAAGAAAACATGATTAATGTAAAGTTTAAACTTCTTCTGCTTTGATTTTATAAAGGACTTGAACTTGGCTTGTTGATGTTGAAAATCTGTGCAGGGAAGTTTGATCGGAACTCCTAGAAAAGGATTTCGGTAACAACCTGATTATTTGTACCAGCAAGACAAGCCTTTTATCTGTTTCTCCCCTAGACGTTATACCAAAACATGGTCTGGATTCCACAGATGTCCCTGAATTATGCCTCTTTCTTTTGAAATATTTATTAGCTCTTTTTAACTACCTACTGATTTCCGTAGTAGTTTATCAGCATAAGTTACCGATGGCTTTGTAGTTCTGCATAACCAGGCCAATCTACATTTGCCATGGTGGTTTTTCTCTCCTTCTGGCTTCCAACAAAAATGGCACATAAAATTAAAAAGTTACCTTTGATATTCAGCTCCTTTGAGATTAATCTGGCTGGTTTGAGCTCAGCAGCTGCAGTTCTTCATTTGGATATCAGGCCCAAGTAAGCTACACCCTGGGGCACCGCTGTCCAGAGAGATCTCTTCTCCTGTTACTCCGATGAGAAATCCAGGTTTAACTTTTCAAGGTTTAGAGACACCAGACTGCAGCCTGTCTGTTGAGAGATAGTTTAATTTAAGAGAATGTACATGTGATCTGGGAAAACAATATCATATATAGCAAAATGACGACTCCTTTTGCCAGCAAAGAAACAAACAGTTTTTCTTAAGGAAATAGAAGCATTATTTTTTAATGACAAAATCCTCCTAGAAATTATTTTATAGAATAAAATTCAAAGAATGAATAATTCCAAGTGTTTATAAAATAAATCAGTTCTAGATGGCTGTCTCAGTTTCACTGAGAAAAATAAGGAGGAATAAGGAAGGCGGTGGGGGTGGTTTTTTGTACTTTTGTGACTCCATTGTAGACAGAGGCATTTATCCTCACTTTGAGAAGATAATTTGCAGTTGCTACATCATCAGTTGATTCCTATGCTTTATATGTACCTTACATCTAAAAACTCTCAGCAAACATCTAAAATGACATAAAAAAGTTAGCATGAATAATGCAAATGTATATACTTTTGCTGATGTAGCTACATCACAGTGATGTAATACATCACAGATATTCTCTAATTGTTTGGGGAATCTGTACAAATGAAGTACATGAATAGTTTGAATTTTGAGTCTCAATCAATATGTGTCTAATTCATACCTAAACCCTGTGTAGACAGCAGAGTTGATTTGGATTTTCTACTGAATTTCATTTTTTTAATCTCTACTTGATACTAAGGAGGAGTAAAGTGACAATTGGGAAATTTAATGACACAATCGGCAATAACAAGAAAAATTTTTTTATGTAAAACATCATCTATATGTAGCTTATCCTCAAGAAGTTTGGTTAAAATATATTCAGCTAAAAGATATGCAAGTTTTGTAGTAATAGTAGTAGTGACAATTAGTTCATTTGAATGTGAGGTCCTTTAGAGTCTTTGACAAGTACAAAGAACAATTCAGAATGCTATTAGTGTAATGAAGTGCATAGAGGTTTTTGTTTATAGAAATAAAAAGGAATATTTCATTTTAGAGTTCTTAAAAATATGTGTTTCCAGTATCCTTAATACATAGTAATAGAGGTCTGGGAAGGGTGAGAATCAACTATCAGTCAAAAACTTATTCAGTGATTCTGATCGTCCGCAGCTCCTAGGATATTTATTTTTCATGGAAGAGGAATAGATAGAGAACCTGATGGTGCTTATAAGATATTTCTGATGTCAAGAAAAACATTCTTGTAACTTAGTGGAATCACTGAAAGCTGTTAGAGGAGCAAAATGGGACCAAGGAAAGGATGACTATGTCTGCAGAAGGAAAAACATGATAAACACCAACATACAATACAATGTGCTTCTCTGTCTTACCTCTCCACTTGGACAATTATAAATCCCCCATGTGAAATAACTTAATCATTAATTAGGCTTGTTTTGTAAACACAATGCAATTCTTTTTGTTGACAAATTTCCACTGACATAAACACTTAATAATAACTTACATAATTCTGTGTCTGTAATGGATGTTGCCATTCATCGTCATATACAAAGAGTATCAAGAGCAGGCCCTGCATCTGCAGAACCTCAGAAAAAAATTTTACCTCAGCAAAAAGTACTCAGATTTCAGTTCCATACTCTTATTTTCCTGTAAACATGCGGTGATTTTTCTATTTTTGCTTACCTACACAAAAAGTTTATCGTTCCTTGTACTCATTATTTAATTTCAGAATAAGAAACACAAAATGTAAGCAACTTGCTCATCACAGCCAACATGAAAAATGTTAACTGACCTTTAACTTTGTTGTCATTTTTGTGCCTCCTCTGTAACAAATATAAGGTGTCATAAGCCTGACCCTTGCCCTGAAGTAAAGCTGACATTTTTTAACTGTCTGACCAGTAATAGAAAAGAAGAGAGCAATGGTCTTTTAAGTACAACTGTACTGGTGTTTTAAGTAATGAGAGAGATGGGTTGCAAATGTTGGTAAGAAGATTGGTATGTTCAAACCCAGAGCACTGAATTCTTGAAGTGTGTATTAACCAACAAACTTGGTGAAGATGGGATGACATTCCTTTCCCTACCTCTAACAGGAAATGTGCCATTGTGAAAAGAATTTATGGTCTAAAAGAGTAGAATAAGTGGATAAGTAATTTAGCAATCTAGCGAGGCTGTGGAGGGCACTGCTCACTTCCTCATTTTTTTTCCATCATCCTAATGCACACTTAAATACTCCCCTTACTCTCTTCTACTTGATCCCAATTAAAAGAAAATGATTACTCTGATACAATGGTGGTGTAAATGTCATGGTACTGTAGGATTTTAGCAGTTCTGATTTTTTCAGCAGCTTAGAAGTTCCGTAGAACAATTTCTGATTTGCATTTCATGACTACCTTAATGGAGGAACAGCAGTAAGCTTGCAAATTAAAGCTTGCTAGATTAGGGAGTTTGTGCACAAGAATTCAAGTCTCTGGTGAATGTCTTGCTGCAGCTCTACAAATCATTCTGTCAAAGCAAATTGTGCTGTTAAAATACGCATTTAAAACAATGCTCCCCAAATAGGTAATATGGAGGTAATTGAAAAACCCAAAGTGCATACAAATAATTGGAAAAAGTGAGCAGTGAGGGAATAAGGAACTAAATGAAAAAAGAAACTGAAAAAAACCCCACAAAACAAAAAAACCAAGGGAAATATAAAGAAACATTACTGTAAAAAGAAGAAATATAATTTATTTTATCACCAACTGCAAATAAACTACATACTTTGGGACTTAACTCTCACCTATTCTGCACAGAGTGCTATCTACTGAGATGTGATGGGGAATCATGGGGCAAAATAGAGAAAGCTGTATGCCTCATAAGTCTCACACTGAAATGCAATGAGAAATGTGTAATTTTCTGCAAATGCCCAGAAAACATTCAGCTAGGAGCCCTTCATTTCATTAAATGGCATCATTGATTTTCATGGGAAGTTACAACTAAAAGGGAAAACAGAGGCCAATGACAAATGCTAATCCTATAACATATTTTTAAATCAAGGAGTTAAATAAAATAAAAAACAATATTCAACAGTGTAGAAACTCACAGCAAATTAGTTTGTATCTTTTATGAACCCTCCTATAGGCTATGCAATATCAGTGGAGTAAAAAAACTCAAGTATTTACCAAAATGATTGCATAAGTTAGTATGTGTGCATACCTCTAGCACCTAGCATAAACGCTAAGAAAGAATAAACTTGAAATAGATTTCTCTCCTCCTGAACCTCTCAGTATAAATCTATATATTAATAAACAAGGGCTATAATTACTAAAATAAACTTAAGAGATTTAGAGGTTCATATTTTTAAGAATACAAAAAGTATACTGAATATTTAGTTCAACTCTCTATATAATTAACAGCACCTAAGGTTTTAGGTGAGATAAGAATGTTAATTAAGGGTTCTGTTGAGTAGATCTGTTTCCATTAAAGGCCTGGACCAACACAGATGCCTTCTTTATATGCATGGAAAGGAAAAGAGAAAACATTATTAGAACAGCACAGGTAGTGGGCTTTTATGGATTCAATGAAATTGTAAAAAAAAAAAAAAAAAAAAAAAAAAAAGACCAATCAAGATCTAAATGCATATTTCTTTATTGAAAGGAAAATCACAATTATCTATACATACCAATGAATTTATACTGAAATTCCCACATGTTTTTTGGCATCTCATTTAAAATTAAATAAATACATTAAATTAATTTAATCCTTTGTGACCTTTTATCCCCACAGTTTTTAATCAAATGTCTCGATTAATAGGTCTTCATATGACCTTACATTGCTGAAATCTTGTCCTTTTCCTCACTTTCTTTAAATATCAATTAATTCTAGAGCAAAAAGGAATATCACCAAATGTTTGCCCATCCTCTAACACAAGCCTCATCCCTTAAAACAAGATTAGTGAAATAAAGACAACATCATTTCTTAAATTTTCATTACAGTCACTTCAGAAAAAAATGTAAGATGACTTTTGCTTAAAGTAAAACATCTGCATTGTGCTTCCTGTCCTCAGGGGCACATATTTTGTATATTATATATTACATAGTTTTGTCCTCAAGACTTAAAACCAAAGATGAGGTTTATTTTGTTTTGTTGGTTTTGTTGATTTTGTGTGTATTGGCAGAGTTGGCATACTAGCATTTCCATTTGAAGCAAAAGATATAATTAGAAGATATTATAAGAATTCCAGCTTCTACATCTGGAAATACATCCCCTTCAATCAATCCGTGGAAGTCTCAGTCCCTCACTATAGTTTTGGGTTGATTCTCTTTTACATATGTAGAAAATAATGCCCTAAACATTTGGGAACTTACTCTATTTGTTTCCTTCACACTGACAAATCAGGTGTAAAACATCAAATAAACATGCTTGGTTTATTTTCTCGTATCAACCAGATCATATTTTTACAGAACATCCATGCAAACCTGTGGATCTTGTAATGACTGAAAATTTTATCACCTTTAATTGATCACTTCCAGATGAAGCTATACACAGGAATATATTACGGAAACCTTTGCTATTGCCTTTTACCTTCAGTGTAGTAACTCCACAGAATCATAGAATAGTCTGAGTTAGAAGAGACCTTAGAATCACCGAGTTCAAATTCCCCTGCCCTGGGCAGGTACGACTCCCATTACACCAGGTGGCTCAAAGCCCCATCCAACCTGACTTTGAACACTTCCAGGGATGGGGCATCCACAACTTCTCCAGGCTACCTGTTCCAGTGTTTCACTCACAGTAAAGACTTTCTTCAGAATACCTAACCTAAATCTACCTTCTTTCAGTTTTAAACTGTTACCCCTCAACCTGTCACTCCAATCTCTGATACAGAATCCCTCCCCATCTCTCCTGGAGGATCCCTTCAGGTACTTGAAGGACATTATAAGGTCTTCCCAAAGTCTTCTTTTTCCAGGCTGAACAAACCCAACCCTCTCAGACTGTCTTCATATGAGAGGTGTTCAGCTCTGTGAGCATCTTTATGACCCCCTGGTGGACTCACTCCAACAGGTCCATGTCCTTCTTTCTTATGTTGGGGACCTCAGAGCTGGACACAGTTCTCCAGGTGGTGACTCACAAGAGTGAAGTGGAGGGGCAGAATCACCTCCCTCAACCTGCTGGACACATT
>JAOXNG010000001.1:19257390-19287166 GCA_028566535.1 Scolopax minor | reverse complement strand
ATATGCCAGCCAAAAAAAGTTATAGACATAACCCTACACTGACTATATTCCCGATCTTATGTTTTGCCAATAAACTTCTCTTGCCTTTGCTCTCCAGCTTTTTATGTAAATACCATTTCCTTTATGATCAATGGTGCTTCCCTGGCTCCAAATTTTTCATCCAAAAGGTCTGCAGTATTGTTAATCTGCTTGGTGATCAAAACAATCTACTCTTTGCCATATATGAAACTATCAGTCACTTCACATTTATTCTTCTGTTACTTAATGTATACATATAGGAAAAAAAAAAAGGAGAGTAAATGCATAGCTTTAAAAAACATGTCTTTGAAGGACATGTAGATTAAATTTTTCAATGAACAGCAAACTGCTTCCATATATGCCTCAATATAGGACAGTCCAGTAAGTCAAAAATTCTTTGCTAGAATTTATTTGATTAAAAAGAACAAAAGCTATTGAAAATCCAACTAATCCAAACAATTTGGTGAAAATAATGTAGAGGATAGTTCCAGTAAAACAAACACCTAGAATACAGACAGACATTTTAAAGAATAAGAACTGGAATGCAAAGTGAGATTCACAATTTTAGACAGCTCCAGTATTCCTGCATTGTTATGAAATATAAATGGTCTTAGAGATGAAAACATAGAATTTAAAAGTCACCTGAATGCCTAAGAAGAATGTGCATGTTGTGTGGTTTGCTTATCTGCACTTATGAACTTAAAAATCTGTAGTGCTTTCATGGGTTCTACTTTTGATAATTCTACATACACACTTGTAATTATTGACCTTTCCCTTAATTATCGATATTTTCTGAACCATAACCACTACATTAATCTTGTAAATAAACACCTGGTTAGTTTATAAATTCTCTATTGCCGCTTATTATTTGTTTGTACAGTGCCTATCAACATGAGCTTTTATTGAGTGCTATTATAATTTGTGTAATATACTAGTAGTAGTTTCATGAATTAGTATTTCCTGTAAAAGGAAATAAAATTGATGATGTGTGACATTTTCCACAACATAATCCTTGTGAGTGAACAGAATTGTGGAAGAAGCAGAGGCCAGAAGAAGAAAAAGAAGCAGGAACACTGGCAAAGGAAGGCCTGTGATCAAGTCCTAACAACCCACAAGCAAAGCCTAACAGCCCAACTGATGGAGGGGAATTCTGCCCCCCTGGCAGTTGGGGGTTGCAGGGGCTTATCGGTTGGGGAAGGAGATACATTGGTATTATATAAACTTCCTGTTTGTTGTAATAAATTATTCTGGTTGCATTACCAACCGTGGTCCATGCCTTCATACACTACAAATCCTTTGCAAGTAAAGAAATGTGAATTTTTCTTGCTAGTCTGAAGTACAACATGATATCCATGTACCTCAAGTGACAAAAAGCAGACCTTCACAAGGAGCTCTCTTCTGTCTCCTTCAGATAAGGAAAAAGACAACATAAATTATTCTCCTTCATAGCATTCCTCAAAGGCATTTATAACTTTAGTGACATCAACAAAATTTGAGACTGAAACATCTGCAAGCATTCAGTTTGTAATGTATTAGCCATTTAAGAGACAAATATGAGATCGGCCACAATTAAGATTTTGACTGCTTTGTTTTTTCTAATCTGCTTCCCCTTTGGTTTTAAGATGTCAATTGACTAATATGACTAGCTATAAAGAGTTAAATCAAATTATTAATTTTATTTAAAAAAAAACAAACAAACCCAAAACATCCTAAGATTAGTTTCAAGTATCTGAGGAACACACAGTCAAACCTTGATATTTTAGAGAACATTCTAAATCTGGAAAGGAAATTGTTAATTTATGTTTTCTTTCAACAAGGCTCAGAAACCTAGAAATTTAGGGCAAAAATCTAAAATTTCCAATTAATTTCCACTACACAATTGCTTATACCACTAGAAATGTATATAACTGATATTTTGTTTTTATTAATTGTATTTATTGTATTTATTTATTTTTTGTATTTATTAATTGTAAAAATTTACTAATTGTAAAAAGTAAAATACAAATTAATATACACTAAAACCATAAATATGTACAACCATGTCTTACAGCAAACATATAGTAGCCTTCTCTTTTTGTTAATTTTATTTCCTTGTCATTCCCACATCTTAGCTTTGCCTCTATTTTCCTAGTCACATATAGTCTTAACCTATACCTTCCCTGCATTTCTTAAAGCTACCTTTTCCCAGCTTGTTTCCATATCTGCCATTATTTATCTTCACCATTACATGGCATCATTCCCATCCCTTGCTTCACATCAACTTGTTTCCCCAGCATCTTTGACATTTACCAGCATGAAGCTTCATAGCTTTTCTTGCCCACAGTCCACCCTAACATCTTCAGCACTTTAGTTTTACCTCCTCACATTCCCAAACTAGATAGTTATTTGCATGATTTTATTTATTCATTTTTTGTTTTGACTACTTGCTACATTCTATATGTAGTATAGTACATATATATATATATATGTAGTATAGTATATTATATTGTAGTATAATCATGTATCTTGACAAATTATTGACAGTTCTTCCAAGACAAGTGGGGAATAAGGGCTATTTACATCAATTTTAGGAAGAATTACTTTACTGAAAGAGTGGACAGGCACTGGAACAGCCTGACCAGGGAGTCATCATCCCTGGGGGTATTTAAGGTGTGTAGATATACATTTCAGGCCATGCTCTAGTGGCCAAGATTATAAGGGGTTTTTTTGTATGTGTATAGTTGGACTTGGTCATCTCAGAGGTCTTTTCCAACTATGACGATTCTGTGATTCTCTGATTCTCTGATTCCATGCCTGTGTTACCTATGTTGTTTTTGTCTGTTGTGAAAGATTCATAGCATCATAGACATTGTGGTGGGAATATATCTAAAAATGTATAGTAGGTTTCCTCCCTCAAGTCATTCTGGATTGAGAAACTTCAATGATCCAGACTCAAGGATGGAAATCTCTCTGAAAAACTGCTTAACAGTAATTCTCTTTTGAAGATAACTAGACTTTTACCATTATTTGTTTCAGAAGGAATGAGATCAAGCTAAAATAATCCCAAAACTGTTTTTTACTGTACTCCAGAAAAATGGGCAAGATTCTAATGCAGAAAAAATACTATTTACCTTTTAATATATTAAGATAGATGTCTTACAAAGTGAACTGAATCAAAGAGAGAGTCTACAGTTTAAATAATGTTTCTTATTGAAAATTTTAGGATAACTTTTTAATAATGCAAGTATTGTTTTTAATAAAAAC
Organism: Scolopax minor; assembly: GCA_028566535.1. Taxonomy (NCBI): domain Eukaryota; kingdom Metazoa; phylum Chordata; class Aves; order Charadriiformes; family Scolopacidae; genus Scolopax; species Scolopax minor. The sequence goes on along the minus strand of JAOXNG010000001.1, from coordinate 19,283,905 downwards.
ATTGTATTTATAGCTCTGTTTTTCATATTGTTTATACATAAATAATTTTGTAAATCAAGGCATTTTTTTTAAAAGGAAAATTTGTCTTTTTTTTTTTTTTTTTTTTTGTAAAGTATCCTTCTCTAAATTTCATTATATTTATATTTTACTTCCTGACTCAAGGCAGTATGGAAAAATTGGGTCTTTCACTTAACTGAGATAATTTCAGACTGGAAATTTCCATAAATGTATGTTTTCTCTTTGGCAGCATTTAAAATTAATCCTTTTCAAACTATAGCAATGGATTTTAATTAAGCTAACATTAGTCCTCATGTCAAGAGGAATAAACACTGTATTTCTTGACCTTTGAAATAACAGTTAACCTTAGCATAAGGAGACACGTTTAACAAGACTGGAATTAGGGGATATCAATTGTGCTGAAAACAAGGAGGAGATTGTATCTGACTCAAGCTTATTTGCCATAAAATTTGCTTTGCTTCTTGTCAATCCATCTAAATGAAGATGTGTGACTAAGCTGTCTTTATCAGACTGTCTCTGTTTCCCAAGTTCCAAGCCACTGAGTTTGTCAGCTAGGGATTTGCAGCGAGACTGGAAACAGCCATAATGCCATCTCCTTTATTCTCTTAAATATGTAATAAGAAATTTTGAAAATAGTTGAACATGTCTTCTTTTTACCTGTTTGATTTCACATTCACATGCAGAATTTACTTTCATGATATGACTGTTTCTATCTTCTCACGCCCTTCAGTAGTCAGAAAAAAAAGGCCCAGTTAACTCCTGGTATGAAACTTTGCATACCAACAGCCCAGTGATCTGCTGCTTTCATGAAAGCTTGACTAAAATTGTTATAAATTTCTATAAAGGAAGGATTTAATGTTTGCCAATTGCTATATTTTTTCCCCATTCTTATGCTTTGTGTCTAAAACTAATTACTGTAGGCACTTAATATTTGTTTTATTTTATCACAAACTCATACTGTGGTTTGGACTATATTTTTCTAGGTATCTTATTCAAATGTAGTTTCCTCCTTGTAACTTTTACAATCAGCATTAGAGACTGCCTTTTCAATTCTCATTTCCTTCAATTTCTTCTTTGGAATCTCCAAAATATTTTCACAAAAACATTGTTAGTAGATGCATCTTTGGATACAAACCTGTTTCCTTACTTATTCTAAAAGATAGCTTACACATTCCCTATTGCTTTATCATATTGATGGTAAGCACAGTTGAAAGACAACATTGGAGGATAAAGATCTAGTTTAATTCCTACTATGCCACTCACTTTCTCCTTTCTACTTCCTGTGCCATAATTTTCTATTTAGAATGCAAATTTTTTTTTTAAATGGCCTCTGGTTCCTATCATATACCGGGAACAACTGATCTTTGATGTTGTTACCACTCTACATTTCACAATAAACAGATAATAACAAATAGTGTAACAAACATTTGACACAAGAAGCCTTATGAGGACTGGAGTTGTGCAGTGGAAAATGAGCTCAAATACAAGTTCTTGGCTAAAAACTCACATAAAAGTGTATTTTATCTAAAAAGCAAAAAACAAACAATTTTTTTTAAAAACTCTTCCCAACATTCTTATGCATTTATAAAACCTAATAGCAGCTTGGAAAATGAACCGAATAATAGAAAAAAAAAAAATCAAAGATAAAATCTGGTGGGTTCTTATGTCTTTCTGTACTAGAACACAAAAAGATAATAACTTTCACAAGCATTTATAACTTCTGCTAAATATCTATGTAGGCATGAACTGAAGAAGCAGGTGAAAACATTCCCTGAGGAAATAAGTCAATGGAGAACTGACAAGAAGTAACAGCTGGATTCAATCACTCCTGCAAGGTACATACCTCATATTCAAGAAACTTGGGGAAAAAAGAGTTCATTCCTCAAAAATTATGTAATACAGAACTGCTGAAAGGGTCATCCAAAGGAAAAAAATAAGACTCCAAATATGAATCATATCTTAATGAATAGAGAAACTTGGAACAAAGAAAAGAAACTGCATATCAAGGACGAACCATTATCACAAGAATACCACAGTGGTCTGAACAAACCCATAAAAAGCACTATAATTTTGCAAGAAGATGCTACCATTACTCCTGGATTTCAGTGTGTTACATAAAATCTTTTATAAGCAACCGTGAATGTTAATGCTGCTATTGAAAATTATTTTTAATGAGTCTTGAAATGTTAGTTTACATCAGTCTGATGTTATTTATTAAGTACAGTAAAACAGACTGAAATTTAATTTGAATTTAGGCTTCATTAATGTTTCCTGTCAATAAGATTTCTTTAACAAGTTAGTGAGTTATAGGGTATAATCAGACTTTAAAAAAATCTTACTATTGTGGCACATTTCCATATCTACATTAAAATTTACTGTTGCTTAGTTAATTTCTCAGATTACTGAACTTGTAAATTGATAGGAAAAAATCGTTAAGACAAACCAAACAAAATCATATACAGTTTTCTGGCAACAAAGCATTTTAATGCCTATAATAATTAAACACAATCAATATATTAACTATAAGCAGAATTATCTAAGTTCACTTTCATCTGACTGGGATTTAAATTCAGATGGTTGTTTTATTTGCTTTTTAATGTGCATAACAAATTAAAGTGTCAAAAAAACCTTAACAGAATCCTATTAAAGAAACAAAACAAACCCAAAAGAAAAAAAAAACAAAAGGAAAAAAAATAATAAAAAATACCAAAAAAAAAATATCATAATATCCTGTATTTTTACCAATAGGCAAGGAATAAATTAGTGAGATCAAATGGTAAACTTCAATGAGGTATTTCAATCCAGAAAATATTTAGCAGAAGTAACAAATCAGGTACTACAGAAAATAGCAATTAAGAGCCTTTAGGAAAAACAATTAAGAATATTAAAGGACATTATTAAAGGTGGATTTCAATCATTCAATAACTGTAGGAGCAAAGAAAATTAGAAGCTTTTTGCCTCAGTGAATCAAATGCTAAAAGTCTGCGAAAGAGTTCAAGGTGCATTAAGAGGCATTAAAACGGCAGTTAAACCAGTTAGGGGAGATAAACACGTTGCATAGACCTAATGAATTATTTTTTAACTTTCCTTTTTTCTTTTTCTTTTTAGTTAATCTCAACAGCTGATAAAGTGCAAAACATTGAGGGCTCAATTCAGTTGCTTAAATGTAGTTATCTGGTGCCTGAGGGTGTTCAGGAAAATCACAAAGGGTACAGTCCTTCCTCAGAGGTATCTGAAGGCCAGAACAGATTAGCAAGGGTGTGGGAAAGTCTCAGAAGTTTCTGTTGAGGCAACTGTCTCAATGTCATCGCATCCCTGGTACTAATTACTAATTACTTAGCAGGCAGAATTCAAAATGAGAATTAATTCGTCATCATGATGTCATCAATCAGGATTCTATTGCTTTGGGTAATAGGTTTGTACATGCTTGGTGCAGTATAAACTTTGTTATATAACTAATTTTGTTTTGTATATCTCTACTTCTTAACTTTTACCTTTTAAAGTTTTACTCGTCTAGTGGTTTTATGGGTGTCTTATTTTAAGGTTTTGCATTTTATGCTCAAATCAGATAATGAGTTGAAAGACTACATAATTTCTGCCTCTCAAAACAGCAAATGTTCAACAGAATATTTTAAAAGGATCATAGCCTAAAGTCACACCATCCCTGATGCAAAAGGAAGCATATTCAAAAATGATACTTAAAAAGATTTGTATAGATTTCTAGACAGATATTTTACTTAAAAATTTACAGTGAAGATATGCAAGTGCCTCTAATTTGGGGCTGCAGGATCAAAAGTCATAGTTCCTGAGTGCTTGAGTAGAAGCAATCTCTTTGGCACTGATTTCAGAAAATCAATCTTTTCAAACAATCCAATATTCCTAATCCTTCAACTTGTGAATAAGTATCACAGTCCCAAGAGCCTGGAGGCTCTACTATTTCTTCCAAACAGCTGAAATTCCTGACGGAGTCATCCAGTCAGACAGGGAGCTGACCAGACTTTGCCAGCTGTGCACTGCAAGATTTTTCTCTTTCCTTTCCAAATTGGCATCTTTGTCTTTTTCATCTCCTTTCTAGATTCTTGAATTCCTGTCTCAGCTTTCATAGAATCACTTTCTGTTTTTGTGGGCATATGCTGTGATCATTAGTGTTTTGCTCTGAAGTAAGTCAAGTGTATCTGCTGAGTCATGGAGGTAACTGCTCATTGTCTCTCTGGAAGTCCCCAGAGCTGTCAATGACTTATCCTTCTAGGCCTGTGTTTTGGCAGTGGGGATTAACCTGAGAGTCACTCAGGGTCCTGACCTAAATGTTGTCACTGCAGGGGTCTGCTAACAACCTGCAATCTGCCAAGGAACTACCAACTTGAATCAGCAAGTACATTGTCTTTTAATATGTTTATGGTACTATAGTCTAGTAATATACAAAGTTTAGAGGTACCCTAGAACTCATTAAATAACCTAATTGATCATCTGACAGTTGGAAAAGTTTTCAGTGCAAGTGAATGTTAAAGAAAATGTGTTAATCTGAGGCTCTATTATTATGTCATCTGATTTACACTGTTTTCTATCATTTTGATTAATGCATAGATTTTGATTAACACATGGAAAGAATGAGGGATAATATGCATAAAACCACAGCCTGTGGATGTTCTTGCCCTCCCAGTTTGTTCATCTACAGAAAAAAACCACATAGGAATGAAGACAGAAGAGTTAATAGTTAACACACTACTTTCTTCAGTCTTATAAAATATGTAAGATTATAAATCTTTTTTTTTTTTCTATATAGAATTTATTCTATCAGATAGGGATGCAGTAGCTTTTATTTAGATAAATATCACAATCAAGAAAAACCTATTTATACATCTTTTAGTCAAGAGCAGAAGAAAGCTTTAGAAATTATTTTAGTATCTAAAAATAATTCCCTTGTTAAGCAAATTCAGGAGAATTCGAGTTCCACTTCAGGGAGCTTATAATTGTGTCATAGATTACATGAAGGTCATTAGTTTCTCCAGAATTCTTTGAAGTACATATGTAGCTTGTCAGAAAATTTCCACAGAGCTGACTTTCATTTGCTTTATCTACATTGTTTCACTTAAGGGACATTTCACAGAAGCTGAAGTCTTTTAGATTTCTTCTGTTTACAAAATTTGAACAGATTAAAAAGAAATATATAAATATTGCAATAGTTGGGTATGTTTCAAAAAATAAGTAGTCATTAAGGAGGTAATTCCCATGATAGTTTTACAAGTATTGGGTTATGTTACAGAGAGAGTTCTTAAAAAGCTCTGTATTTGCACAGTCTCCAACTCTATCAAAATGGAAGAGACTTAAGTGGATTTTATTTCTTTCTTCAACAGTCTAACTCCTTACTATAGTTGCCCTGGGTAGAGTTCAGAGTATATTACTGCATCTCCTCTGAAAAATCTGAGTTCAGGAAGTTCCTACAGAGTAAAACAGAAAATGGCATCCTGAACCTCATCAGAATCATACATGGAAATGTCTTTCACAGAACTCTCCTAGAGAAAAGGATTACATCTTAAAACAGCAAATGTATCATTGTAAATCTGAACTGCAGTTCTAGACAATTGCATTTCAGGGTGCTTGATTATTTCATTATTTGAACATTGACTTGCTCTGTGTGTTGGCAGCAGAATAGACATACAAAGTTTGACACTCTGCACCTGACCCTCCTGCATGTCTGTTTCCAGCCACTGTCCTGATAAGCTCTTTCAGAGGAGAGCAAAAGACCTCCATAACACATGCAAGCTAAACATTCTTGTGAAATAAGGCAACTTTAAATGTGGACTTGTTTTTCTGAATAAATGGATGGTGTTTACTCTTCCTGTATGAGGGGGATGTATCAATTGCATTGGGGGCTGAATTATATTTGTTGTTGGGCCAATATGTGCAACTTAATGTTACAGTTTTAAAATAAAAATACAGTTTGGCAGATTATTTTTTATCATTACTATTATTTGAACTTTTTATTTTCTCCTCTGAAAACTCCTTTACACTAAAACACTCAAAATTACCTTACCTTTGCATAATGGAAGATTTGGAGCAAGAAAAATTCCCCTTCTGTAGCTCAGGCTGCCAGACTTGTCAGAGGCCTCTATTAACAGAAGTCTACTAGGTAACAAAAAATGGAACAGAAAGTGAGCAATTCTATGATCCTTTTTGATTTATTTTCTTTTTAATCTTTAGACATGGTATTGTGCTGGAAATAGTTTATTATTCCTAAATATATTCCTATTTTTTAAACAGAGGTGACTGACTTTGCTCTTTGAAAGTGCTTATCTGTTTTTCTACCTGTCCTCATTTTCTTTTTTTTTTTTTTTTTTAATGCAAGAACTTTTACTCTAAAAGAGTTGTTGATTAATCTAATGACATTTAATGAGAAATAGGTGGTAGAGGAAACAGAAGAAGGGGAGGCCTTTGATCTTTTCAAGTTACTAGACTAAATGGTAGTGGAAATTTCTTTCTCCATATATGTAGAAATGTTGCTTTGGCCTCTCAAGTCTCTAATATTGTCAGTTGTTCAAAGATAACTCACAAGCTTTTAACCTCAACTTAATTAAAAGATATATCAATTGACTTCCATTATTTAGCATCAAGGAGTCTTATCATGCTGTAATTATCTTAAGTAAATCAGTTTGTTTTACATAACATGCAGTAATTATAAGTCTCCATTAAAAACATATCTTTCAAATTATTTTATCCATAGGTAAAAAAGAAGGTTTTTATATATATATTCCAACCAACCTTATCAACCTTTCTGTAACTGAAGATTTTTCCAGTTAAAGAACTTATTATTTTTTTTTATTTTAAAATAAAATATATGATAATTTTTATAGAAAAATATAATATTCATTCCTGGAAATCAGGATCATTTGAAAATGAAGGTCAGTATGAAACAACCTCTGAAAGAAGATGTTTGTCCTCAGAAATTCTTAACAGATATTCTTAACAAATTTTTAATTATTAAATGTCATCTAATTGGTTAATGGCAATGGATTACTTTCTTTTCTATGTTACAAATGTTTATTTGGGTGTACCCTTTGAAAATAATATCTTTTTTTTTCCTGTACAAATAAATATATCCACTTCAGTGTTCAAATTCAAAAGTGTACCAAGCCAAGTGCAGGGTCCTACATGGAGAATAGCTGGAGAGCAGCCCTGAGGAAAAGGAATTGGGAGTGCTCATGAGAAGCTTGACATGAGTTGGCAGTGCATGCTGGCAGTCCAGAAAGCTAACCACATCCTGGGCTGTATCAAGAGAAGTGTGGCTAGCAGGTAACAGGAGGTGATTCTGTCCCTCTACTCTGCTGTTGTGAGACCCCACCTGGAGTACTGTGTCCAGCTTTGCAGTCCTCAACAGAGGAAGGACATGGATCTGTTAGAACAGGTCCAGCACATGACCAGAGGGCTGGAGCATCTCTCCTATGAAAACAGATTGAGAGAGCTGGGGTTGTTTAGCCTTGAGAAGAGAAGGCTCTGGGAGACCTCATAACAGCCTTCGAGTACCTGAAGGGGACCTACAGGGGAGAAGGAGGGGACCCTTTATCAAGGAGTGTAGCGACAGGATGAGGGCTAATGGTTTTTAATTGAAAGAGAGAAGATTTAGATTAGATACTAGAAAGAAACTCTTTACTGTGAGGGTGGTGAGACCCTGGAACAGGTTGCCAAGAGAAGTTGTGTATGTCCCATCCCTGGAAGTGTTAAGGTCAGGATAGAGCAAGCAGGTCTAGTGGGAGGTGTCCTTGCCTATGGCAGGGGGGTTGGAATTCAATGATCTTTAAGGTCCCTTCCAAGTCTAACCATTCTATGATTCTATGAAATTAACAAAGTTATTAAAAATTATGGAAAGACACTGACATATTTTTCATGTTTGGCACTCAAGCTGTATTCTATCTCCCTGTATCTTTCCAGTCTTACACTTAAACAAATGTCCTTTTGACCTTTTGCACTTGCTTCAATGGTGCCCTTTGCAAAAACCAAACCAAAACATAACACACTTAGTTACTGTTCTGAATGTCACAGCATGTTCTCACAGTTCCCTCAAAGTAGGGAGCTTCAGGAGCTCTTTCATACATATTAGATGGAAATTATTGAAGTTCTGTCACTTCCTCGCTGCTCTGTTTCAAACCGAGGATAATCTAGCTGATGTTCATCACAAGAAAATATTTTAAAGTAACTAATTAGCATCCAAACACGGGGAGCAACATCTTGATAATTCTTGAATATACTTCCTGTTGATAATTCTTGACCTGTAAGGCCCCTGCTCAGGGACAAAAAGACCTCAGATACTGCTCCTTAGAAATCAATCTGCATCAGAAAGTTCCCATTGTAAAAGCCTGTTTGCCAATTGCTGGCACTCACAAATAATATCCACTAGTCATATTTTTTAATCATTATTGTTTTCAAAGATTGAAGAAGAAATCTATTATCTCTGGACTTCATTCTAAATGTTGACTTTCTTAACATTTACAACACTGATATTTATAGAATATTAAGAGACTTAAATGAGTACTGGAATGTTTTGAAGCAGAGTTGAGAATGTTGCTGCATGATTCCTCTCAGCTCTAGGGGGAAATATTTAATGACTAAATCCACTGCTCTGCTTTGAAAAAGCTCAGAAAGTATGTTTTAAAGCCTGCCTTCTAATGTTCCATACTCGTTTTGCTGGAATGGGATATGCCCAAAAGACAGTTTTCTATTTGCTCACAAAACTCTTTGGTGGGAGCAATCCACATCCCATTAGTCCAGATCTGTGCTACAGTCCCACATTGGTTTATCATTTTCACTTTCATTCCTTCCTGTCTCTCTGTAGATACTAAAGTCATTCTAGCTTCATTACATAGCCTTTATGACTTCTTACCAGTCTCAGCTATGATGAGGATGTGATCTTGTGATGAAATATCTTCTTTGATATGTGAGATAGGGCAAAGGAGGTAATAAAGAGGGCAAAGTGCAGCTTTTCTTGTCCTGCTCTCAGTTTTATATTTCAAAGGGAATATAAATCACTCTCTCACACGGAGATCACAAGAAACATTGATTATTTCAGTAGCTCAGCCTGTCATCAAGAAGATATAGCTACAATAACCTGGATACTAGAGTATCATAAGAGTTTTGTTCATTCTTGAATTTTAAAATATGTCACATCACATAGACAGTTTCTGTAACCACATTTTTCTGGAGATCATTGTGTTTAATTCTTAAAAAGGTACTTATCTACACAGATGATTTAAACTCAAGACACTAATTTTTAATTTACTGCATTTAACCAAAAATACACTTCTACCAAAATAGTCAAACTTTTCAGCCTACGAGCAAGTTACGAACAACCTGAGAACAGCACATAGATGTGTTTCCCAAAGCGTGCTTGTTTCACAACTGGCTGAGTGCAATGTTGCCCTCTCTCAGCACATTCAGAAGAATCTGTTCCATCATTGTCATTTTTAACCCTCTTCAGTTTGGGGACACAAAACTGTTTCCAGTCTAGATGAAGACCCTGGATTAGCAAAAATAAAACTGATGACAAGCTTCTTTTCTGTCATTATCTTTCAACACTTTTCAACAGTAGGCCATTACTGTGCTACCAGGAAATGAACCAGACTAGTGGATGTTCCTTGGTATTGGACCTCAGTCATCAATATTAAATATTTCTAATTTGTGACAACTAGCAGTTTTCCAAACAATACCCAGGTAGTGTTTAGGAGCCAGAACATCACAGGAGCTATATTTAACAAGCAGTTTGCATGTCACCTCCTTGTTCTGAAGATTAAGAGAGTTTATTAGCATAGACATATGTCATTCTTTGCCAGTTGGCCTCTGTGCTCAGAAATGTTCCCAGACATACTTAATCCACTTGCATATGTTAAAAACCTGAAGGCCTTATATTAAATTAAGTTATTGTAGTATAGTTAACTTATAGGCTTAGTTTTCCTTCCTTTCTTTATTCTACTTTTGGTTGCATGAGAAAAAGGTTTTAGCTGTTTAACTCTTTGATCTCTTATTGTGATTGTCTTGATTTCTGTTTTCATCTCATTTTCATTACAGTGAATTCAAACTTTGAAAATATTGATCTATTCAGACCCATACCTAATTTATAATTATTACAGCCTAGCATGAGGAAATATGAGGCCCCTCAAGGCATACAATAAATAATTTTATCTTGAATATTTGAATTGTTAACATATTTATCAAGTATTGGGCTTAAGAAACAGTGACAAGTTATTTGCACATATTTCAGTCTCAAAAAGCAAGAGGCCTTTAGAGCTCCATTCATTCTCCTTGGGCTGCAAGAAACAAGTTTTCCCTTGTTATACATAGCAAATATCAGGAATGTTCTAAATTGTCTTGGTTTGATTAAACTAGGCATTTCTGAGCCTTATTGCAGAACCAATCATACTTTTGACAAGAGCAGAACAAATGCTCAATTTCAAATGCAGTAAATCTATTCCAACTCTTCTTTGAATAATAACAAGGGGGAAGTATATTTCTACTTAATATTTGCTAGCTTAAACGTTCCCTGCATGTGAAGCACAAATCATTTCCCCCATAAGCAAAATGAACAGAGGCCATATCTGATAAAAGAATAGTTAATGTTTCCAATCTCTCTTCACATTTTTTTTTTTTAATATATATGGAGCAATCTTACATTACATAAAGCCTACTGAAGCAGTCAAGGTATCTGGCAAAATTTCAGAATTCTAATATAAGAATCTGTACTAATATGTGATGTATTTATTTTGTTCTTTCACTAAGAGAACACCATCACTAGATTGTCCTGAATTTCTTGAAAGATTACTTTTACCATTTTCAAATATTTTTCTGAATCTGTTTGGTGTCTACTTAAATCTAGTGTATCTCAAAAGAAAACTTAATTAGTAAAGCTTGCATATAGATGGGTGAGTGAGACAAGAACAAATGAGGCAAGAACAAATATATATCTGAGTCAGATATATATCTACTGGATGATGACTTCATTATATTAAATTGCATTTCTATGCATTTCTAACACATACTTAACGCTAGGAAAGCTCCTTTTTCTATGAAATCACTGTTGAGACACTTGCCTTAATAAGAACTACTAATTTAAACAATTCAGGATTAGTAGTAAAGTTTTACGAGTTTATCGCCCAAAGTAAACAAAATTTTTCACAATTGAAGACTTTCTTCATAATTACTGTCATATTTCTAGACATAAGAATAAATGAAACAAAATTTTATCAACATAATACAATGTCTTGCCTTTAAAAAATCAAAATTGGTTAATGTTACACAACAGATTCATAGAATCATAGAATCATAGAATAGTTTGGGTTGGAAGGTAGCATTAAAGCTCATTTAATCCAGCCTGCCCTGAAATGAAGAGGGACATCTTCAACTGGATCAGGTTGCTCATATCCCACTCTAACTGACCTTGAATGCTTCCAGGGATGGGGCATCTACCACCTCTCTGGGAAACATGTTCCAGTGTTTTGTTACCCTCATTGTAAACATTTCCCTTAGATCTAGGCTAAGTCAACCCCCTTTTAGTCTAAAACCATTATCATTTGTCCTATCACAACAGGACCTGATAAAAAGTTTGTCCCCATCTTTCCTGTAGGCCTCCTTTAAGTACTGAAAAACTGCAATAATGTCTCCCTGGAGCCTTCTCTTCTCCAGGCTGAACAACCCCAACTCTCTCAGCCTGTTCTTACAGGAGAGTTGTTCCATCCCTCTGATCATTTTTGTGGCCCTCCTCTGGACCAGCTGCAACAGGTTCTTGTCTTTCCTGTGTTGAGCGCTCCAGAGCTGGACTCAGTAATCCAAGTGGGGTTTCATCAGAGTAGAGCAGAGTAGCAAAATCCTTTCCCTCAGCCTGCTGGCCATTCTTCTTTTGATGCAGACCAGGATACAACTGTCTTTCTGGCTGTAAGTGCACATTGCAGTCTCATGTCCAGCTTTTCATCCATCAGTATCCCCAAGTCCAGATGGGCTGGTCTCAATCTCATTGTCCCTCATCCTTGTTGAACCTCTTGAGGTTCAAACAGGCCCACTTCTTGAGCTTGCCCAGGTCCTTCTGGACAGCATGCTGCCCCTCAGTTATGTCAACCACACCACTGAGCTTGGTGTTGTCTGCAAACTTGCTAAGAGTGCACTTGATACCATCTATGTCATTGATGAAGACATTAAACATTCCAACCAATTCCTCATCCACTGAGCAGTCCACCCATCAAATCCAAATCTCTCCAATTTTGAGAGAATGATGTTTGGGGGACCATGTCAAAAGTCTTAAAGAAGTCCAGATAGATGACATCCGTAGCTTTTCCCTTGTCCACTGTAGTCACTCTGTTGCAGAAGTCTACTTGCTTGGTCAGGCAGGACTTGCCCTTGGTGAAGCCATGTGGGCTGCCTTGAATCACCTCCTTGTCCCCCATGTACCTTAGCATAGTTTCCAAGAGGTTCTGTTCCATGATCTTCCTAGACACAGAGGTGAGTCTGACAGGTCAGTAGTTCCCAGGGTCCTCCTATCTATCCTTTTTAAAATGGGATGAAGGAACAGTTTTGTCCCCTAAAATCAAAGATTTCTGTAATGGAATTTCTAGTAAAGAAATTATATGTTTCCACTTCAAATAGTCAACTGTGCAATCAGATTTTATTTATATTTTTATATATACTTATATATATATAAAATTTTATTTTTATTTACATGACTACTGTCTTCGTATCAACTTTCAATTTACTGTTCTGTGGAACAGCTATCACAACTTTGGTCCAAACTGATCCAACTATTCCAAGGCAGGATTCTCTCAGTCTGTCTTGTGGCTCCATTTCACTTCAGCATCTCTAAGCAGAGACTCCAATTTCCAAACTGCACTGTACATACCTTCTACACTATGAACTATGAATTTAGGTAGAGTAATACAATTTTCATGTAATGTACAGATTTTTTTCCCTCCTAGAATCTTCCATTGATTCTTAGTTAAATAATTAATTTAGAATTAAAACAGAAAAAAAACCAAAACAAAACAGAATTACAAGAATTATGCTTTCATCTTGCTCTCCCACATCTATATGGATTGCATTGCTTATCTAGCTGTTGGTCCCTTTCATATATATTATTACTGCATTTGTTTTCATTTTAAAGACAATTTATTTTTACATATCTTTATGAATATCGTCTAGAAGTTATGGTGTAATTCTCAAAGAAAGCAAAGAAGGAAAAGACAATGCAAATAGATGAACAAAGTTCTATTTCACTTTAACTTAAAATATTGAGGGTCTTAAAAAACACTCAAGAAAAAGATTTCACAGTGAAGGTTCAGTGCATCAACAGTTTCTCTGCTGGAAGAAAATAACTATAAAGAAAAAAAGAGAAAGAAAAGGGAAAAAAAAAAGGAAAAGGGAAAAGGAAAGGGAAAGGGAAAGGAAAAAGATGAAAGTGATACAGAGAAGAAAAAGAGAAAAAGACAAAGAGAAAAAGGTTTGGTTTGTGTAAGTACTTCTTTTGGGGCAACCAGAGACTCTGGCATAGTAGAATATTTTCTGATTAGTGTTATCTGTAAAACAGCTGTTTGAACCACTCTTCTTACATTTATGACCCATTATCTAGAAGGTAATTCTGGTCTATTAATCAATTCTTTTTTGAAAGCATCCTGTAAAACATAATTGAGGTACCCTATCTTGCCTTGGTCCAGCTCTGGCATTTCTACTCAATGGAGAAATAAAACACCAAAAGTGTCTCCATAACATCTCAACCATCCACAACAACATCCATAACCATCTCAAACTGATTGCTGTGGCTTGCATTCTACCTAACACCTGCAAAAAGAGGTAAGAGGGGGAGTCTCCCCTATGCCTTCAATCAGCATAGAAAATGATACAAAAAAATAAGACAAAAAAAGTCTTAATAGTTAATTGAGTTCTTGCTTTCATGAACTTTGCAGCATGAGGAACTTTCTGGTACCATTTCAGAGAAGAAATAAGAGAGAACCTCACTGCATCCCTTTTTCTGTTTCCACACTGAGGATCAGAGCAAGCCAGTGATGAAATAGGCAGGAAGTCACAATGTTCCTGGAGGGACTGAACTGTACAACTCTGTTCAAGATTCCAAAAGGAATAAGGAATTTTCACTGGACTAACTCTGTGCTCCAGATACAAATCCCTTTCCATACCTGACAGCAAAAAACTGCACTCCTACCTTTACTAAAATTATGGGTTTGTGTTGTTTTTTCTACTTTCCAAATACATAAAGAGACTATATATTGATCCTATCTACTTAGTGCCTACTCTGGAATATGAATATTCAGGAAATAATCATGATTATGAATAGACAGACAAGCAGAGACATAGACTCAGCCCCAGGGTAGACAAAGAACTGAAAGTTGAGATAAGCTAGAGAAGGTCATGAATTTTCAAGGAATTTGTGAAAGAGTTGAGGAGGTAAAGAAAAATAGATGTTTACAATGAAAAGGAAAAGAAGTTGTTAATTCTAATGACTTTTATTAGGTATTATAGCCCTAAGGACACCAGTAACTTTATTAACTCTTTTTACATATTTTTATATAAAAATATTTCCATTTTTTTTCCTAGGCTTAGCTTAGGGAATAGAATCTAATTGAATTGACATGTTTTAATAGAATATTATATACTTTATATATATATATATATGATTCAATGTACAGATTTATGAAAGCAGTAGAAGAGAATTTATAAGACTGGTTCATTCAAAAAGGAACACATATACATATGAGTGAAAATTCTGTATGTTGTAAGCAATTTGAATTTAATCATTTAATTGTCTTGAGTTGATCTCCTTAATTAAATCAGTTGAGTTTCTACAGTATACCAAAAGGTCATATAAAGGAATATGATGGATCTAGCCTTCATATTGTGTTGAGTTTCCAACATTTGTGTAGTTCTGTCTTCAAAAAGGGCAAGAAGGAGGATCCAGGAAACTACAGTCTCACCTCCATCCCTGGATAGGTTATAGACAGCTCATCCCGGATGCCACCTCTAAGCATGTAGAAGCCAGCATGGATTCAAAGGGAAGTCATGCTTGAACAATCTGATATCCTTCTATGATAGAATAGGAGAGAGCAGTGGGTGTTGTCTTCCTTGACCTCAGCAAACTCTTTAACACTGTCTCCCATGACATCCTCACAGGTAAGATTAGGAAGCATGTGTTAGATGAGAACTGAGAACTGAGAGGCTTGTGATCAGCGATGCAGTCCAGTTGGAAACCTGTGACTAGCGGTGTTCCCCAGGGATCAGTACTGGGTCTGGTCTTGTTCAATATATTCATCAGCAACCTGGATGTGTAAGAGTGCCTTCAGCAAGTTTGCTGATGATGCAAAACTGGGAGGAGTGGCTGACACAACAGAAGGCTGTGCTGCCATTCAATGAGACCATAAAACTCTCATTGGAAAGTTGGGCACTGAGGAACCTGATGAAATTCAACAGAGGCAAGTGTAGAGTTCTGCTCCTAGGGAGGAATAATCCCATTTATTTGTTTGTGAGCTGACTGGATGGAAAGCAGATCTATAGAGAGAGACCTTGGAATCATGACCATGAACAAGAAGTTGACCATGAGGCAGCAATGTGCCCAAGACAGCCAATGGTCTCCTGGAGTGCATTAAAAAGAGCATGGCCAGCAGGTTGAGGGAGGTCAACCTCCCCTCTGCTTTGCCCTGGTGAGGCTGCATCTGGAGTACTGTGTCCAGTTCTGGGCCCCCCAGTTCAAGAAGGACAGAGAACTGCTAGTGAGAGTCCAGTGGAGGCTACAAAGATGATCAGGGAATGGAGCATCTGACTTCTGAGGAAAGGTTGGGAAACTTGGGTCTGTTTAAGCTGGAGGAGACTGAGAGGGGACCTTATCAATGCTTATATATATCTGAAGGGCGGACGTCAAGAGGATGGGCCCAGACTCTTCTCAGTGCTGCTTGGTGACAGGACAAGGGGCAACAGAGACAAGCTGGAACACAGGAAGTTTTGTCTCAACATGAGGAGAAACGTCTTTATTTTGAGGGTGACATAACACTGGAACAGGCTGCCCAGAGAGGTTGTTGAGATATTCAAAATGCACCTGGAACATTCCTATCCAGCCTGCTCTAGGTTTACCTGCTTTGACGGGGGAGTGGACTAGATGACTTCCAAAGGTCCCTTTCAAGCCCTACAGTTCTATGATTCTGTGATCTCTGTCATGGTTTAATCGCAACTAGGACAACACAGCTGCTCACTCACTCCTGCTTCCCTCTCCCCGAGAAAGGTAAGGAGAAGAGAGAAAAAAGGAGAGGAAAGGGGAAAAACTGGCATCATAGGCTGAGATAAAGACAGTTTAATAGAACAATAATGGAAAAGGAAAATAATAATAATTATGATAATGATAAAATAATATAAAGGTCACTCTCACTGCCCAGTGAATTGGTTGCCCAGTCCCACCCAAGCTCTGATCATGGATTCTCCCCTCCCACCAATCCCCATTTAAATCCTGAGCCTGACGTCTACAGTATGGAATATTCCATTGACCATTCCATTGTTCTATATATGCTCCTCCTCAGCTTCTATGGGAAGCTGAAAAAGGTTCTTGGATACTAAAAACATCACTTATCAACAGCTAAAACAATATCCATTATTGACTTCCATACCAAACCTGAAACACAGCAGCCGTTAGAATGTAAATTAGTTCTATCCCAGCTGAAATCAGGACAATTTCCAAAATAAATATCTATCTGGGAAACCAGTAAGTTTTTTAAATGTAGTTGCAAGTAGTTGGGATAAATGAAACCAGAAATACAAAGAATAATTGCTATTTTCAGGCTTACTGTCCTCATGCTGGAAGTAGTAAGACATACTCTGCAAACTATCTCATGTTGGCTAGCTTCTTTATTTTACCTAACACATACATCTGACCCTGGTATTATTACATTTGTTTTTAACTTTCTTTTTTTTCTTTGAATGACAGCATTTAGCTTCAAGGGAAAGCAAGTGTCCGCTCTTGCTATACACTAAAGCAATATCTCTTGTCAGTGCTAGGACATCTCCAAGCTCAATGTTTCTCCTACTGTTGATGCTAAATAAGTGCAAGGGCTCTGAGATGGATTGGTGATATTGCCGCTAGCATTCGCAACCAAGCCCTCTTGGGTGCAAACTTACAGAAGCATCCCCTGGACTTCCTGACCAGTTACATTTGAAAATGTTTTCACCTTGACCAAACATGTCAAACTCAAAAACTCAGCACATTTCTTGCTGGTGGAGTGCAGTGTCTAGCTACCAGGAGTGGGACTTTTCTGCTATTCAGACCTTACCGGCTTTCACATCTGCAAAAGCCTAGGACAACTGCCTCTAAGGAAGTTCCTTGTACTCTCTGATGAAAAAGAAAGTCAGCAAAGTGAAAAGCCAAGTTGCGAACTATGTGTATTTTTTTACTACATAGATTTTAATAAGCAGGATACAAAGGGAAAAAACAAGACAGAAGTTCAAAACAAGTGTGTGGTAGATAAAGGATAAAATTAGTACCAGTGATAAAACTTGTAATGAATTAATGTATTTGATTCCAATACTAGCTGTTATCATTTATGTATATAGTTAATCCCTAGACCTCGTCACAACTTTTATTAAGTATTAAATCTAATAAATTATCAATTGAAAATTAAAAGAAAAGGTCCCTGCTCCCTAAAACCTCCAGTGAATAATTGCACAGGATCACAAAATATGGTACTGTATACACAGCATCAACATTAATTCTAAAGGATGTTTCAAAGTATAGAAGTATGAGGTGAAGTATAGAAGATAGAGGTGAAGAGGAAAAATTCTTAAACAAGGAAGGGCCACTGAACAGAACCAAATAGTTATTTATCTATTATGTATTTGGGTTTCTTAGTTCAGTCAGGGATTGTTTTCTTCTCATGTTCAAATAAAAAACATAATGAAGATTATATTCTCTCTCAGTTATGCCCATTTCCTTCCCTTTCAAAATATATTTATGAGAATAGTTAAGAAAAGGAAGGTTAAATATTAGCATTCTATAACATTCAAGTTGAGAAAGCTACAGAGTGAAAGGAACATGCTTTTTGCATCCTATAACAGTGTCACCGAAAACAGCAACAAAAGTAATAAATTTGGCATACCTCAGATGCTTACATAACAAGACACCTACCCTCTCAGTCTTCCAAATGATCTAAATTTGAAGAAAGACAACAGATTAATTAGGGTAAAGCTGAATCACATTTCAAAGATCTGTGTCTGTGGTGTTTAAATCTAATCCAGTCAGGAATGACTTAAGAACTCAGAAGTTTGCTGAATGGAGGTCCCTCTCTTTTCCTCATTTTGTCTGAGGGACAGTGTACCACAAACCACCAAATTCAGTGTTTTCCTGGGGCTGTAGGAAAGCTGGAAACAACTCACTCTGAATTTTAGTGGAATCTGTGTGTGTGACTCCCAATAGGGCTTGTGAAATGTCATCTTTAATTGACATGGAAAAAAGCTTACATTATTCTGTATTAAAATTGTGGTGATTTCATAGGATTGTCATAGAAAATTATCAGAATTACACAGTGATGCATGTTAATTTTTCCATATCACCACCTAATAAATTCTGCAATTAACCCATATCATTGCTCTAATATCATGTACTTTGGGGAAATCTTTTCAATTAGAAACTCAACAGTAGGAATGGAGAATTGGATAGGATGTCTAAAATTGGATTTACATTGCTCGTTTTCCCTTAAGGTTAAAATACAGGCTTGAAAAGTAGCATTTTTTCTTTATGTCTTTTTTTATCGGCTTTTTCTCCTATTTCAATGGAATTAATGAATGAGATAAAGTCAGAAAGCTCAGGAACAAAAGTCAAAGAAGATTTGTGGATTTATTAAAAGGAGAGATACTATTCAGAATAGTCATATATGAGTAGGAGCTGTTAAAACCATCAAAACATGAACACAAACTTTTCATTTTCTAGCTCATTTAATTCTTGGCAAGAACCTCAAAGTTAATAATTTTTACCAGAAATTTTTAAAAAAACCAAACAGCAATGACACCACCAACCAAACAGTATTCAATCTCTAAAAATGTATGTCATTTGCCATTTGTAAATAAACACAATTACATACAAGGTGCTTATCTTAACTGGGCTGTCTACTAAACTCTTACTATTGAGGGAGAAATGGAATATACTTTCTATTCTTAAAGAGGTCAGCAAGTGAGAGGAAAAGTGTGGACATATTTATAATGCTTTGCCAGAGGGGACAGTTTAGGTGTTTATGACTTTAGTTTGTTTTGGCGTCTTTCTGTTGTCGTTTTTGTTTGTTTGTTGTTTTTTCTTTACCCCTGTTTTCTTTTGCAGCTGTTTTTAGTGCTGTTGGCACTGACCCAGAAAATATTGCTCAAAGTCCAAATTTTGCATTAGTGTGTTTCCTGACCCTAGCCTGGGGTTGGTTTTATATGAAATCAGAATTGAGGTTCTCAATATGCTTTTATAGTCTCTGTACATTTTTTCCTTTCACGTTCTATTTTAATGTTCTCACACTGAGGGATACAAGGAGATCTCAGTGACTGCAAAGACTAAAACAGATGCCCTCAGTTTGGAAAACATCAGTCCAGAAATTTTGTAAGCTATGTCTAGAGTGGTTGTGACAACTTCATTCAGACACACTGTTAGAATAGCAATGAATGTGTGCCTTTACAATTGTGCAACAATGCACAGGAGCCACGAAGAAGTATATAATATTCCGTTGCAACATTCCCATACTATGATAGTTCTGAATATAGGGAATTCCCAGGACACAATTCAGCAGTAGCTGAATTTTATACCCTTATAAGGATAGGTATTATAGGTTTAATTAGACTTTATAGGGAATTCTTCCACACAATAAATTAATAAATTAATAAACGAATGCTGGCATTAAAAAAAATTGGACAATAATTGCTGTTCTGAATCAGAAAGATATGTCCTTTGCCAAATGATATGAGAATATCATGAGAATTTCTTTGAAAGAAACCTCAATATCTAATTTACTTTGGATACAGAATATGTCATTAGTCAGGAAAATGTGTCAAGTTTGCAAGAAAAGCTCCTAATTCACAAAAGGCTTAGGGTCAAGAGCAGTTTCATGACTCCTTTGAGCAACTCCAATATAGCAAAGTGAATGCTTTATAAATAAGAGAAACAAACCAAGAGATTTCTCTCAGAGTAAGACAGCAATCAATTTACATTCATGTCAATCACCACATTTTATATATGGGGGGCACATGACTGAGGAATTTATTCTAGAGCCTCCATTAAGTCATTGATTACTTTGGTAATAAAGACCTTGTTTAAGTAAAAAAATAGATAAATGTACTAAGACATTATTTTCAAGGATCAGGTGTTGCCTAAAAAAAAGGGAATTTTTATAGCAATTTTCCTTTTCTTGTTACTTTTAGATTGCATATAATATCAATCTCACAGGACACTAGTAATTAACTATTTAGATCCTCAAAAGAACAACATTTGAGAGGTACTCAAAACACTTAAGCACTTAAGTATTAAATTTAGATTTCCAGAGTCTGAATCAACTGAATAAACTGGTGTTTTTTCCACCTTGGTAAAGGTCTTGAAGACTCTCCCTTAAGTTGGCTGCATTTATTTTCCACTCAGATCAAGAAGTTAGGCATTTCTAAGCCCCATGCAAACTGTTCTGGGATATACTTTCACAGTACCTTACCCAGATATCCAATATCTAAAGAAGAAATTACTTTCATTCTTGATCAAAAGCTACTTCATTAATTTTTTTTCCATGACGTGTGATACAGGAGTTACAATCTATGACCTTCCCCCAGTGCCTGAATTCCTGCCTTTTTCATTATCAATTCAGCTTACTAAGAGCTAATTTTCAAAAATTTAGCCTAAGAGTTGAAGCCCCATCATCATTTTGTGCAATTTCTGCTGTCTCAGACAAGAGTTGTGTTGACTGTTAGAGATTCTCTAAGAGGAATTAAAATCTCTGTAGACATTGTTTAGAGAGCAAGATGTCCAATTCAGCACCAAACGCACTTTGATGACAAAAGTGCAAATCTCGACATGAAGACAAAAATTTCATATTAGGATCCTTGCAATACCAATGGCTCAGATACCTATAATGTGTGATAATTTATACAAAGTTTGTAGAAAAAAAGTATTTCCTATAAAGGTCATCCTGGAACTTGCACCCTGACTTGGATCATGGGGATTTCTATTTCTCTGCCTCCAGGGATACTTCACAGAAAAATAAATCTGAATGAAGAATAAATGATATTAAATACAGACTGGGAAACGTTTTAACAATAGGAAGTCAAAGGCCTTCATGTAAGATATTATTAATAGATTTTAGTAGATATGAAGACACAAACTGCCACACAATATCACTTTCATGTTATTTGGAATGGTGGGATACTAATTTTTAACAAAAAACTTTTAACAAAAAACCTATGAGCGCCAACCTGTATGAACAGTTAACATCAGCTAAGGATAATTTCCAGTTGTT
This sequence comes from Scolopax minor, assembly GCA_028566535.1. Classification (NCBI taxonomy): domain Eukaryota; kingdom Metazoa; phylum Chordata; class Aves; order Charadriiformes; family Scolopacidae; genus Scolopax; species Scolopax minor. The sequence continues at coordinate 19,262,402 of JAOXNG010000001.1, read as the reverse complement.
TAACAAATACAAGGGTAGCAAATAAAAGTGTAAGAAAATAAACAACTAGAAAATATTTTAAACCAGGTTTTTCTTTTATTAAAAAAAGTATCTTTTCACTTATCAAATCCATAATGCCATTATAATTTTTACTTCCTGGGAAATAAAAAATAGATGCAATACTTGATTCTTGTTCAGTGCACACTTTAATTGCTTTTACTTCTTGTTATTTGCATTGCTTTGAGAAATCTGATGAACTTTATGTTACATTAGAATATCAGAAAAAAATGGAGATACATTGCTATCTTGAGAAGAAAAATACCATTTTTTTTTTTTCAAGTTCCAGTTCACTCTTGGGGGTCTACATCCCATATGGGTCTATTTTAAACTAAGACCTCAAAAGGAAACATGCTTATTTCTTCTCTTTCTAAAAAGATGCAAATAAGAGTCAGGCAAATTGGTATTGATGATCATGCATCCTTCAGTTTTCTAGTCTTTTTTGCCCCTTGAAATTTAGACAGTCACATCCAAATTCATTTTTTGGCACTTTCTTAGGGACATACAAATATTTGAAGTTTAAATGACATACTGTATTTGTTTCTCCTTTTTATTTTATATTAAAATTATGATCTATATGATCATGACCATATCTATGATATATTTATTGGCATGCTTGTAGGAAGAAATAGGATTTTTAAGTTGTGGGTTTTTCTAATTATTATTTTAAGTTGATTAGGATAGCAGCCTTTCTACAGCCCAAAGCTTCCTTATTAATAAAGATTGGGCTGTCTAGCCCAGCATTAAGTTTATCTATATGGGAGGCAGCATAGAAACTGCGGTTAGAAATCACTGTGGAGTTTGAAGTTAAAATGTATCCCACCATATAAATCTTGATTTCTGCTAAACGTTAGGTGTTTAAAAAGCCCTTTCATGCTGCCATTATTATCAGTGGGTTTAGTGTGGATATGTTTTTTTGAGCTGTTCCCAGTGCACAGTGAGATTCTCTCCTGCAGTATGTAGGAGTTTCAGAGCTATCTGAATTAATGTTTTTGCAGTTTACGAAACCTCTTGTGCTACATAATTTTGCTGTATGGAAAAAGATGGAATTAGATCTCTTTTGGCAGACTCAGTGCAACCACTCACATATGAGCTGTCCTGCTGTTCCCTCTCTGAAAAGCCATTGTCTCTCTATCATTGTAGACTTCCATCTTGGCAAAATTGCATCGCCACAGTATGATTTCTATGGGTTTTATTTTAAACAGAATTATTTATGCTATTCTTACAAAATCTAAATCATCAGAGCCTCTAGAGTGAAAGTTAATTCTGCTGCCAGCAGCTGTAGCTTTGCCCTCTGAAGCTGAAGCTGGCGGTGGCAGCAATTACTGGCCATCCCTGTTCCGATAAATTTGTAAGTGTTTTCCCTTTGATCAAATATGTCAAGCTTTTAATTCTGTATAATCATTGATTGCATGAAGTGCTAGGCCATCTTGTTTTAGCATCATTCACATCTGCTGCTATTTCCTAGTTATACAGGTAAAATGCATTGACCTAGAATATGCACCTAACCTCAGCATCCTCCTGTGGCAGAATGCCAGCTACTTCTGAAATACTTTTCTCAAACAATTGAAATCCCAAGAGATGGCATTATGCTAGATGAAATTATTAAAAACAAAACAAAAAAAACTAAGAAAAATGAACAAAAAAAGAAACAACCATCCATTCTGACATCACAGACTGGCTAAATTTGCAATGCAAAGTACTGCAGCAACTTTAAGTTTATGACAAACACTCTCCAGCAGACAACTGTTATTTAGCTGACATTCATTGTGTGCCTGTGGTCAGGAGGAAATATTTGTGTAACAACAGCTTTTTTCTACCAGATATTGGGGAAACTTAGTATAATTAGATTTACCTTTGCAACCCAGATGTATAACAAGAGAGTGCATGATCCAAGGTACCTAAAATTCCAATAATGGTCCCAAAAGTATTTTCAGTTCAAATTTCTAAGTAGAAAACCACTTGATGAACAAAATGAAGTTTTCACTTTGAAAAATGAATAAATGGGATTCTCTGACTATTTCAGAATTTTTTATTCTTGCTCTTCCCCTCATAGTGAATAAACTTATGTAAAAAGAACATTTCCTCCAAGCTTTCTGTTTCGGCAGAAATGCATTTTCTGATACTTTCCAGGAATTTTTTTTTTTTTACAATTTTAATATGTAGTAAAAACAATAGCCAAGTAGCATCAAGTAATGCGCTGATAAAGCAAATGGAACCACTTATTACCTGTTATCTCCCTATGTATATGATTTTTAAACATATGCTAATTCAGAAAATAGGAAACTCCTAGAACAGGAATATCTTGCCACCACTCAGGTAACACTGTACTCGTACACCTATGATCATTTTGTATTCTTAGTATGCCATGATATGCTTTCAAGTTTTCAAAAATGTTAAGACAAAGTAAGGTTATATGGCATTTTTATGTTTGTATCAGTAACTATGTATCAGTTCAGTTTTTTCATTAATCCTCCCAAAATTTTGCACTTTGTAACTTAGACGCATAATTTTTAGACTTGAAGCAGCAAACTTATGTTTAGATGGGAGGGCCTACATGTCATATTTTCATATAAGAAAATAAAATTGATAGGATTTATACCAAGCAGGGAAATATATACCTTTTGACCACATTCAGTAATGCACACTCCATTTTATAGCAGCTTCTAAGACTGTTGTATGAGTGTAGCTGTGGACTTGCTCTTTAACAAGGGTTATTTACTGTACATGACAAGTTTAGAAGTTCAGCCATTTTGCAACAGTCTGAATGATAAAAAATGGCAATATTTTCGAGGTGAAAGTTCATCACTGCAAAAGTTCTAACACAAAATGATCTTTTTTAAAAAAAAAGTCAGTCTGAAAGAACAAAAAAATAGATTTAATGTTTTAATACATTTGAAAATATTTGAAACAGTTTGGTCATTTAGTTTGGTTTTTTGCTTTGTTCTGGTTTTTTTTTTGCTGCTTTGGCCAAACCTTGTTCACACTTTCACACTAGTTTTTGTAAACTCCAGTAAAACCAAGGGACTGAATTCCCTCCCTGTTATGACACTGCATAGAAGGAGGAATTCTAATTCAAGCTGCAGCGCAAAGCAGAAAATATTTAGCCATCACAGTACACACGTAGATTAAGTTCACGTAGTAAGACAGTTTTCATCTTTTTTAATAATAGCCCTTATTTTTGTCTGAATGACTCTTGGGTAACTCCTACTTTTCAAAGTTTAATTCCTCCATAACTGAAGGAATGAAACACATGAAATTTAGCCATTCCAAATGTCACCCTAGACAGTGATAACATAATTATTTTAATTACTGGTTGCAACTATCTAGCTTTCTACTAGCTGCTGTAAATTTCCAAGATATTTTGAACCCTGCCCTGTCTCCCAGAAGGAGTTATAACTACACTTTGAAAATACATACATGTTCTATTCTGTGACAATACACCCTTCACTGTATCCCATATGTGAATCAGGACATGAAGGTTAAATCCAAAATGTTAAAATTGTGCACATTTAAATCCACATTTTTATGAAGGATTACTAACATAAAGCTTTGGTTTCCTCTGAGTGGATGTGTATATCCATTGAGTAAACAGCTATATCGCAGGTGTTAGACAGAAGGTCTTTTTACATACAATGGAGATGAAAAGACATGCATAAACATCATTCAGTTCATCTTAAGTTAGACACTGAAAAATTCCAGAGGAATCATATCCTAAGAGTATTTCTCCATCTGCTTAAAAATGGAACTTATGAGAAAGTAGCTCAGCTATAGATGTCTAAATTGAAGACACCAGCATTATCCAAGACAATTTCCCTAACTGTTTTTCCCATTTTGATACGCAGATGGAGGCATCCTAAGGTGGGTCAATCTATCAAAGGTATTTTACCCTTTGAAAACAAGGAGAGTGATTCAGGCAGGCCTGAATTAACAAACAGATTATAAGTTAGACCCATATAAAGATTTCATAATAAGATATTAAAAACAGTGTGTGCTTGTTTGAAAGTCTTTGGGAATTTATAAATAAAGTGTTCAGGGCTTTGGGTTGGTTTTTTTGTTTGTTTGTTTGCTTGTGTACTGTGTGTAAAGCCACAAATTAATAGATACTTAACTTTTTAATTGTAAATAGAATTTTCAGCTGCACTGCTCATTGTTTATCAAGTAACTTGCATCACATCTCTAATAAAAGGTTGTAAAATACTGAATATCTAATTAATTCTTTCTCTGTCAAATTTCATTTAAAAAAAAGACAATGATATGTATGACTAACAAACACCAACATTTCTGCTGCTTTTGACTTCTAGAACTAAAGATGCATTTTTATTTAAGAATGAGAAGATGGTACCTATTATGCAAAATATTAAAAAGTAGGTTTTATAGGCACTCATTTTCCTTTGTAGGCACCTGTCTCCTTATATAAACATAAACTTTAAGTGAAATAACTGTTCAGCACATTTTAGATACAACATGGTTATTTGGGGAATTTAAACTATGAGTAAATTATAAATGATAACATTTACCCCAATGCACTAGTCACAAAACCAGATATAAAACTGCAATGAGCTTCATTAAGAAGATGCCTAAAGTTATTTGTACAAGTTTTCATTAGCTTTAACAGTAACATATGCATATAAATGTCTTGTATTCGACAGTAAGCTGAATCAGGAGGAAGTACTACAATTATAAATACATTTTCTTGATTCACATATTAGAAAAAATACACATGGACAAGCCTTTCCCTTTTGTTCTTAATTTCAAAAGCCTCTTTAAACATAGGATGAAGCTTCAAGAGCATGGTTGAAAGTGTAGACAGAGAGGAAGTTTTTCTTCCATTAGAGGAGGACCAGGTTTGGTACCACTTGGCCAATGTAGATGTTCATAAGTCCATGGGCCCGGATAGGATGCACCCACGAGTGCTGAGAGAGCTGGCAGATGTTATTGCTGGGCCACTCTCTATCATCTTTGAAAGGTCATGG
>JAOXNG010000001.1:19245073-19257290 GCA_028566535.1 Scolopax minor | reverse complement strand
GCACTGGTGAGGCCACAACTGGAATACTGCATCCAGTTCTGGGCTCCCCAATTCAAGAGGGACAGGGAACTACTGGAAAGAGTCCAGGGAAGGGCAAAGAAGATGATTCAAGGATTGTAGCATCTCCCTTATGAGGAAAGGTTGAGAGAGCTGAGGCTCTTTAGTCTGGAGAAGAGAAGTCTGAGGGGAGACCTTATCAATACTTATAAGTACCTAAAGGATGGGTTGAAGGAGGAAGGAACCAGATTCTTCAGTAGTTGCCAGTGAGAAGACAAGGGATAACAGGCACAAATTGGAACATAGGAGGTTCCACTCAAATATGAGGAAAAACTTTCACAGTGAGGGTGACAGAGCGCTGGAAGAGACTGCCCAGGGAGGTTGTGGAGTCCCTTCTTTGGAGATTTTCAAGACCTTCCTGAATGCACTCCTGAGTAACATACTCTAACATGCTCTAGACAATGTTGCTTCAGCAGGGGAGTTGGACTAGTTGATCTCTATGGACCCTTCCAACTCTAAAAAAAATTCAGTGAAATTCAGTGAAACTCATCTACAGAAAAACAAGGAATTGCAGCAAGGGCAAGAGCCAGAGATGATGTAGGGTACATTATCCTTCTGCCATTTCACTTTTGCTGATGGGAGACTGTGACTATGAAAATGAAGAGTGTGATTTACCCACTAAAATTACAGGGTCTTCTCATTGAATTCTTTGAAGAAATGGATCTGCATATCTGGAGATCATATACACTCTCATGAGCAGCCTGAGGGTTCAGTTGTGCAGAACTTGTCTATATGAGGCACATAGTACAAAGCAAAGTAGGCTATGAGCTTTAGAGCCAATTCCTCATGTGTAAAAAAAGAAGGCTTTCCTGGGGGATAACTTTCTCACCTTCAAAGAAAGAAATTATTGCACTTCAAATGGCTGCACACAGACAAACTCTCAGCAAGTTAGGATACTATAAATTCAGATCTAATCCAGTTGTGGTTTGTGCACAGTGCACTGAACCACAAGGAGGAGAGAAAAATTCGTTTTTTCATTACTCAAAAGATACAAGTCCTCAAAAGGAGAACAAACTATTTTTACAGGTGCTTCCTATACCAAGTGAATTGTCAGCAGGGCCCAAGAAAAGAGCCAATGTGCAGACTACACTAATTTGTTACCAGCAGAGGCCAGCAGCAGCAAACTACTGTCTTGTACAAGAAAAAGAGATGAGATAAACAGACAAAGAACTGTGGATCCTATAGGTATCCTATGGAGGAAGTGCTTACCTAAGAAGAATTGAAGGGCAATAAGGTAACTAACAAGGGAGATTAGCAGTTTCCAAGGCACCACACAAGCCAAGGGAGAGTGCTTACACACAAGATGAAGACAACCCTTCAAAGTAAGATATCAAAAGCTAACAAGCACTTGGATACTGCTTCTTTGGAAGAAGTACTAATGATTTAAAGGGTATATGTACAGCAAAGATCAGAAAAGGCTTTGACTACTTCAACTGAAACCATTGCAGCTTCCCTGTCAGAACCTTTAGTAATAACCTGTAATGTACAACAGTATAAAACACATTGTAACTCTTGCTGAAGTTATTAATATTCATAAGATATTCACTACAATATTCATATTGTAGCAATAAGGAGCACATAAGTAAACTACCAGCTACTACCCTAGTGCAAAACTACAAGTTGTTTCAAAAAGTTTAGGTCATAAAAATAAGAATTACCTTGTGTTATACTAAAAATCTTTTTCTGGGCAAATAGAAGGCCACATGTATGAGAATCTTAGCATTTGCTCTTAGGCCAAATAAAATTTAACAGTCTATTATTGCAAATTATCTGATTAATCTAGAAAAGCCTTTCACTTGTAATCACTGTCGCATTCACTTCCTAGATTACATTTCTTAGCGAAAAAACTAATAAATGATAAATAAGGTTACCGGTGGGATTTTCTGCCATGTCAAGATATGAAATATCAGTGAAGTCAAAATTTTGAAAAAGAAAACAGAAAGTGGACAGTATTCTACAACATAAGCTAGAAAGAGTTCAAGCTCTCTGGGGAGGGAAGAAAAAAAATATTATTGAGGTTATTTTTATTTTTTTCCCTCCAGTTGAAATGGAATCTTTAAACTTGCATATGTTTTAGTCTAGCTCGATTTTACACTGACGGATAACTCTTGACATACCAGCTATAAATTGTTATTTGATTTTTCAAGCAATTAAATGTGATACTGGAGACATACTTTTCTATTTGTGAAATCTAGTCACATCTTGCTATGCAGGCTTAGCTACAGACAGTTTCCTACTTCTTTACCCATGTCCAGTCAAGATGAAAACAAACAAACAAACAAACCCACAACAACTGAACAGTTTACAAAACAGCTTAACAGTTCCTCTTGAATTAAGAAAGAAGTCTGAGCACCTATCTAAATTTCCTGAGGGGTGACAAAAATATATCAAGTATGTTAGCTTTAGAATGTCAACTTACAGAGAAATACCAAAGATGTAGCATGAAAATGCACCTTAAAGAGAATGTAACACCTTGTTTGGCAGTTGCTTTGCTTTCAACTTACATATTGAATCTATTTTGTAATTGTAAAATTTTCCACATCACACCGCAAAGTTTTATGGTTATCTGATGAAAAGTTAAATGGGTAAGTCTACTACTCTATTGTTTCATATGTTATACCTTTTAAAATGTAATCAGAAAGCCTTTGTTCTATCAAAGAAGATAAAATGATAAAACTAGCATCCAACCAGTGAAAATTGACTAGTAAAACTACTGAGAGCTTATCTGATTGAAGAAAATTTCTCATTTTCAGTGCAGTACAGAACTGACTCTAAACTGATGGATCTCAAATTTCCTTATAATTCTTATACACTGAACAACAAAAGTAATCTCATCTTTGAAGAGGAAAATTTTTAAATGCTACCCTTTTCAATGACCATGGAGGTGGAGTTAGCTCCTTCTTATCAGCCAGTCATCAGAACAGCCCAGAACTTTATTTCACCCATTTCCTTGGCTGCAAAAGAGAAGCCCAAAATCGAATCCCTAGATTTTACTGCAGCTTGTTCAGCAGCTGTCACTGTTTGATGCAGAAGTGGGGTTAAGAATCAAGACCCTCTAGCTACAGTCAGTTTCAAATTTTTCAGCTGCAAGCTGAAAAATTATTTCCCCAGAGATAGATAGAAATATTCCAAGGACCAATTCCATCTAATTACTGTGTGAAAAATAATAAGTTACAGTAGAAACCTTAAGGAAAACAGGTATATATTTTGACCCCAAATCCTTTAGTATACAGTCACAATGCTAATCCTCTATTCCACTTATCACTGCGGCCAATCTATTAAGTGTTAGGAATAGGAAGTTGTGTTAAAAATGGTTGAAAATTTCATGGAAATAATATATATACCACAAACATACATAAAATAAATTTAGTGGAGTAGTAACACTATTTTTCTAGACTAGAACTACTCTAGGACTTCAAGGAGCAAAGAAGCACAATTACAATTACAATGCAATTACAGCAATATTTAACTATGGATATTACTCTTAATTACAAGATATGTTCACTGACATGTAAAATATCTTTTCCAAATAATTAAAACTGTTTCCTAAAATGTTCTGTAACAAATAGTGACACTCTAATGTTGCACAGTTAAAATGGATTATTTGAAAATTGAATCTAAATGTACTGTAATTCACATTCATTAAAAGGCTAGACATTTTTCAAGTGAATGAAACTGTTTCTATAAAAACCAATTCACTATAAAACAGTAACATATTACAAACCTGCAGTTAAAACACAGTCATTTAAATGGGAGGAACACTAATACAGTGGTAATAATTCCATTAACCTAACACTCGTTCATATTTTGTTAGATTGTGCGATTACACACACATCTGTGTGGCAGTGTAGGGTATCTTTAGACTCAGTAATTGTTATTTAGTCATGAAGAGATAGATTATACGTAACAAGTTTAAAACATGAATTTAGAACTGGAAAAGGGAAATGACTTGCAGAAACACTTTTTATCTTCCTTCTATAGCACTTGGTCCCAGTATTGGATATTTTGCCAAAAATTAATGGGTTTGTTTCAGTTCATTATCTTAATGCAAATTATCAGATTATTTACAAGATACAATGGCATGTAGGTCTATAATTAATATTACACTTCTACTGAAAAGATAAGTTTACACATATTATTTACAGATTTTCAGTTTAGGAGATTTCTTCAGGTCTTTTTGATTTATTGAGGGGAGTTGTAGAAGTGACTTTTGTTTGCCTCTTTGATTTTAAACATTAAACATCAGAAAGCAGAAGTTAGAAAACTGACAATTGGTCATCTTTGTTAGATGAAGTCTACCTTTTATTAAGAATAACAGAAGTTCCCATTATGGAGCAAGTAAGAATAAGTCAGAACATTTGCCCTTTAAATCCATGTTGAAACCTGACAGGTTTCAATTATTCTATGTGAATCAGGTTAGCTAGATTGGTGATTGAAAACCACACATAGAAGTACTGTAGAAGCCCACAATGTCAAGATATTTTGTACTTTTGGTTTGCAAGACTATGCATCAACAGGTTACGGTGCATAAGGCAGCAGAAATGTCCCAGCATTTGATGGACTTTTGTGCTTTAAGTGTGTGCTTTATAAACTTGCTTCAGTATCAAGTGCTTTTTGGACAAATCATGTCCATAATTCTCAATAACTGTTGTCAAGTCCAGTTTGATCTGGGTGTTCCTGCCCTTCCAAAGATTCTTCTTGCATAGTCCATTCTGCAGTGCCACAACACTGAAAGACTGAAATTGAACTTCGCCAAAAGTTGCATCAGGTAGAAAACTGACTTTCACAACATCTTTATTTCTCAGGAGAAACTGAAAGTTGTTATCATGGCCAAATCCCACCACAGATAAAAAAAAACCATTACATTCTCTAACATTTTGATATTCTAGTGAAGTTATTTCCTATTTATGTTATCATATATTTATCTATTGAGAAAATTGTTTCAAGAAAAACCCAGCCTGCTTTTGAGTAGTAGGATGCAAACAAGATTCAGCATGATTAAAGACTTCACTGTGAAGAGACAAGCACTTAGAATTTATTTTCATGTTACCTGCAGTTATGAAAATGATTGACAAGACAACAGAGTTGGCTTCACATCTACTCAAACCCATGAAGACAAACCAAGAAGAACATTTATGTCAAGAACACAAAATGTATCTCACTTGTAAAAAAGACTCACTATATTGTTTACGGGCTTTGGGAAATTGAAGACACTGTCTTTGGGTATATAGATTCAAACTGCATAGAGATCATAGCTCTCACTGTCAACAATACAGTGTCGCTTGACACTGTTAGCAATAAAAGGATTCAGATGAGCAGGAGTGCAAATTGCCTGATGATCAGTGAGAATACCTCCATTTATATATGACATGAAGTATGGACCAGAAACTGAAAAAGTGATGGCTGACTGCTTATCTCATCTGCCCTTATCTCTACCAGATTCCCTGATAAATAATGATACAGATAACTTGCACAGATTAAAAGCATACTTACTACAGTGTGAGAGCTATTTAGATCTACAGTTTAACACACCTCATTCATCTGAAAATTATGTGATTTTCTGATAGAAAGGTGGTCTAACAACCCAAATATCTTGATTCATTTCTACAACTGCATGCTGTACTAAAAAATGAACTTTTCTTACAGGATATTTGTGACAGGCTTGTTCACTCATTGTTTTGTGTTTTTTATTTCCAATGGATAAAGTTGTTTCATGACAAGAATCAACAACTGTCAGAACAAATTAGTAACTATGAGAACTCTGCTGGTGGCCAGAATTGCATGTTCAAGTTAACATTGGTCTAAACTTGAAGCCAGTCTTATGCTAAAAATGCACTAATTTTTATGTATCATCACAAACTATTCCTACACTTTAGGCATAATTAAAATTTTTTTCGATTGATAGTTAAGGCCCATTTGGTCACACAGTGACATATTTGTTAATCTACTGCCTTGGTAGATTATCTGGCAAAATGTTTATAAACTAATGCGAGTCACATCTACTATTACAATCAAATCCCTACCTATTCTTTTCATTATATAATTTTTTTCAGAGTACCTTCAAAATCTTTTTTTCTCAGAAGGAAACTTTTTATATCCAGGCACTGAAGAACATTCTGCCTTTGAGAAAACAGAGAGATTGAATTCCTCAATAAAACTTTGAAAAAGACTGCTCACCCGGAAAGAAAAGCTTGAAAATTGTTCACTACAAACTTCCTACAAAGTTACAAGGTTACGTGTCATCCAGCAATTCAAAGAACATTGACTGATTTGCCGCATGGATGGAGAATGCATACAAAGCACAATGTTAAATGTTAATGGATTACCATTGTCTTAGCCTGAAAGATCACACTTGGATACAAGACAGAGCCCAAAAGAAATTTGAAATATACACAGATTGGCAGAAAATACCTTGAAATATACATTTGTGTAAGCATGACAATCTGTAAAGACTCTGGGAATAAGATCTCAGGGAGTGTTTCTCTACTATAATTTTGATTACTCCTTTTTTCATTTCATTGCAACAGGAAATAAGGATGGAACAACACTAAATCTTCCACCCTCCTCCTGGTTTGCACAGTCATGTCACATCTCTCTTCATGTAGAACGTGTTCTTTACACTATTAAGTGACAGGCTGTGAGGTAATCTCATTTTTATTTTGTCTGTATTGTAAAGAGGCATTAGTTGTTAAAAGAATTAATTAACACTGGGGGGTGGGGAGTGTGAGAGGCTGGGGTAGTGGCTTGAGCCATACTGGAGCTGGGAACAGGAGTCATAGTGGAAGACCACTTGAGGCTGCAGGAACATGGGCACATAGATGAATATGGAACTATGACTATATTGTGGGACTCAAGGTCATTTCCAGATGGGGTCATTCAACCAAAATCATAAAATTAAATTATTTTGGCATTTATTAGGAGAATCTTTTTATGTGTTTGCAGCACCCTAAGTATTGTGCAGCCATTCTGTGTCAGCTGGTAGGAGGAACAAGGACTCAGTGCCCTGGAGCAGATCACAAAGGACAGACTAAGGCCCTGTTTCTCAGTGATCAGGTATACATATATACTGAAAGAGAGTTAGTCATTATTAGAATCAAAGAATCGTAGAATCGTAGAATTGTCTAGGTTGTAAAGGACCTTTAAGGTCATCTAGTCCAACCATCAACCTAAATCAGACAAAAAAACCCCAAACCAGCAAAACCAAAACTAAACCACACAACACCCACCCCAACACACACATTACTAAACTATGCTTCTAAGCACTATGTTCATAATGTTTAGTCTTAAATCATAGCTCATTGCATTATTTGGCCTTATTAGTTGGCTAGCTATTTGCTGATTGTATACTTACTGTTATTATAAGAAAAATTTTTAGTTAATTTCTGTACATTAAGGTCCGCAAGAAATGTAAAGAGCTCTTGCATTGGTGCTTCAGAGTAGAGGATTTCATTCAGTTGCTATTAGGTGAAAACAGAAGCAGAAATCTTAAGCTGTAATATAGACTACTATTTGTGACTACTTTTCACGTAATTTGTAATTGCTAGTCTATACTGGTATAACAGAATTCCTAAAACTTACACACACCTTTTAAATTTATATATACAGTAAGAGTTTACATAGAAATTTAGTTTATATATTTGGAACCTTTTTAGCATGTCTGCACTGGACTGAGTCCACATCTGAGCTGAGGGTTTCTCTTTAACTACCACCTGAAATCACCACAGTGGACTGTCATCAAGTTTTAGCAGCCAAAATCTCCTCAGATTTCAATTACACTGAACATGTTCCTACCTCCCAAGAACCAGAGGAAACTGTTCCTGCCTTTCTAGCTGCTTCCTTCTACATAATGTGCATTGATTATGATCAGACTTTAGATGCAAGAGCACAGGACCGGCCACTTGTCTAACTGCAGAGAATTCATAGAATCATATGGGGTTGGAAGGGATCTCTGGAGATCATCTAGTCCAACCCCCCATCAAAGCAGGTCTACCTAGAGCATGTTGCACAGGAGCTTGTTCAGAACATCTCCAGAGAAGAAGACTCCACCACCTCTCTGGGCAGCCTGTTCCAGTGCTCTACCACTCTCATAGTAAAGAAGTTCCTCCTCATGTTTAGGTGGAACTTCTTGTACTCAACTTTGTGCCCCTTTCCTCTTATCCTGTCACTGGGCACCACCTTCCACAGCAGCGCAGGGCTGCCCACCAGCCACACGCCTGTGTCAAAGAAGTTGTCAAAGACACCGATGTCTTTGACGGTGAAGATTGCAGAGGTGGGAAAAGGAGCAGGGTGACTCCAGCGTGGTTTGTGGTCAACTGGGTACATGGGGTTCACCGTGAGTTGAGGGGGTTTGCCCATCGACTTCTCTGGAGCCATTGTAATAACCCCTGCGGGTACACACGGTCTGATAACTTGGCACCCAGATACATAAATAAATAAATAATGTTTTCAAAGAGCTTGTGCTGTATATATGTTTTCACAAATAGATATAGAAATGTACGTACCTTCACACAGTGTGTTTTCACCAGTAACATAACGTAGAAGTGGGGTAGTCATTATGTGTAATTTGGCCCCAAAATGTCCCTGCAAAGTAGTTTTAGGCCGATGTGGTTCAGCCAAGGCATTTTCGCATCAAACTCTTCTGCGAGTGTCAGTAACTACTCAGCAGAGGACCATTATGACGTGCTGCTCAACTGTTCAAGCCTTTATTTCCAAAAATTTGCAAGCAATGAGTGTTGCCACTCCAACCTGCATTTGTGCTCTCACCCACTGGGAGTGTCCTACAGGTCCACCGGAGAAGAGGATGTCATTGCTGTGACAGTGGCGAGCTGGTTAAGGAAGGAAGGGCATAAAACAGTAGGAAATCAAGCTTCACTTATCCCACAGAAACAAAATTCTGGGGAAATGTGTTCATCATCTGCTTATACAGATGGGTCAACTAAACAATATGCTTATGAGTAGCAAGATCACTGTTGTAGATAATTTTACTGGCAGATCTATTTCAGTTGGGGGACTTTTTCATCAACAAAAGCACTTTCTTATTATAAAAACAATGCCTACATTTAGCTGATTTTATGTTTTACATGTGTGCCAGAATCTTTTTTACAGTGTAGAATAGATTTTAAATGTCAGAGCCAATAATACACACTGGAGTTCTGGTGGTGTAACATAGTTTATATTCCTTCCTTCCCCTCCAGATGTAAATGTGTTAGAGCTTCCCTACATAAACCCCCAATTATCTGAAATTTTTTATTATTACAAATTATTATTGTCATAAGCATCATACTAATTAAAAGGGAAATTAACACTGAAAATTTTGCCTGCATACCAGTATATTGATCATATGTCGATGTAATTAGACCGCAGAGTTTCACAGGATTAATCACTTTGATGAGTAGTGTTTAGCAATCCAGATTCATGGGTTTTGCTCAAATTCTCCATAATATAATCTGGAGATTTAGGCAATAATATTAACATGAATAATAAAATCTTTTTAAAATACTATGAACAAATTTAAATAAATTGTAATACTATTTCAAATGCAAATATGTTAATAATATACATAAAACCACTTCTGCATAAAAAAAAGACTTCTTAAGCTGTTTTCTTTTTTATTTTCCCTAGAGTCTTTAATTTGAATCAATTCTTTCTCTTTTCTTTGTATATAAAAGGTGTATATCAGCTGGCATATGTGCCAGAAAGTAACGAATAAAGCAAACAGAACTCAGATCATCTTAGGTAAAACACACTATGTGTTTATTGAAAATTTTCAAGAGAAAGAAGAAAAATATATATTTTCATCATTAAACAAAAAAACTGAAGTGGTAACCACAAAAAACGTTAACATGTCATTAATCAAACTTTACATCTACTTGAAAAAATATATATCAATCTGTTTTAACTATTAATATGAAAATTAAAATTTTTGAAGAAATATTAAATGTCCTTTAAAAGCAATTTAAAAATATGATAGTATTTGTAAGTTGAAAGTGATAGCCACAAAGGTGCTTATTTGTTTGTGCATTGTTGAGATGTTTCCATATTTAAACTGATGTACATTATCATTTCTTATTTTCAGGATCAAAATAAAGATTATGGTAATCTCCTCAGCAACTGATATACATCCATATAAAATATAATTTAGATAGAATAGTATTTTCTTTCATAAAAAAGTATATTTTCTGATGTTGTCTTTCTCTGAACAATTTAATAAACACAAAATCATGTTCACCTCCATCTACATGTAATTTCAGTAAGAAAATGTATGCTTCACATATAAGAGGAAGATAAAAACAAACAGATTTCATCTATTCTTTAAAGAGTTAGCTAAAACAGCTGTATTGCAAATTTAATCAGTAAACTAGTTTTGCCAGCTTTCATCTGCATTTAATTCATTTGCAAGTATTTTGATTCAGTTAGCTAGATGAAGGCAGAGAGACTGGAAAAGTGTTAGTTTTTGTTGATAGGTTTGTCTGTGTAAGGCCATTTGTTAGCACAGCAAGGTTCATCAAGAATAAGAGAAAAAGACAAAACAGCCTTGCTAGCAAAACTGTATCAACCATACCTCCACATATGTATGAAGTTCAATAGTTGGTGTAACATAGGTTTTATAGAACAAAGTATCACAGACTCATTCTAAATTATTCTGAAAACTTGGTGCCTAGTTTATCTTTACAAAAATTATACTATGGTTCTTAAAAAAAAAGTCTGCCAGATTAATGCCTTTAAAGGCTCCTAAAGTAGGCCCTAAGTTTTCAAGAAGAGAAACAAAATTTATGTCAAATTCCAGTTCCTGAGAAGAGCTAAACACCGTTTCAGCAATAAATAAATAAATAAATAAAATCAGTTCCTCTCAGTTTTATTTTTTTAAACACTGGTTTGTAAATGTACATATTATTTTTGTGCTATATTTTAACATTAAGAATTAATTTTCCATCTACAGATCATTTCACTTTGCTAGAATTCAGACATAAATACAAAGTAAAAGCATTAAAATTTTTAATCCTTTATACAACTTACAGTTTTCCTTAGACTTTATAAACAATACAGAAATACACCTAAGAAACCCAACAGTAAGAATGAAAATTATAATTTCCTTATTCCTATTCTATCAGAAGGATTAAGTATTTTGACTAAGTTTGAAAAGAGAAAAGAATAAAATTGTTCAGTGTCTCAAACACTGACAAACAAAAAACTTTCAATTTTTAGCTTATATTAAGCTCGATTTCTTTGCTGTTTAAAATAACTTCTGAATCAAAACAGAGCCTTTATGAATGCAGGTCAGATAATTCAATACTATTCCTGGGCATTTTAAGCATGTCTTTGATGATGTAAAGCTCAAGGTCCAAGATCGATACCGGGTAAAAGAGAGTAGGATTGCAATGTCTCAACAAATGTTCATTAGAAGGAAGCTTTTCTTTTGTCAGAATGATAAAGTAGAAAAAAATTGTTGGATCCAGGGGGTGAATGTCACCAATGAAGGGAGCCTGTGATCAGCAGCTCTTCTTCCAGCAGCTTACACTGTAGCCCCACCTGAAAAATTAAGATTAAGCATTCAACATTTCCACCATGGATGCTCTTTGCCAGCTCTTCCGGAATTTTTTTTTCTGTTCTTTTTGAAGTAACAGGTGGGTACCTCATATCCCCAGGTGCATATAGATGGCCTTCACCCTTTGTCTCACTCACCCTTTGTCTCGCTCTCCCTTTCCAGAGGGTAGCAGGATCACTGGCTCGATGATTTTAGTTACACCCCAACCATAGAAACGGAGGAAAATAAGTGTCTGTCAGACCCTGAGGGCAATAACAGCCCTCACAGCCCTGACCCGACTCCCCTGGGGTATCCCAGGCCATGCTCAGGCTGGATGTCCTCTGTGTAACCCTGTCCAAGCCTTCCCCAGGTGCCTCACCAGCAGCAGCTGTCCCAGACCCCGCTATGGCAGCCCCAGCCCAAGGGCATCACAGTCCACTCAGAAACGCCTGTGAAGCTTCTTCACACACCTCCTCTGTTTCTCTTATGTTTTGGTCATTAATCCCATTATGGAACACATAACATGAATTTGAGGTTTAAATTCACCTCTGTGGCAGCTGAGGGTCAGGGCTGGGTTGTTCCTGAAATGGAGGGAGCCGAGGGCAGCTGCAAATGATCCTGGGCTATCGCCTCCCT
>JAOXNG010000001.1:19202034-19213551 GCA_028566535.1 Scolopax minor | reverse complement strand
ATGGCCCTTCTTTTTTTCTTAGTTGTTGAGGTCTTGAGGCACGGGGGTGGGTGACCCATCCAGGGTGCCTCACTGGGAGGCACTTTCCAACAACAAACATACTGCTTGCAAAAAAAAAAACCTGAAAACAACATATTATTGTTTTGATTACATTGCTAAGAATTTCAATCTGAGTACCAACACAAAGAGAAAGAAGTCCTGTTCCAGCCATGATATGAAAAAAAACATGTCAATACCAGTATCAAATATTGTCAGTAAACACTGGTTTCTGTAGATAAATTCTGTTACTATGGCCACCTCTGTCTCAAAACTGTGACAGATGAGAATGTCACACAGTGTGAACACTAATAAAGCTTTTGAGGAGATTAAAACATCTTATCCAAAAGAGGATACAATTCAAAACAAAACTGTGAATTATACAGTAGTGACTTCCTTTATTTATTTTTTTTTTTTTTTTAATTTGTACAGCTAAGAACTATTTCTTGCACCTCCTGGCATAAAATGACAGGGTCAGATCCTAGACATTGAGAACTTAAAGCACTATTCCGCTCCATATAATGCTCCTGTAGGTCAGCTAAGACAGCCTTGGGCATCTGTTATATATTTTGATAAAAGATGGCCCAGAGCTCTTGTTATGGCAAGTTGAAATATGGTGAATGGCTAAAAGGCAGGACAATGACATGGTACAAACACCCACAAGAAATGTAATGCTGTCACATCAGTTCTGCAACAGGGAAACTTGCAGGGGAACTATAGATGATCTGTTGTTGCAAAAATGCATCAAAGTCTGGGATTAAAATCTGTGAAGCACAAAAAGCACCAGAAGAATACAAGTGTGTCACCAAGACCCAAGATACCTTGTCCACAGGTATGTCCACAGGAAATAGTTAATTACCTGGAGAAGCCATGAAAGCTGAGTACTTTTAAACCAAGCTGATGAGAACATCTTGTGGTCTAAGTATTCACATCGTCAACATAAAATTTAGAATTTAGGCCTCTGGCTCAGTTTGCAAACCGAATTCTAATTCTGTCATAGAGGGTTTATAGCATTGTGATATGTTAGGAAAGAAATATACAAGTGATGTGGGGTTTTGTTTAAGTTCATCTTAAGACAGTGTAGCTTAATGTGTCTCTGTTGAAGTCAATTTTATTGTGCATGAAGATATGATTGGCAAAATTTGTTATCAAATTTGTAATTGGTATTGCAGTTGTTATGTGGAATGTTTCTAATTTAATATTTTAAAATTAATTCTATATTAATTTACAACTTTAATATATGCCCAACTTTGTAAACTGAGACATGTAATATGAAGTAACTTTTTAATGTTGTCTATTGGTTTCTTTGCATGCAATATAGTACTGGCTATATGACCACATCATAAGACTTTCTGAAAAAAATCAGCATGTACCTGAGAATTTAGGAAGTTTCAGGGTAATGAGAGCTGAGTTGTATTCGTTTTCATCTGAATCAGGTACACTCTATTCCTCTGAGCTCCAGCATCTTACATCTCCTATATAGACACAAATAGAGGCAAGAGATTTAATACCAACAGGTATTTTGAGAAAGACATGAATGTACTTCGAGAAACCGATCTTTTTCTAAATGGTGCAGATGTTGACTGCAAGTACTGAGTGAAGCAAGAGCTCCTTCAAAACAGTAGTGTATGATCATTTAATTGAGACATATTAGATAACATAAAAAGCATAAATTGACACAGCTACATTAAAATTGCTTAGGCAGTCCTTTTCTTTATTTTTCTTTTAGCTTCTAATTGTTTGTTTTTATAATAACTTTTTTTCTAAAGTATCTTCTGTGTGCAAATTTAAGTCAATTATATTGAAGACTCATGTTTTCTCTCTCTGTTTCTGTGCAGATGTTAACCATATATGTTGACGTTCAGATGAAGGTAAGATTCCCTTCTGCTTCTATACAAGACTTTTGTAAAACGTCTTCAAGAATCCAGCCCCATAAAAGACCTTTTAGTATTTAGCAACTTCCTGCACCAGTTATTTTATCTTTTTTTTGCAATTAAAATTGATTACCATCTTCCTAGAAAGAGGAAATCCTTGATTCCACCTCTTATTTCCCAAGAGTCTGCAATGCCTGCAACTGCAAAGAGTGTGTAAATAGCTAGTTAGACAGCATCAGAAATGACAACACCGAGACTAAGTGTAAGGGAATATGCTGAAGTAGCTTTTGTGCCTTATACAGAGAAATACGCTGTAATCTAAGAGCTGAAACTGTCACCAGCTCCTGTTAAAAAATCTTTGAGCTTTCTACATTTGATGTGTTATATGTTCATAGACATATATTTTTTTTGTAAACAGGTACATCGGTGCTTTTCATAGAAATGTAACTCTGATCTTTGTCTTAGTGCTACAATGAACAAGCAGGGGGATATGCAGGTTTGCTAAGAGCTACTTTGTTAAGTGTTTACATGAGTTATGCTTAGTCATACAGAGCTGGAGCTGCAAGAAGATTTGGCTATCGCATCGCTGAATACTGCCACTATATCATATCTTTCCAGCGGCACAGTAGCTTCCAACTCCTCCTGTTTGTTGCCCATGCTGTGTGCATTGGTGTAGACACACTTCAGCTGGGCTGTTGGCTGCGCTGCTTTCTCAGGGGAATACCCCCTGGAGTGTCAGGTGTTTCTCTGTGCACTGCTTCTACCCCAGGAACTGCTGGCACATCACCATAAGTGAACAAATACTATGGATATGAAATTCCTAAAAGGTCGGAATGGCAAATACCAACCTATTTACATGCTTGCATGGATCTGGTCCTATCTTTCTTCTCTGAATCTAGGAAATGAAGAATTATGGTGCAGTTTCAGCAACCAGGCAAGGGATTAAAAAGCATGTGCCTTGCACCTCATATTAGTCATGTTTCAGTTCTCCAGACAAGAATAACAGAAGCCTCAGGGCACTTCTTACGCTCTTCGTACAGGAGTTCATGCCAGTCTGGGGAGGCTGGTGTAGGAGCATAATCTTGCAAAGACTGAAGTACTAGGCTTGTCATGGGGTACTTCCCTTCAGAACAAATGGGAGCAGACGGTGACAATTTGCATCTTGCAGTACACAGCAGTCTGTTGCCCCATGTCCAGGGCAAAGCTACAGTCAAGCCCAAAGCAAACAACAATTCCAAGTAAGGGATGTTCTTTATAGTTCTGACAGGCAAAATAAAAGAGGGTTAAGGTCATTGACAAATAGCCCAGTTAAGAAAGACACTAGCTTACAAGGTCTGTAAGAAACATACATTCTATCTTAGGTTAGCATTTGCTTTTGTAAAATCTGTACCAGATTTTAATTGTTTATTCACTCAAGGGTACAAATATGAACATGAAGCAGTGCTGTGAGTGTATTATGTGAATTACCACCAACTGACAGCTTTATATATGGACCTATATGGAAAAATATACGAAATAGTATGACATATAAAAATCCATTTTGCTCCATTTTCTAATCTAAAGATTATACTTCAGAATCACATTTAAAGTCATCCTTTAATTATATGTCATGTATGCCACTGTATGCCATACTGACAGATATATACAAGCTAACATAGTGTTTTGTCAGTCTACTATAGCCATAAGTAGTTTCAGCAACAATATCCATTGATTTTTCTACTTCACAAAATTCCTTGGCAGTTTGTTTAACCTCCTTTCCAGGGATGATCAAGCAATCCTGTTTTTATTTTTATCCTAGTGTGTTCTAGTGAGAGAAAAAAATGTACCACAAAGTTAACACAATTTAAAAAAACAAATAAAAGTATGCTGTTTTCTCTGAAAGTTGCAGGAAAGTGGCATTATTTTTCCTGACAGACCAATTAAGTGTCTCGAATACAAGCTGAAAAAATACACTTTTAGCAAAGCTGTCAGTAAAACTTTACAAATATCATGTTACTGGTTCAAGGAAAATATGTTGGTGTTAAGTAAAAGTTAAATGATATTCTTTGTTTACTGTAAAAAAATATTTTGTGAATTTATTCAAGCAAATTAATATATTGACTAACAATGAATTAGCATACACTGAAGAGGCAATTATCAGCTGAAGAAGAAAGAAAAGAAGGACATGCCCAATTAGTCAGTGATTCAGTGCAGGTGCCTACCCTTGTTTAGGTTAAGTAGAAAGTCTCCAGAGGTGATGACATTTCATGAACTGAGAAAGAAACCGTAGAGATAAAGCATAAAACTCTCATATGATTTGAAGGCTGAGATTCAATCTCTGACTTGACAGAAAAGGCAATTCAGACTACAACTTTAAAATGGCAAAATATCTGTTTTTAAAAATAATGTTAAAATAATAAACTCTTGCAGCTGTAATTTTGGGAGTTGTTACCAAGGTGTATTTTTCATACTGTCTGCAATTCCAGTTGCTTTATCTTTCTGCTTCCTAAGTGTAGGAGTCATATGGGAACAAGTGTTGGAATCTGCATGGGGGAATCTTTCATGTTTGGTTTCTAAATAATTTGAATGCATTTGGCTAGCAGCTCTGTGCAGAGCAGGTAGAAGAAAGAATCAATCATTTAGAACTTTCTCTCCAAGTCAAAGTTGTTGAATAGTTTGCTACACCATGCTGACAGTATTGAGTTTTCATTAGGTTTTACAGGAGACAACTCAGACAGAATTAAATCAAGTAAAGATAAGTTGACCTCCTACTGCTCACACTGGCCCTCACTTTTGTTTCTGAACAGTAGGAGAAAATCCATTATGAGCATTTGCTTTTGCAATGCTCTGTTATATTGTTTCAGCCATGCAACTGCTATAAGAACAGAGAACTCCTTTACCAAAACTGGGATGAAAGCACTTAAAATTGTCTGTGGGAAGCCTGATGAAAATTTATGACAACTACAGCTTGGTCACATACATTTGCATGTTTACACAACATGAAAGGTGTACTGAGCTCAAGCTTCTATGTTTGTCAGCCCAGGCTGTATTCCTAGAAAAGACTTTTACATCTCCTGTGCAGTTAGGCAAACAAAAGTTTGTATGTAAAAGTCTAAAGAAAATAATTACAATAGCAGTCATACTAGTTCTTCATAGCATAAAATGCTTTTCATCCAAGGCTCTTTGCTTGTCCTAGAAATCAATTAGCCTTTAAAAGATAGCTTTTGGAAAAAACCTGAACTTTCCTTTTTTAAATCCCTTTATTAAAAAAGGCAAAAGTCTGAACTGATCTCCATAATTTAGACATTCACATGTGATTTATTTTATTAAATCTTGTATCTCAGCTCACCTCACCTTTCCTGTCATGTCCACTTTGGAAACTCACTATGCATTTAAATTTAATAACTGTGCAAAATTAGACCTGTAAAGGTCTTAGGCAATTTACCTTGCCTTCTGTCACAAAGTCTCAGAGATTGGTCCAATGCCAATTATTTCCCTATAGTCTCCCTAATCTTTCCAACTCTCAACTACCTTTTACTGATATAAAGCTGTACTACCCTAAGCTAGAGTTATATTGCCCCAAGAAAACACCTTGATGAGCCAATACTTATATAATTAAAGTTAGAATTAATAAATTAGTTTGCTGATAGCTCAATAGATTATATCAGACTATAATATATATAATAGATTATATCAAACTATAATACGTAATTATTAATTCTGGCACATAAAAATTGTATCTAGTGAGATGCTAGGTCAATAAGCAGAGACAATCTACTCATTTCCCCATGATGTCCATACTGTTAATGTTATTGAGTTGAGTACCATAATTATGGTACTCAACTACTTTAGGGTCAGAGTCTATGTCTACTTCTTATTTGTGAGGTGCAGAGCATTTCTACGCGACATGGAGTATCCAGTCAGGGTCCTTAATCCCTAGGTTGTTGCCCCAAGCTTTGCCTACAAAAAGTGGAGAAGTCACTATATCATTGCAGATATTTTCTTCCACTTTGCCCTTTCCATTTCTCCTTCATCATTCCATCTTCCCTCATGCCAGAGAATTCTTTTTCACAAATTCTGGCATTTTATTCCTTTATTCCTCTAACAGCATCTAAAGTTATACCTCATCACTAAACCGAGGTATCAGTGTTGTACTGGCAAATGCTGAGATATCTGTTTCCTTCAGTATGGGAGAGAATGGAAAAGGACATGCGGTGTTTCAGATACCATTGCCTTGGTCTAAGATTTCAGGACTTCTTTCACACACTTAAGGGAGCTACTTCTTCCTGTACATTCCCAGTAATCCTGTTGTTTTATGGCCCTTGTCCTCTTCTTGGTTTGGAGTCAGCAAAGTCAGCAAAAGCAGAGTGAACACTGGTGCCTCCAAAGCCTTTTTTGGGGGATTTCTGGCAAAAGGTGATCCAAGATTCCTGAAGATTTCCCCATCAAAAATACAAAAGTTCCGTCCATAAGACTTTAATGGAATGACATCACATATAAAATTATGTCAAGTAACATAAGAAAGCACCCAGGTTCATTTGGACATCTATATGGGCATGAATCCAAGGTAAATACTTAACAGATTTAAACAGAAAATGGCAAAACCTACAGAGATTAACAGTGTATGTGGGAAAGGACTATGAGACACGTTCTAATAAATCTTCTTCTGGGGCTGGCTGAAGGTACCAAGACTTGTATATATAACAGTATGTGTCTTTCCTGGAGATAGCTCACAGCCAAGATGCAGACAGTATCAGTAACTAAAGCTAACATCACAGAGTGCTTGTGCCCATTAAGTAAACAGCCAAAATGGAAGTGGAAATCATCATTTAAACATTCTTACTCAAATTTTTCTATTTTTTTATAACACCTCTTTTTTTAAAAGGCAATTTGTTGTAAATCTGTTTTAGCCTGGTTCTTATTTTTCACATTTTAATGTACATTTCAGGGAAGTTTATCTCCATTTCTTTCCACAACCTATCTTGGAAGTTATAAAGATCAAAGACATTATAAGAATAGACACATTAGATTAGACCAACTGTCCATCTCTCCTAGCATTGTCTTTCCAACATTGTTCATTAACTGATCTATGTGGAAGAGTAAGAACAGAGGAATAACACATTATCACCTAAATCTCTTCTAAACTACAACTGTCTGCAGCAGAAGTAATTCCTGCATTAGCTCTTCAATTCCCTTGGGAGTTCACATTCACAAAATCCCATAGATAGGAGTTCTACAAGACTGGTACTGGATGCATCTTTTTTTTTTTTAGCCTAACTTTTACCAGCTTTTCACATTACAAGATTATTATATGTCAGCAGAAGGCTTGCAAGATTCGTGTCATAAAGAGGTGAAGAAGGAGTTCATAATGAACATTTCAAATTTTTCTTTCTATAAAATGTCAGCTATATTTCAGGAATTTATAATTCATGTAGCTATGACACTATATGGTATAATTCAGTAACTGGAATCACTTCCTAAATTTTTGGTGGTATAAACAAAATCAGATGCAGATTTTTTTTCTTGGTAATCTTTATAAGATTCCTCTCTAAGAAGAATAAAAGAAGGAAGAAAATTTATGTGTACCACTAGAAATCTCTAAGAATCTCACAGAATTAAATCATTACATTACAGAAATCCAATGGATTAAAAGATTCCTGTGATGGGAAACATAATATCTGTTTTAACTGAACGTATGAAGTTAAATATAAACATTATTCACATGCACAAGCATAGAACAATTGATACTAATTGCTCAAGCACTGATCTTAATTCTTGGAATGATAATGAAAGAAATATGGTATGTTAAATACTATGAGTGGCATCTCTGAAATTCCATTTCTGTCAAAAGATTTACAAAGAACTAGACATATGCTCCATTTCATCCTGAACAAGCAATAGTACTGAACACTTTTAGGTTTTGATTACAAAGTCAGTGAGTACAGCAAATGCAGTAGATATTGTGTCAGTATAGAATTCCCACACAGAGATTACAAAAACAAATTCCTGTTTTCAGCCTGAACTCCTGTTTTCAGCCTAAGCAGTTCTCAGAAAATTAGCTTTTATAATCTTGGGCAACAAGACTATTTGCATTTATTTTCTTGTAAGATAGGCATAGCTTAAGTTACCACTTAACATCTGCATAGCTTCCTAAAAAATCCAAAAAACACCAAGGTAAAGTATTAAATTAAAGAATAGTGTTTTGAATCAGGAGAACAGTTCAGTTACAGTCAAAAGGCACTGTGTCTGCTTTTACTAAGTTCATTTTTTCCTGATTTTGGAATACAAGTAATCTGCTTCTTAATATATTAGTAGATAGAATAAACAATTGAAATATGCTAAAATAATACAGGAACAGAAACAAGAGTAAAAACTTTCTACAGCACATAAAATCTTTTAGTCTAATGTATCCTAGAGAAAAGCATTCACAGAAAGCAACAATTGAAAAGATTAGGAGAACTCCTAGCAAACTAGACATAAGTTTGAATGCATTAAGGTGGTAAAACAGTTCCTGCAGAGAACAGACCTGCATAACTAGGCACGCTATTCTGAGACAATTCTACTGCTTTAAAGACCACTGCCTTTTTCTTGAAGCAGCCCACAAAAAGTACATAATATAAAAACTAAGGGTCACATAAAAAGGAATTTTGATGTGTAAAGCTGATATAAAAATTTCATACCTAGAAGAATCCTTAGCATTCCACATGTTATTTTCAGAGGTGTTCCAAAGGTCCTCAATCTCAACCATACAACATACCCTGTGCTATCTATCCCAGAAGACTACACTTTTACAGTGTTTTCAATTCCTTCCTAGGCCTCCCTTACCTCACAGGAACCATAAATGCACAAAACCCAATAAAGTTATGGAAGGATTTCTACCCTGCTCCCACCAGTATCTGTAATCACTTCTTAATCTACCTAAGGGACCAGCTACCCCATTGCCCCTCAGCAATGATTTCACTGCTTCTATGTGCTGTAGTATACCATCATAGGTTGCAAGCTCTTGAGAGCTCTTAAGCAGTAGGAAAGTTGTCTCCAGCAGCAGTGAGGGGCTGGATAATTTATCACAAGGGTGTACTTAGTCAGCACTGCACAAGTTTGTTCAAGAACAATCTGAGTAACAGAAGACACTAGCTTCAGGCAAGATAAAGGGAGTATGTCACAGGTGCTTTTATCAGGACCACATCTCACTCTAGATATCAGCTAGCATGGATACATCTTTTCTAGATAAGAAATAGCCTTCATAGCCACGCGCAAGGAATAGATTATTAGTTCTGGGCATGTCATTTCTGAGTTTCTGTCTTGATCATCTCCAGTCATGGGAAATTTTCTGTTTTGCCTTATAGAGATCTGACACACAACTATTTGTGCATCAGTTACTTGTCAATCCAACCTCACATTGCAAGGCCATATCACATCATCTTGTCTATCTATCAGAACCTACCATCTGTGACATAACTGTATTCATGGCAGAATTCTGATAAAGCAGCACATCCAACTTCGTTGTGAGCATCAAATGGGGTCATACCCAAAACAGTATGTCTCCAGTGGATCCCAGCAGACCTTTAATGGCAGGCATATTCCTGCCCCAAAGACCAGTAGATCTAGAAAGGTATTCTAAGACCTTACATGTCAGTTCAGAAGATTCAGACATGTCAGAATCACATACATTGAAATTTTTCTACATGCCTGAACATTTGACAGCTCCTGGTCAGGCCGTCTTATTTCAGCCTACAAGTTCAACTTCTATGACATGAAAACAACAAACTGCATTCTCAGCAATGACAATTATGTCTACTGTCATGTTGCACGCAGTTCTGTCCTTGTGTTCAAGTTAGTAAAGGAACTGCCCTCAGCTTTGCCTCCATGACATTCACATATGCCTTTAAGTGGTTAATTATCTAAAGGAGATGCCTGTGATTTCAAGTAGATATAAAATATGATAATATTTTCAGAATCACCATGCACATACCAAAATCTGAACAAAGATATAAAGAAAGTCACTTCAAACTGGTGGCAGAAAACTCCTGAATGCAACATCAGGATTGCATTTACTCCAGGCTGAGTATTATTACATAATTTATAACATAATTTGTCTTTATATAAGTAAAAATTCTACCAAGTATAATGGTTATGAACCTTTCTGCTTGACCCAGAGATACTCAGCTCCTTCTTTTTCCTCTTCCTCTCGCCCTTTACCTTCTTCAAACAATTTTCTCTTTTTCCAGAGACCAGACTTTCATTCTGTTGTTATGACAACAGCAGAAACCTAGCTATACTTACTATCCCATGCCACACTTTTCTATACCTCTCACCGAAAACATTTTCAGATATAAAAATTGTTCATTCCCTCTCTTGGGTCTTGGCTGCCTGTCAAGTGGCAGTGAATGGAGTACCCATAGCCCCTTTCTTTCTTATCAGAAAAAGCATTGCCCAGTGTATACACATAAGATTTTTCCTATCCTTTACACTGCACAAGACAGCTTTGCCAGAAAAGACACACTTGAGTCTCTACCTGTACTAGATCTGGCTAGGATGAAGTTAACCTCTATGGTGCTCTGTTTTGCATTTGTGGCTAAAACAATGTTAGTAACACACCAGTGTTCTGGCCATTGTTGAGCGGTGCTTGCACAGTTTCAAGGCTTTTGCTTTTTTCTATAGTGCCTCTACCTCCATCCCCCCAAAAGTAGCTTGGGAGAGCAATAAAACAGGAGGATACAGTTGTATCCTGACCTGAATCAAATAAAGGCATATTCCATAACATGTTGTATCATGCTCATCAACAAAAGCATGCAGAAAGAAGCTGGAAGGAGGAACACTGGTAGATACAGTGTTTGCAAGTAACCATTAGCTGTGTTGAGGACCTCCTTTCGAGGAATCATAGAATCATAAAATTGTCTAGGTTGGAAGGATTTTTAAAGGTCATCTAATCCAACTATCAATATAACTCTGATTTAAAAACAAACAAAAAACCAACCAACCAATCAAACAACAACAACAAAAAAACCCACAGCAAAAAAACCACAATAAACTCCACTTTATGAAACCATGTCTTTAAGCGTTTTATCAACCCATCTTTTGACCTTTCCAATGCTTAATAACCCTTTCAGTGTAAAAATTTTTGCTAATAAGTATAAAGTGGCTAGACATCTGCCTACAGACGGGAAATAATAGATAACCTCCTTACATAGCTTTGCTTGCACACACAACTTTGCTTCTCTTTTTAAACTCTCCTTATCTCAACCCACAAGTTTTTGCACTTTTGCTCTTCTGATTCTCTCCTCAATCTCACTGTGTCAGGAGAGTCAGTGAGCAATTCTGTGGGTGTTTATTTTAGCCAGGATCAGCCCACAACATTACCACATTCATATATCCACAGAGACATTCTCAAGAATATTTTTCACTCTCCCTTGCTCTATATTCCGTTCTATTTAGCTTTCTTCCAGTTTTCATCTATGACTTTTTGAGAGAACCGTGTAGGTCACATACAATGTCTATAGTAGCACAGAGGCAGTGGTACTCTCCACATTCCTGCTGAAGAGAAGAAATAACACAGTTCCTATCCATGCTTTCATCAGCTTCTTCTATAATGACGTCTTACTGCTTTACCCTATAGCCTGCTTTCATC
>JAOXNG010000001.1:19088129-19099095 GCA_028566535.1 Scolopax minor | reverse complement strand
GAAGTCTCTTCCCCAGGGGCAGAAGGAGTAGTGAGAGTAGTGCTGTCTGGTGTGTTCCAGGTGCTTTGACAAATGGCGGTATTGTGATCGTGGTTGTATACTCCTCTGTTCGTGTTATTGTTGTTATTTCTTGTGCCCTTTGCTGTTCTGTTAATTTGCCTTTGTCTCAACCCACGAGTTTTGCCTTTTTCTTTTGATTTTCCCCTCCTGGCCACGCTGTTGGTGGGGACTCTGGTCTGTGCGAGTGGCTGCCACATGGTCCTTTGTTCCCATCTGAGGACAAACCACGACAATGCAGATGTTATACTTGTCCAACACAAAAACTAACCAACAATTTGTATGATGCATGTGTTTTTCAATACTTCTGATGCAAGTAATTGACCATGTTTACAATTCTCCTTACCAGTCTTCCATTATTTTTTCCACACTCATGTTAAAAAGGACTACAATTTTGAAATCAAAGGAATCAAAGTATGCCAGACAATGAACTCTATCTACTTCATACAAGACACAAGAATAATTTTTAAGTCAGAGGACAAGCCAGGGGACAACAGATAATAGAGAAATATGGGCTGTGATTGGATAGGACTGAAATTTTTCCATGGAAGAAAAACGATTTGCCAGAAGGAGTTTTATTTTATTTTTCTAATAGGTAAGCAAAGATTGCCTCAAGCTACTGGGACTATCCACCTTGTAATAAAATAAACTTGGAAGTGAAATTAAGAATATATTTACAGTCTTACTGAATATGTTATATCATTTTGCATACTTAATTGCACAAATTAAGTCTTAGGAGCACTGGTTTGCATGCACTATATCTTTGATAGCATAAAATCAGAGAAATCTTCCCAAAAATTCATAAGAGGAGCAAATTTCAATTACTTTGAGTGTTTATTGGTCATTCTATTTGTCTAAAATTTTAAAATCAGTGCCTCATTTCCCTTCTTTTGAATTCACTGGCAATTGTTTCCATTGAAAACATTCCAAAACATTTCCCAGTTTTATGTCATGCTTGTCTTGGTCTCTTCCAAAAATTATAATGTTATCATAAATATTCAAAGACTCTATGCACCATTGCACGACTTGTTAATTAAACCTTGATATTTCTCAGGTGTTGATGAAATTTCAAACATCAAGTTTTTGGTTTTTTTTTGCATGTGTTGCAAATTTTGTGCTCATTTTATATTTAGACCCTAACTCAACTAAAGCGTTCACAAAGAATATGAAGGCTCTACAGAGTCCTCACTTGGATGCTGCAGTTAATAAGCTGAAGGCCCTGAAATAAACGAAATTGTTACATGGTTGTAGAAGGGAGAAAGGATTTTGCTGCCATAATATCACTGCCCTTCTGCTGTGGAAGTCTGTACATGCTTAATCTACACAATTTTCCCCACAGTTTTGTTAGCCTATTTTAGTCCATAATTATCAGAATAATGTCTTTGTGCACTCAAGAGTGCAGTCGAGTCCCTGTTAGCAGTCGTCTTCTCTGTTCATATTTTAAGTTCCTCAGGAACAAGAAATTCGTCTCAACAAGGCATCTTTTATACAACTGCAAACAAACAGTTCTGCTTTACCAATCCATTTAGTAGACAGGTGAAAAAAATATGCTAATTCATGCACATCAGTATGCATAAACACACACGTATTCATAATTTACCACTTAGGTGAGGTGATGAATCAGTGAATGAGTGGAAAGGATTGACTCTAGGATTCACCACTTACCAGTTTCCAGTAAATAGATCTGACACAGAAGACTGAGTTCCAGCATAGGTCCTTGATGTCTACATAACAGATTCTGTATTGGTCCCATTTCTGAATCCATGTGTAAGCTACTAAATTATCTCAAGCTACAAGATTCACTAGTAAACTTATCCAAAAATGGAAGTACATAGGTTATAGCACCTTTACAATGTGCTATCTTGTAATGATGAACTTATTTTCTTCTCTAGACAGGGCCTGCAACCTCTCTAACCTTTCCTATGAAAGTAGAATTTAACACAGACTCTATAGATATCTTTCTGAAGTTCTAAATACTAGCTCTTCTGTCCTCACAGGGGAAAGAGAAAAGTAGCTTTCAGTTTGGAAATCTGATCGGTTTATTCTCTGAGCAGTAGCAAAAGTCATTTTTTCTCACAATTAAATTCACTCACTAAAAAATCAATGTATGTGCACACACACATATACCTTAGTCACTATTTCACATGTAGCTACAGAGCTACAGTAATAACACACTGCTTTGATTTACTTAATTCATCTTTCACCACTTCTTAAAGAACTACATGGTACCTGAGTAACTAATATTTTAGACATACATACAATGTTGAATGAGGAATGATGATCAGTCAAAAATCTGGGGATGTTTGACAACATGGAAGAATTTTAGAGTATACCAAACATTTCTATAACTAAATTTTATGAGATCATCACTTTATCGCATGGAATCCATTAGAAAATTACTTCCTAATGACATACCTTCATTCGTAGACACACATATGCAGCTCCTACAACTGTAACACAGTAGACCTTAATGTTCTGTGATATTGTTTATCCGAACTGCATCTCAAAGCACTTAATGGGGGTGCAATAACAGATAGAGTGAGAAATTAAAAAGTAGTTTTACAATGAAGTGACTACAAAATGGTTCTGTAGGGTTTTGTGTTTATTGAGTCTCACTGATCCCATAACAAATTTGTTTATGTTAGCTTAGTTTATGAATAACATATTGATTTATTTATTAACTACAGTGCTTCAGACTCCATCTAGGCCCTGCAAATCAAATCAAGCTGAGTTATTTCCTCCATATTCATTTTCAAGACTAATAAAAGATTGTACACAGAAAAAAAAAAGTCATGATCAGAATGCAGCCCAGTGACTCAACAGCTAGCCTTTAATTAATGGAGATGGGAAGCAATACCTGCATCATTTCACTGGTCTATTTTTAATCCATGTGTATTTCCACCTCTATCAAGCCTTTGAAATATCCAAAGAGAAGAATTTTCACTTGTTAATGGTTCTTCTAAACATCCAGGAATTCATTTTCTGGAGACAATGGCTGTTACATCTTGCTTTTAAACATTACTAAAATTTCTTAAACAGGAATTACAATCTCCTTGAATTTCATTTTAGCACAAAATGTTTTATCTGAGCAATAGTACATGAATGATTTTACCAAATCTAGAAGGTGCTTTGTAAGCAACACATAAAGATGAAACTTTGCATTAAAAAGCTTAACAAATAGTTGATAAGGTAGACAACAAAAGATGGAGGCCATATAAGGAATAGCTAGAAAATTACCCTGCTCTAAAAGGAAAAATAATCACATCATTTAGATGCACACGTTCACTGGTTCACCAGTTCCATGTATTGTTAATTTAGCAATGTAGGCATCATTCTGCTGGCAGACAGGATGGTACATCTAATTGCTCTAAAGTGATCTGAAACACGTGGAGAAAGCCATATAACTCAGATTTTAGCAAGACATGGACAACCTGGAAGAATGTAGGTACAATAGTGAGATAAACATGGAAAAAGTCCCAAAGATGGTGTCATCACCAGCAGACTCAAGCAGGATAACAACTTGTCTGATCATTGACAGAAGTGGGGGACTCATGACTATTTTTGAAAGCAAGATCAGGATGTCTGCATTATATCAGTTGTACAAAGTCCAGGAAATTCCCAACACTAACTGCTTGCTTTGGTCCTAACAGACAAGGGAAAATATTCAGTTAATAATTTTATACCTATCACAGGTTAGAAGTACAATCTCATGAAATTGATATCTCCTTTCAAGAGTATTAAATAATAGATTGAGGCTGCATCTTTACTGTTTCTGTAACAGAAAAAAAGCCAAAATCAGTCGTGACAATGGCAAATATATATTTGTATAATAATCATATATCATATGATTATTCATATATACAATATCATATCATATATACAATATATGGAATACATATGTGTATGGGTTTTTTTCTTGCTTTTTGTTTTGGACTTGATTTTCTTTTTTGTTGTCTATACTATGTATATAAAAAATAGTTAAGGTACATAATTTTATTTCATTATTTACAATTATAACTATAGCTTCATGTGCTGCTATAAAAACAACTCTAAAATCATTGAAGTAAATTAAAAATATCCATTCTTTGATTAATCAGCAGAAATACTACAGAATTCACTCTCATTCCAAAAAGCCTTCATTCAAGAACTCAGAATCTTGACAGCCCCTCAGTCCTTATCTAGAACATTTATCAATGGACCACACATCTCATCAAGCAGATGATATCCAGGAAACTGTTAGGGCTTAATTCTTTTCTCTGTGAGAAATTGTGAGCTGAGATGGAATTTCATTAAAGTCCAAAGACTTTCATTGTTATGAAAGCACTCTGAATCGAATCAGGTCTGAAATGCAGAAGTGTGCAGGATTCACCTGAATCAATGCTGGCAAGAAAGCACATAACTGTCTGCAAGATAATTTGCTATTCACAACCTGTCCTTACAGAAGTGAACTTGTTATAAAATGTATATCATGGGCAAAATTTTTTAGGAATGAGCAGGACTGAAGTAAATAACATTCTGTAGCATTTCACATTATCAGCATATGATATGTAAGGACATGTAATGCAAGGACCGAGTATAATTTATTTTCCTGCATTAGATGTCAGTCTTATAAAATTTCTTTCTTTCAGTGCTCCACATGAGAATTGCCATAGAAGAGCAGACCAACACTCCATGAAACAATGGCAATGGAGGGGAAAATTATGTATGAACACATCTGTAAATTTTGATTCGTCAGGTACCTGTTTTGGTGTTTTTCTTCTCTCTCTCTTATTGTTTTTTTCTTTTTTTTTTTTTTTTTATTTCTGTAACGTATTTTCAGTCTCCTATGAGTTTGTGTAGGATAGTCTTCTCACTGAATGCAATGAGGAAGAATGACCTAGTACCAAAACCAAATAGTTTTATGTTGTACACACTAAAAAATTATGCATATTTGCTCTAATCAGACTAATATATTAAACTGCTTCTCACATTGTTATATAGATTTTTGCAGTTTGAGATAGTTTTATTTTGTTTGTGAGTTTGGTATTTGGTTTTTTGGGAGGTTTCAGTCTTTTTTTATTATTTAATTGTTTGAGTAATGAATGATTATCATAGAGGTTTAAGCATTCATTTGTTTTACTACTATGCATCATTAACAGCCAAATAATTCTAATTAAAGATCACTGAATGTGAAATATGTATAAATCTTTATCACTTAGGGATTATGCTGTAGAAGAACTTATTTCATTTGGTGTGTTCAACAGCATTTGGGCATGCTGAATAGCAATGTCACCGTGACTTTGTGAAGTAGTCACACAGCTTGTTGCTATGTCGGTTACTTCACAAAGGGACATTTGTTGTTATGATTTGAGGCTTGGGAGTCACAAACAGCTTTCCCTAGTTAAAGTCTACCATGGAACATTTCAAAGAAGCCAGCATTCTTTTTCTATTTTTTCCCGCCTCTTGCTCTTGTCACTAGTCTCTTTACAAAACAGAATGTATCATCATGGTTCATCATCATGCTGGATTTTATAAATGTTATTTTATAAATGTTATTTTATAAATAATGCAACAAATCACTGAGAAGAAATTTAAAACAGTATTCATTTCACTGATGACATTTATTCAGTATATGTCAAAACTCAAAAAAGCAAGTTGATGTGTCATTTAGCTGAAAAAGAGTAATCTTTCAGTTGGGTTCTCAGTATTACTTATTATTTTACTCCTCAAGAATAAAGAACTTTGAGAAGTGAAACTAGAACACAAGACCTCCCCTCACTGGATTTGGTTACATGGCTCCTTGTTTTCTCTTCCTCTCACTTCAAGAATCTTCCAAACTTCGTTATATTGTTGCTCAACTTCAGAAAACTTCTGATACAGAGGTTATTACAATTTTCTTAACATTTTATGTCTTTGGGTAAGTGGGAGATCTGATTTCATATCTCTCAGTTTGAAGAGGGAAATAAATAACAAATTCTCTAAGAAGCAGACTATTGGTACAAAGTGGGCACTGTGGCCCCAGGTGAATTATGAACACAGTGGTGTTGGCCTTTGCTTTAGAGTGAAGTGCAGAAGGAAGAATGCTGTTACCAGCTGGCCTCAAGAGGTTTCTTCCAAAGTCAATCCAACTTCAATTATCACATGATTCTATAGTTAGGCAGATTCAAAATGAATCAACAAGGCCTTCACAACATATGGATGCAGCTCTACCAGAAGCCAAACAGGAGTTAAGACATCTTTGTCTTGAGGGAAGCAAGATTAAAAACTCTTAAGTGTAGAAATCTTAGGTTTTTTCTCCTGGTAGAATGGAGTCAGCTGTGTCAGAAAGATCATTGAAATAGGTGATTTTTGAGTAGCATCAAGGACCATTAATTCCTACATCCTTCCTGCTAATTAAATGCTGGAGTACGTGGATACTGAATATTGGTTTTATCTGACAGTAGACACAGACAGTAGGCATGCTAGGCCTCATGGGAAACGACTTGGAACCAAAGAAAACCTTTGCAGTATTTCCGGAGCACTGGGCCAGATTCATAGAATGAGTCAGATTCCTATAATGAATCAATCATTATAGTTATAGAAGTTAAGTTTTCTTACTATTTCTATTATCTGATTTTTTTTTACTTAAATGGAAATACAGCCTAAATAGGAATTGAATGACCGTTTTTAATTTTGTTAGTTACACTTCTGCCCAAATCCTCATTTGATACTCATGTTTACAATGAGTATCATCCTAAATTAGGTTTAGCTTTTTGCAGTACTGTGTTATGATTTATGTTTGGTACATTAAAAAGCTCAATTTGACAGAGATTGAGAGTTCAACAGAAAACCACTATCTTTATGTAGATGTTTTTCAATAATACTAGTTGGGGGTGAGATGATGCTTACATGCTGCTCTTTCTGGAACTGTATTTGTCACTGAAGTTTTTCCTCATACTCTGTAGCAACATGGAATGCTATCATCTTTGTTCTTATCCTTCTAAGGACTAGAAAGAACTCTACAGTGAAACTGAAATAGAATCTAAATACCATGAGAGATCCAAAGTATATTTTCACTAACCTGGTATTAATCATATTTCTCTCCTGGATCTTACTTCACAACTGTTTTTCATTTTCATGCTTCTATTTCAGAAGAGTAGATGCTACTAAATGATTATAAGAGAAGACAGCTGACCATTACAGGAATGCACTATAATTTGTCATTTTGAACTCTTCCTCAGAGGACTGTATACTTTATATGACACTCAATCATTCTAGCTCCTTAGATAACCATATACAGTTTAATAAAAAATACCTGATACCATTATAAGCTACTTAGAGGTAAGTAGCTGAGTATGGTACAAAACAATATTTTCTCTCATGGAACCATAATACAAATGCATAGTCTCACTCTCCTACTGTTATCTGTAATATAACCAGACTTCTTTCTGAGTTTTTATATTCGACAAAGTTTCATTTCAAACCTGATAGAAAGAAAAATAGAAATGAAAATGCTGTACAGAAATGTTAGATAGAGGCACTGCACACAGGACTGAGATACAGAAGTACTTATAATGACCTCCAGTCACATGGTCTAGCAATTGCTACCACACTGTTTATAAAATTTGAGGGTTGGCACAACTTTTGTCATCTATCAGGCTAAACCTTCCAACAATAGACTTCTAGTAATTCTTGTATATTTAATAACTCACATAAGTATATTACATTTGTGTTTCTCAAATTTTATGTTAATTCTGAGGAGGATAGGAAGAAACTGCCATTGCATCAGTGCTTCCAGTTCAAGAAGAAAATGGATGAAAATCATGTTCCTTCTGAGCTATTTTTAAAATCATAGCATTATGAAAGTTCCCAACTTTGCATTTATTGTCCACTGAAAGTGTCATGCAAGCACCAAAGCTGTAATGTGTCTCACTGGATAATAGTAATATAGTGTCTCATTTGATCAGGTCATTGGCAAACTCGATATATAATAAAAATGTGACAGAGAGCTCAAACATCATGTTTCAGTGGAATACACAGGAACTTCTCTGAAAGCAGATGCCAGGTCACATTTACAGCCCAGGCAGTTTGCTTGCCTATAGAAACATCCCTGGAACTGTTTCTGGGGCAATCCAGACTTTCTGGATTTACCTAGATCAGACAGATGCAAGGTAACTGTAATTCAAGTAATGTGTTGAGAAAAGCATTCAAATAATCAGAAATTTGATTATTTCTACTGAAAATAGGAAGAAACTGTTGATGCAGACGCATCTTGTATTTCTATAGCCAAAAATTTTACCAAGACAGAGTGACTGGAAAACCCAGGGTAGATTTTCAACAGTGACAAAAAAAAGGTAAAAAAGCATTTGGTTGAGACGAGATATCCAACACTGGATTATTAAGTTTAAACTGAAGGTAAAATACATATGAAATATAAAAAAGAGCATAAAATCTAGATCTGAAAATCCTGAAAGGGATAGCTAAAAATAATAGGGATTTTATTTTTTTTAATGCTTTTCTTTTGTCTTTAAGTACTACTTCCATTGTGCTTTCCTAAAGAAATTAGAGGTCTCTGTTCATTAGATTTTATAAAAATGCATGAAAATGTTTGTCCTAAATTAGTTGGAAAATGTCATCATTTCTAGTTGGAAAGGTCATACAACATGTCATGAAATAAAATGAAGTCACAATAAATACTAACAAAGATATTGTAAAGAGCTTGAAATAAAATCCTGATTTGGGATTGGAATGCCAGCCTTGGTTCAGTAAATCAACTTGATTAAATAAATCAAGTCATAACTAAAACTAATTGGTGTTTCACCACAGAAAAAGAGTTGAGTCACACTCTTTATTTAAGAAAAAAACAAAACCCAAACAGCAAAACACACAAAAACCAAAACACTAAAGTGGGAATTTAACGGTCCTACTGTATAATTTAGCCTTATGGATTTTCTTTTAGCCAACGTTATTTGGATTAGTACATTCATTTCTTTCAGTAACACACATTCCTATCACATTTCTGATAGGAATACCATTCACAGCAGGCTTTGGACTTTGTCTTAGCTGGGGTTTGTAAATGCTCCAAATATTTTTTCTGCATGGCCACAGAAGAAAGTTACTCTCTGGGACACATGTACTGTTTTAAGTGTGCATGCCAGTCGTTAAAGCTATGGGGACAAGTGACAGGCTGGTATGCTTTGTGGATTTGGGGCACTACGGAGAAAAAGAGCAGTGGAAACCATGCCAACTGGTAGGGATAAAGCCAAACAGCTTGATTTCCCAGGCCACACAACTCAACTGCCTGAGCTAAGACCTTTTCTTTCAGCAGGCTGTGCCATTTCCCCCCTGACAATTAGAGAGACCAGCCAGCCCCTCCAAGAAAACATAAGGATGAATCCTGCAAGAGTGTCAGTGGTAGGATCAGCTGAGGCAGGAAAAAAAATAACCATTTCTCCTTTATAGACTGCAAAACCCATCTAGCTCCTCCTCCTCTAGCAGGAAGAATGCCCAAGGATCGCACATCCGTGATCCCTTTATGCCTCAGATCCAGCTCTGCTTTCCCAGCACAGAGCCCATCTCCTGTCACTCTCCTTTACTGCAGGGTTTTGGAGTCTTACCCCTCCCCATCCTGCTCCAAAACTCCTAGGGAAGCACAATGATCAAAACTGCAAGAAAAGACTCACCTTCACTGCATCAGTCATGCAGTGAACAAGGGAGTGGTAAGAAAACTCAAATAGCCTAAAAGTCCCCCTTGGAGAACCCCTCAGGGCTCAGTTCTTTAATATGCTCTTTTCTGCAAGATGTGTCAAGAGCAACTCCTGCAGTACCACTACTCACGTCAAACTTCAAATCTTCTACTTCAGGGCTAGAAGATTAGAGGACATTTAAAAAAAAAAAAAAAAAAAAACCAAAAAAAGCTGAGTAATATTGCATAGGAGTACCAGAAACTGCCTCATTGGAAACAAAGACTATTTACATTAAATAAGAAACCTAACTGTTTTCAGGCTTGTATTTGCCACATTTACAGCATGATGCAATATATACTGTGACAAAATAAAAAAAAAAAAAGAAAAAAAAAAGAAATGAAAACAGCTTCCGGCACTCAATACCACAAAGTAGCACAGTTTGCCACATAAGAGTAAAGCGAAGGGCGAATAAGAGGAAATAAGAGGGAGGGGTGGAAAAAGAGGGAAGAGGAAGGTTTTATGGTTTCATTTCTGGTTTCGGAGCTGATTGGACAACCAGTCCAGTCCTTCATAGAGACCGTCTCCACTAGTGGCACAGGTTGCCTGGATATACCAGTTCCTGTGACGAAGAGAATGCAGTCCAAGTTTGTCTGTGATTTCTGCTGCATTCATGGCGTTGGGCAGGTCCTGAGGGAAGGAAGAAGAGTTATTTTCTCTCCCCAACGCGTTGAGAAGAAACTCCCGCCTCCCTCCAGAGTCTTTGATCATCAGCTTTGAGGCCATTAAAAAAAAAAAAAAAGTTAAGAGGTTTCACAGTTCCTCTTTCAGGAAAACTCAGGGCGTCACTTCTATATTCACATTATTTTCCTCAGACTGACAAAAAAAAATAAAAATCTCAAAGGTTCAACACCACAATCAAAAGCGCTGCTGGCAGAATTGTGGAGTATTTCTCTCAGGAAATCTTTCCCTTCAGAAAAGAGAAGCAAGACAGCTGGGGTTTGGGTCCAGCCAGCGAGCCTCTCAGCGCCGACTCAAAACCGCTCGCGGTTCAAGGTCTGTTTCATTCCCTTTTCACTCAGGAAATGTTTTTTGTGACTTCTGAT
The DNA here is from genome assembly GCA_028566535.1 of Scolopax minor. Lineage (NCBI taxonomy): Eukaryota > Metazoa > Chordata > Aves > Charadriiformes > Scolopacidae > Scolopax > Scolopax minor. The sequence continues at coordinate 19,088,291 of JAOXNG010000001.1, read as the reverse complement.
TTCAGATTAATTTTTAGCACCGAGCAGCGCTGGCCTCAGGCCTGCTCCTGTTTACGGGCCCCCCTTCCTGCCCCCCCACACAACTTAGGGCTTCTTTACCCTTCGCAGCTGAGCCTGGGCACTGATGAAGAAGGATGTTATTCCTTCTGGAAGTTTACTAGC
>JAOXNG010000001.1:19032528-19054715 GCA_028566535.1 Scolopax minor | reverse complement strand
CTTACATAGGTAATAGTGAGAGGAGCAACAGCCAGGTCAGCTTTCTGAAAACACAAATGGGAAAATACTCATTCTTTTTCATGATCAACAAACGCACCACTATTCTGTCCATTTTTCCCCCAAGTAGTAAACACTAAACCAAATTTGACTATAAATCTGAAGTGTGTGACAAAATTTAACATTGCTCAGGTATTATTTGGCACATGATATTGATCTCCCTTTTTTGCAAGCAGAGGGATGTTTGTGACTTTGATGTGATTAGGAGAGGCGTGACCAGGGACGTGGGGCTCAGTCCTATGCCAGGGGGCAGATTGCCAGCCAGGACTGCCAGAGTGCCTGGGCAGGGACTACCTTCACAGAGCAGAGGCGAGCTGGAAGCTACCCTTTGCCATTGGAGTTTGCAGCCAAGGGGTGGGCAGGACCTGTGCTCAGTGCCCACTGCCCCACCTCCAGATGGAGGATTCCCCCCAACACACGTGAGCTGTTTGTTCAGACGTACTGATGTGACTTCCTACTCTGATAAGTGGCAATAAAGACAGACCAGTGTCCCTAAAAAAAGGAAAAGCAATACAAACGTTTTGTTTGGGCTGGCTTCATATAAAATACCACAGGCAAAAGAAGAATAAAGAGAGAAGTATTCAATCTTACATGATCTATGAGTTCTTTGACCATCCCATTCCACTCTCCTTTGTCATTCTGGGCTCCGTATTTGCCATCAGAAACTAGTTTGACCTCATAGATGAAGCCTAAAATATTTGACAGCTCCTTTAGTAAGTCCAGGCAATAACCCTCAAATCTGTCATTTCCATACAAGGGCTTGTCAGACTTCTTGTACATAACATAGGGATCTTCCTATAGAAAAAGACAGTAGACATATAGCAATAGAAATGAGGCCTGTTTCAGACTATATCAGTTTCTCTAAACTACGTGAATATTTTAGAAATTAATTGCAATTACATGGAAATTGCAAGGGACAGGATGGGGTATTGAAGGAGAGACAAGCCTAAATAACAGAAAAAGGAGAGCCTAAAACTGAGTATTCTATGAGAAATAAATCTTTATTGAAAAAAAGATCTTCAAATGTATAAAATAGCTGTAAGCTGAGCAGATATTAATCTGAGAGAATGGAGAACAGCACAGGCAGATTGTAAAGTATCTTGTGGCTTTTCTTTTTAAAGGATTCTGGATAGAACATCAGGCCAAGCAGGTTTCTGCCATTTAGTGTGGCAAAGAACCTCTGGCAATAGAAGAGGAGTGTAGAGGGAGTCTTTGAGCTCTTTCCCTCCTGAGGAATTAGGTAGAATAATTGAAAAAAATGGCATTGCAGGCCAGGCAGAAAGCATGAGTCTGAACAGCTTATGAATACACACTTGCGTTATTTTCCATTTATTATAGTAAGGTCATACCTCAATCTCTCTACCCACTGTTTGCTATTTCCTTTCAGTCCTCTTCATCTCATTTTCAGTGAAAAGGAAGGATGTATAAGCACTGACTGCAAAGCCGAGTATTTGTGTATCAATTCTTTTGGGAAAAAATATATGCAGGGGTCATCTCTGAAACACTGAAGTAAGCTCAGTGAGTTTGGAGGTAGAGGTCTCTGAGAGTCTTTCATTGGCAATGGGGTATTTTTGAATCCATCTTGTGGATGGATGAATGTGTATGTCAATTCTCAGTTTAAATAACAAAACTTGCTTACAAACAAGGTATTTTAACAAAACATTGTTTAGCACGGAGGAAAGCAGCCATGGAGTGAGGGCAGAGGTGGCAAAGGCAGTGACAGAGAGCCCTGCAAGCCACCAGCAGCAAAATCTGCATTCTACAGCGTGGCTGGTGGTGCCACCTCTGCCCAGTGAGTCTTACCAAAATAGTGGTGACAATAAGCGTCCGGTTAGCCAGGGAGTCCGTGATGTTGGTTGACCGGTCCTTGTTGCTGTCTGTCATGTTAAGGCCACTGTATGAGTTCCAAACCCCAATCTGTGCAGAAGAGAACAGGTGAGTGGCTGCTCGGCCGAAGCAAGGCGAAACATTTCCCTAAATGAGCACTGCCCAGGAAGAGTGCACTGGTTCTAGTCACCACAGAAAGAGACACCAGCAGTACAAAATGCTAAAGAAGGGAAACAGCTGTAGATCTGAATAAGGCAGCAACACCAAATGGCTGATTAAGAAAACACAGGGAACATACTGCCCTTTCAAAAGCAGGTGAAAAGGAGTAAGCTGTAAGACTACATGGCATGTCAATACAGTGGTCTATTAGCTAATTTGCTACTGAGGTGGAACATGTTGGCTTTGTTTTCTGCTAAAAAATGTCAAATGTCTATTTTTAAGTTTTCTTTTTTATTTTAACTTTTGTAAATGGTAGATTTGAAACATATGGCAAGACCTCTCTCTTCCAATACAACATATCAAAAGCTTGAATAAGTACATCGAAGCAGATTGATGGATGCACTGGCCTTTTGCTTCCACTGTGCCTTCAGCAGGTTTAGCAAAGATTATTCTGTCATTTCTTGACTACTATATATGACAGAGCTAGCAAGGTGATACCATTTCACCCACTGATCAGTATTTACCCAGGAGATACAAGTGGCCAAAGACAAATTCCTTTCTAGCCCCAGAGATAATGAAGAATTTATTTGTATTTAATGCCCAATCCAAAGCCTCAAGGAAAAGTTCTTCATGATTTCAGTGGATTTGTATCTACACCTTGTGAGGGCAGAAATTATAACTCTGCTGATTTATTTAGATATTTACTTAACATAAATGCAATCTGAAAGCATCTTCAGGATTTTTTGCCTTTGCATTTACGTACACAGCGTGGCTGAGGGGTGAGAAAACTCCAGGTGAGGGGCTTGTTCAGGCAATTCGGTTTATGTTGGACATGTGTGGAGAGCACCAGATGGATGGCTTGGGAGCCTGACATCAGCCATCCTTAGAGCTGTTTGTATCACCGTGCTGCTCTGCCAGCATGTTTCAGCTCTACCCAGGAGGGATCCGCTTTCAGATCCTCCCTGCTGGGATTGCCAGTGAAGGTGCCAAGTAAATCTAAGACAAAACCCACTGACTTCTCCTGTGTACTGAAGGTCTCTATCTACTGTCAGATGTTCAGTCGTTTAAGACCCAGAAGTCTTTTTCTTTGGTTGCTAGCTGAGGCAGAGATGGTGTTGCCTTTGTACCAAACCCAGCAGATTAGTTTGTGCCTGCTGAGTGTGGATTTGGGGTAGTAACTGTTTAATTTCAAAGAAACTTTGGGTTTGTGTCCCTGGGTGCCATTGCTTCATCTTTCACAAACTTTTTTTCCCAAAGTATGTTTAATGGGGATAGTCATGCCATTTTCCCTTTTAATGATGATCTTTCTTAAAAGCCAATCAGTAAGCATAATCGAACAGAGCTTTTCTAAATGGCACTTGACTAGTGACTTCCTGAGGTCTAGATCCTGACCTGCAATAAAACACTTGATAATTCTTGAGTCAAACTAAGTGTGAGGTCTAGTTATGTGACATGGAATCTATAACCATTTTCTCCAATATTTTTGATGGTGATATCTCACTTTCATATCAATTTCCTTATTTATATTCAGTTTTAGGGGACTTTGTGACTGGGAAAGTTATACCTATTTTAAAAAAGTAATTAATTCACTCTCAAAATTTTCAATTTTATCAATAAAAATGCAAAAACTGTTTTGCTATTTGTGAAGATTTGCTATTTTACAACTGATTTGCTATTTGTTGCTATTTTGTCCTTTTTTTTTCTGAAAAAAAAGCCAAAATGATAAAAACCTTGTATAATTTCTTCCTATATTCAGATTTTTATTTCCTTCTTAACATAAATACCCACTTCACTGTAATATCCCTTATCTAAAAAAAATGTGATTCATCCTCTTCTTTAATATCCTCACCCAAAATTTTTGTAAATGTTGCTTATTACTTATTTTTTCTCAAGTTTTTTTATTTGTTCTCAGTCTGAGCTTGCCCTTGTAAAAAATATAAAAAGTAGCGTGTCTAATTGCATATTTATGACATTGCAGCACACATTTGTGACAGTGTTATAGGTGTTGCCTACAAACTGGGCACTTGAACACAATTTTTTCATATTTCCACCTATACCCAATCTGTGCACAGAGAATAATAATGAAAAGTCCATAGTAGAGGTAATGGGTTTTAATGACCAAGTTTGTCTGATACCAGTATACTGACCAGCATTTATTATTATATAAATTTAATAATGACATAGAATATAAGAGATTCCTTAAAGGTTTGTACTAATTTTCAACCTTAAAAAGAAACTGAAAAATCTACTTAAAAAGTAAACTTAAAAAGAAATCCTACCTTCTCCTACAGAAAGTTATCCTTTGCAATATCTTGGCAAATAATCAAATCTGGCTGATATAAATGAAATAGGCTTTATCATGATAGCCCTCAGAAAATAATGAGAAATTTGGTAGTGAGAAATTGGAATCCCTCTCATTTACTGTAAACATGTACATCTGCTAATAAGTGGAGACCAAAAGGATTCTTAGCGTGATGCTCCTCAGACATAACTTAAATATTTATGCTGGGATGATATGAATCATGTCCTGGTCTCTAAAGGGAGTTTGGACAACTATCTATGATGTATAAAGATGAATGAATTAGATTAATCTCATTCAGAGTTATTAAGTACAACATGTTGAATTCACACCTACGAAACGAAACAGATACAATAACTCTTTAATCCAAAAAAGTCTCTTAGGAATTTGCAACCAATTTTTTTTCCAAATAATTCTTTTGATGTCAATATCCTAATAAAGCTATGTAAATTTATTGTCATTTAGCTTTAACAGTCATCTCTCCCAGCAGCTCAACAGATATGGAAATTCATGTCTCCAACTTTGTACTAAATTATATTTTTTTGGGGCTGTAACACAAGAACATAAGCAGATAAATCTTGTATGTAGTTTCAAGTATAGTAATTACTACAAATAGGGAGCTTCTCCTGCTTAACAAGCTGCTCCTTATACAGCCATCAGTCACTCACAAAAGGAGGGGAAAAGAGAAGACATTATAGCAATAAAGAGAAACTAAGGTTTGGTATGTTGGTTTTTTGGGTTTTTTTTGTTTGGTTTGTTTTTTTTACTTTTAATCCAGCAGGCCAAACAACCATTTACTTAGCTGACTCAGAATTCGTTTATTTATTTTAGTTTGTATTGAATCCAGATTTTTTTTCAGAAATATAGACTCAGTTGATTTCAAAGCATGGTATATCGTTATATAATAAATGATATTGTACACATAGAATTAAAAACTTACATTATTTTTAATGTATATGTACATTTAAATTTTCAACTTGTACAAGCCATACTTTCCTCAGCCAGTAGGCACATATTTTTGTTTCTGTGATCACACAGAATAATATCCCTTTTCAGACATACTGTTTGCCAGGGGCTTTCTACATTTTTCAGATAATTTCTTTACCATCTCAGCTGCAATCATTAACAAGTAAATTATATTACTGTGAAGTTTGTTTGGAATGAAACTGCAGATTGTACCTGCCAACTTTATACAGACAACCAAAATTGGTACGGAAAGAGGAGCTGTGTTGGGTGAATTGTGACTCATTGTTTTCCTCTCCTGATATGATTTTGGCTCTACTCTTTAGTTTCCATAGCAGAGTAATGAAAAAGACAACTTCACAAGATACTAAACAGAAAACAAAATATTTATAACAAAACTCTTTGTCAGTTGCATTTTATAACACTTTAAGAAAAAAGATCCTTGCAAAGTACCTAAGAAAAGTAACAATACTGATAATAAGCTAAGTGTGGAATGTGCACATGAGTTACCACTGTTAATACACCCTGTGTTACCCACAAAATACACAGAATTGTAGGCAATCCAGACTACCAGACTGAGTCTAATTCCACTTTCCTGTAATTTCCAGTCTAGATTCTCACTAGACTTGGATGCCTGAGATATAATCGTATGATATCATAACTTCGTATATCCAGAGTTTTATATTGGAGTACTGAATTTTGAGGCAAGGAACTGTATCTATTAAATGAGTCTGTAGCAATATTTCACAGCATAAACACTAGTGTTAAATTCCTAACAGAATGCAGACACATCTTAGTGCCATTGCTTGTTCAAATGCTCATTCAGCTGCCTCCTAGCACCTCGTGATGCAAGTAGAGACTTCAAGCAGAAAATGAAATTCATGTATATATGCATACATTGTATTTCCACTACTTACTTTCCCACTTTTCAACTATTCAAGGTATGTAAACCTCTTGAGTTAAAAGGAATTTCTTTGTAATTAGTATATCTCAATGGATTTTCATTTGAAGAATTTCCCCAAATGCAGTAATATTAAAGTGAAACTGGAGAAATTGGGTATTTGTCCCTTTGGCTACTCTGTGTATAACAATATTTATTAATTTTAGAAATAATTCTAAACACTGGACTTGTACCAGAAGACAAAGAAATCAGAAACATTCTTATTAGTCAATGCAGAGTGGTGGCAGAATCTTTTCTTTTGGCTAATTTCACCACAAAGGTACTTTAAACAGCCAAGCTGGAAATAAATTAAAAATTAGACAGATGAAGAGCAACAATTTCATCTGGCAGGTATGCAACTCTCCACTTAGAAAATATCCTCAGGATCTTATATTTCACAGATTTCATTAGAATAAACACAAAATTCAGTTTCTCATGTAGGAATTTGGATTACACTAAAGTATAAGGAACTCAATAGATTTCTTTAACGAGGTTTTAATACCTTCTTGTAGTCTGAGATTACAAAATTCCACTGATTTCAGCAAAATTAAGATGGTGTTCACATTGACAAGGATACCTAACTTATGGCTCAGTATGACCGACCAATCTTCCTGGTCTCCTTCTGAGGTCAATGGAGAAGACTCCTCCAGAAGGCAATACGGAGCAGGCATTTATCTGTGGTGTTCCAAATCAACCTGCAGAGGAGCCAATTTCTGAATATTGGAAAAATTGAAAAAGAACATCCTAACATAGACACCTAAATTAGATATCCCATTTTAGAAAGCTTCATACAACCTGATATGTTTCCTGAATGCATTTTAAAAACAGGTAATCAACAAGGGAAACTATGTGATCACCAGTTTTATGTGATCAACCTAACAACTTTACTTTCGAAAAATAAGATGCATAATTTAATATTGACATAGATAACAGAGCAAACAGGCAGTCATCTTTGTTCTAGGAGATTTGTATATATACACGCATGTCTACATAAGGGGAGGGGAACAGAAAAAAAACACAGAAGGATTTATTTGTAGCAGGTAGAAAGTATGCTAAATATCTCCAGAACAAGCTTCAACTGCAAGGGACAGGGATTACCAGAATGCAGTTTTTAATTGGGTTTGACAGACTTTTGAGAATGGGAAGCATCAGCACAATAGCTGTCACCGTGCTCAGGGACCATAGCCAGAAAGCATAGTCTCTGAAATGCATTAGTATTTTCTGAGCATTGTGGCTTTAGTTAGAACTGATCATCTCGTGTGATTCTGAAGAATAGCATATATTCTGCTACCTAATAATGAAAAAAGCACCTGGAATGTAGGCCAGAGATGTGCTGGATTATTTGTATACTAGGCAGGCTGTCATTTTTATGAAATATTACAGTGCTGCAAATTCACTAATCTCATAATAATGAAGGAAGAGGAATACAGTCACAAAACACATCTGCTATAAGAAATTCCCATTAAAAGCTCTACCTCAGTGGAGAGCGTGGCATCTGGTTTTGCTTAGTGTAGCTCTAGTTTAATACTGAATTTGTATTAATATCTTAATGTGGTGGTCCCTTTTATTTTATGAGATTGTAAACAGAGAACAATATAAGACATTAAGCTAAAGATCTGAAAATATTTTTTCCTGTCTTTCTGAACATGATACTTGCAAGAGCTGTTACCTGGGTCAAGAAGGGGAGAAGATTGTGGGCCATGCAACTTCCAAGTATTTACCCAGAGAAGCATTCTCAATTGAAAAACTAGATAGTCTGTGACATAAAAATATTTATTCCATTGATAATTAACCAATTAACCCTTCATCATCACTGTCCAAATTTGGAGGTCTTTCACTTTCACTTGGGCTCTAAGATCTCAAGGCTTAGCTGGAAATCTTCAGAACTGTTCAGCAAAGTACACAGGACCCAAGCAGTATAACTAGGTATAGAAACCGAGAGGAAAAAAAAATCATTCTCTGCATTACCTATATATCTTAGAGGGAGTCTGAGAAGCCTTGCTGGAGGGACTAAAACTCTGCATCTTTCATGATTGTTTGTCACATTTCTCAGTATGTGATTTTTTCCCTAGCATCTATCAGGTTAGGAAGATGTCAAGAAACTACCTATGCAGACTATTTAAAACAATTTTTTTCAATAATTCTGGTTTTGCACAGAAAGTCCATAGAGCCAGTCCCTCTGAGACTTAGGAAATGGAAATTTATGAGAACAATGCAGCATCTTTGTGATCCACAACTGTCCCAAAAGCAAATGTTAAAAGTGATAAACCATCTACTTATTCTGACATAGCTGCAGTCTCCTGAAACTCTTACTGTTGTGACTGGATTAGAAGCGAACATTTCTGGAATCAACACAGTCCATTCAATAAAAAACAAAGAGGAAAATGTCAAAAATTCAAGAAATATATATTTAAATGTAATTATCCCTTTTTATTTTACTTTGAATGCACAAAATTATGTGAGTAACAAAGGGAACTTTTTTCTCTAGTGGGACATGTATTCTTTACATTTGTAAAGAATCAGCTGTCTCTGTCCTGTCTGCTAGGGTTATACATCTTAATAAAGGTCCACTGAGTTTAATACAGTAGCAATGGAGCAGCAGGCCATCTTCTTAAAACCATGTGATTATCCTTGTAAAAGTTCTGTGTGCATTCCCAGGCAGTGAAGAGTACCATTATTATTGATACTAATGATGAGAAAATGGTATTGCAAAGTAAAAAGAAAAGGACTTCATTAATATAGAATGCCTCGTTTCCCAGTGCTGGTTATTAGTGTTCTTTTGCTATTGCCTATAGTTTGTCTTTATTCATTTTCACTACAGAAATTTCATCATCCTTTCATCTTACTCTAATTTTCCTTCTTAATGCTCATCTTCAGAAGATAATAGCCTGCACTACATTTTAAGACCTCAAAAAGAGAGACTTAACACAGAACAGACAGAAAGAATGTTTGGAAAGAAAAACACACAAAAATGTAAAGGAGTTTCTTGCTTCCATTTCCTTTTCTCATAAATATTTTTTGTTAATATCTCAGTTTTCAAAGTTTTAATCCAGTAAATTGCTGAAAATTCTGGCTCTCATTTAGCCAAAAATTAAAGCACATGCTTAAATAGAAGCTTACACATCCATTTCCTTGAAGTCAGTAACCCTATAGAATTCTAAACTGAAGCACTGTCTTAAATGCTTTGTTGAACAAGAAACAGAAGCAAGCTTTCAGTTCTGGTTTTTAGAAGAAACAAGGCAAAAGTACCTTCTGCATTGTCATGCCTTTGTTCTTCCTAGTATATTTATGATCCTATTAACTTGGGCAGCTTCATCAATGAAGAAAAATCAATGGCATATAATTTTAACTGCTTTTTGGTTGGTTGGTTGGTTAGTTGGTTGGTTTGGGGTTTCCTTTTCTTTTTTGTTTCCAGGTGATAACTGTCCTGACAATTGGGATTATATTTCCTTAGAATACTCTTCAACATCAGTACTCATCATACACAATTTACCCATCACTTCACTGAGTTTGTAAGGCAAGAAATGCATTGCAGTGAGTCACTGTATTATTCTGATTTTGGCTGTTGTGCACAGCAAGGTTCACAATTATTTTTTATATCTTCCTATAAAATAATAGGAGTGAACGGTGATGGAGATTTCAAACACTGTGCTTTCCATGAGACAGGAATATTCATACTTACTACTGTTGCTTTCCTCTTCAGTATGGAAGACATACAAGAAAAAGACTATGTCCATTATGTACAGGTTATTTATTTCTTGACAGTATATTGCTGGAGATATTCGTTAATACAACTAAAATATCAAAATTATGTTTTTTAGTGATGGAATCAGGGATGACATAATGATGTTTCCATAATGATGGAACACTGCATGTTCCTTTATCCTTTGGTTTTTAAATCCTGTCTCACAGTTTTATTAATGGTTAAAATGGGTGTTTTTCAGCATACACATATTGAAGAAAAAATTACTCTTCTTTAGCTATCCATATCTCTTTCCTTACACTTTCTTCCTCAAAAAATTAGCTTCTCAGAAATGTCTTAACAAAATACATATAACTCAAACAACACAGAAAAGTAATTTTCACAACAAACTCATATGTATTTAGGAACTCTAAAGCCAAATTGTAATTGTAATCAGTCTTGTAATTTGATTTTTGAAGAAATCCATTTTTAAATTCAAGGTAGCAATTTCATCTTATGGGGAGCTCTAGGCAAAATCTCAATTGTCTTTGTACAAACTAGAACACTGGAATCAATTTGTCAGATCTTGTGCCTTCAAAGAAATTATTTCCCCAAGGGAAAGTCTCATCTCACCTAATTTTAACCCCTTATTATTAGTTATTTTAACTATTTTATATACCTAAGCCACATTATGATGAATTGCCTCATGCAGATTCCTCTCCCCAGATGATCAGATAAGTAGCTTGAAAGTAGATGTCTGATCTCCAGGAAAGTCAATTATGCTGATCTGGATCTTAAACCAAAGAAATGATGTGGAAAACATTGTACATTTCTCTTTACCCCCTGTCCTGTCTTATTGATTGCAATGATGGAAATCTTGACCAATGATAAACACTTTTGAAAATCCTAGGCAATTTTACAAGTCTAGAAAGATATTTAAGCTAAGTGACCAGCTCATTAAATTTTCTGATTTGTAGACAAGCATAATTGCTTACGTGAAAGGTCATCTCTAATCCATTTTCAGATGTATCAACCACCCAGTCAGAGTTCTGTTATATTAATATGGCACATTACAGAAATTAACTAATGTTTCTAAAAGTCATAACAGTCTTTGTATGGTCTTTGTAAGTATCACAGGTTGTCATTACATTCAACAGACTTACTCTTCCAAATCAATGTAATCTCACATTAACTTCATGTAAAAAATCACAAGAAAAAAAAAAGTCACTTTGAATGTCTTATTACTTGGGCATCCTTCACCTTTGATTTCAACCAGTCATTTCTCCCTTTTGTGAAATTTTAGTTTACCAGTACTTGGTGTTTCTTAATCAACTGTAAAGGTCAAAATTTTAAAAATTCTGCATACTTCAATAGTGCTTCACTGAATGCAAAAGCTTATGTTTACAGCAATTTTAACAGGGAAAGTAAGCAAAGCAAAACAAAACCCAATGGTACAAAAATCATTGAGCAAGAAGCATACAGAATAAACATACAGCTTTTCTTTATTTCTTGTTCTATATGAATAATTTCAGTTGGACCTCATCTCCTGTAACCATATATTTTTGGTCTCAATAAAACAAATCCCATTTTCACAACTTAATTTATGCATGCATCAGGTTAAATTTTTATAAAGCACTTTGTACATTTCATCTTTCATCATTTTAATACACAGCAGCAATAATGCAAACAAATAGAAAATTTTCCTTCCAAGTTCATGCAAGCATGTCTCTAAAGCAAAGAAAGATGTCATTACAGATTAGTGATATTTCCAGAGAGGATACATTAGCATTAAATATAAATGCTGTGCATTCAGATAAAAGCATAGCTAGGACTATGCAATAAATCACAGTTTTAGGTTCATGTTATTCAGTAACGTGCAAGAAAATTTTTACAAAAATGTTTTTACCATATATATGAGTACATAATGTACTTATTACTTTTAGAAAAAAAGTTTCAATGCTCTTTAGCAAACCTGGATGCAACTAATTTCAAGGAATATGGTTCTTTCATTAATTAGAAGGGTGGCTAAAAGACCACCAGTCAATTTACTAAATAAAGGCTACATGAACAGCTTCGTATTATGTGTTCATCTGTTCCAGGAACTCTTCATTAAGATATATTTAGATACAAACTGTGTTGTCAATGAAGTTGTTTTTTTTTCTTTTTTATTATAGGTCTTTCTGCACAACTGTAAGATACAACTTTGAACATACTTGCTATAACAATAGATGAGAAAAAAGAAAAAAAAAAAAACCACAAAAAATCAAACTACTGCTGTGTCTATGGCCAGAACTGTACCCCGATATGTAAACATGATTTTTGGCATTTCTAGTAAAAGGCTTCAGGCTCTGCCCAGAGCTGAGAGCACAGCTCTCAGGGCTCACCTGGGCTCACCTTGGCCAGAGCTGGGCTGAGCCAATTTCAGCATCTTCCTCAGGGCTTGTTGCCTCCTCTGCCTGAGCTTGAGCTCTGTCAGTGCCTCCATGGCAAGGTCTGGCAAACCCATGGTGTCCCCATGTCTGAGCATGGGGAAACTGTGGGGTCACACTCATCCCTCAGCTGGGGGCAGCCAGAACACAGCAGCCTGAGGTAAGGAAACATTTAAAAATAAATCCAAGTCTGTCAAACTGAGGAGGAAGAACCTAGCCCGCTCCACACACAAATCTTCCATGCATTTCATAAATAATCGGTTCCTCCTGATGAAGACTTTGTGATGTTCAAAACTCATTAAAACTTTTCCACCCTGCAGCTCAGGAGGCATACTGAAGTGCTGACCATAGATTCCAAAGGGGCACTCTAAGAATGAGAATAAGATCAGATAAAAGGGGTAGATCCTAGCCAGTTCACATACAACAACTTTAAGAATATTATTACAGACCTCTCAGTATTATTTATTTAGACTATCAGACTGTTAAATAGTTAATTGTTCTAAAAATAACTGAATAGTTGAATGCATATTATGTTCCTTTTTGCTTTCAAGATTTTAAGTGTAACAGAACATAGTGACAAGGCAATAAACTACTAAAGAACAAAGTTGTGTGGTTCTGTTTTCCCAGTTCAATGAAAAAATTCTGCATGCAACACATGAGAGTGAAAATCTTGGAAGGGAAAGATTAATTAAAGTATAGCTAGGTAACAGACTCGCTGTTTTCCTCAAATCTTCTCTCATACACTCTGTGCCTGAGGACTTAGTGCAAATTATATTTTTTTTTTTCAAGAAGGGTTGTCTCTCCAGCGTATATTGACCACTGAAATGCAAAGTTAAGAAGGCAGGTAGCTAAGACCTGCAGGGCAACGAATATACATATGGCATCACACATGCAAATGTATACCTGTGGGTGAACTTGACTGTCTTGTTTACCTTTTAATCCAGGGTTTATCTGTTGACCTTTTAATCCCCATCATTTCCCTTAATAGTTTTGCAGTGATTATTTTCACATGGAGTGAAAGAGTGAGTTTTACATGGTTCTGTGTGTCATGTTATGATTTGCATGCATAGCATTGGGGTTTGTGCTTTTATATATCATAAACTAAGAAGAGTTTGTCTAGGTCAATGTTTAGCTGAAAAACATTTAAGGAGCAACCAGAGGCTGGGGGACTGTAGGTTCTTTTCTGCAATAATATGCCAAACAGCGTAGCCAGATTCCAATGATGGGCTCTGAGCTGAAGCAAAGCAAATATTGTAAAAAGTTTCAATTTTAAAATTATGTGTAATGTAGGTGAGTGAGCTAAACAAATATTGGGTGAACTAATGATAGTAATGGATATTATTCAAAAGGGAGAAATGTTATCCTGAATTTCTTTCCTGAACTATAAAAAATTGGTGTGTGCAAAAACCAGATCAACACTTTAGAAGTAAGCTGCATTCCAGTGTTGAATGTGGTGATCTCCCTCCTTATATTGCATAAGCCATTTTGAAAATGCCTACGTTTTTCATGTTGGGTCTGGTTTACAAATTACTGAGTTTTAGAGGCAAAAAATAATTTAACATAAAACTACATTTTGATAATATTTTTAAACATTCAAATTATCTTAATTTACACTATGAACAAGATAAAAAAATACAAAGACACTGCAGATGAATAATTATCACATTTTGCTACTTATATCCAACTAAGTGTTCTTCATTTCCCTTGTTGTGAAGTCATTTTTATATCAGTTGCCAAGAAACAAAAGACCTTATGTTTATGAAGGGATTGGTATACAAAACAATAATTACACAGACATCAGTAGAGTAAGTCAAAAAAAGAAACACAAACCACCAATATGATCAAATCAGACTTAAAGGATGCCTAAATTCAAAATCTGGCAACATATTCACATAGTCACTTTAATCCCAAGGGATGTTTTCCTACACCTGCCTGTATAATGCACTGAGATATTAGGATACACTGTCTGTTTTTATTTAGCCTGTATGAAGTTAGTTTCTGAATGCATAGGTTTACTGATGACATAATGGACATTGCAATGTCCACGCAAGTGGACAATGCAGAGTTACAAATAGTGAATTTCAGTGTTGCCCTGTGTCTGTTTAGGTAATGAGAAACTTATTCAAATTTAAAAACAATTTAATAACTATTTGTTTTAATAGTGTGATATATTAGCAATAATTTCTAACTGGATATCCTGCAGTACCCAAAGATTTTAATAAATTGTGGATCACAAGGTCAAGAATCTGGCACACAAAGTTAACAGCAATGATTTCTGAATATACCTAAATTACTCAACACTTTAGGTAAACCAATCTCAATAGCTAAAACAATTCCTACTCAAAAAGAACTGTCTGTTTTCTTCTTATGAAGACATGGAAACACAATCATATTTCTACATGAAGATACTTATATTTATAACCAACCAGCATAAGCTCTGTATTGTCTGAAAGTGATTCCAGCTACATTGCTAGAAACAAGAAAAGACGCTTCACTAATTCATAGAAATACAAAAAGAACCTGGAGATCACAGTGGAAGCAATGGAAAACATTTCACTGAATTTCTCTGGAATTTTAGAGTTGGGAGGGACCATAGAGATCACATGGTATCTAAAGAGATGATATCACGTATATAGTTTTATAACTACAATGATGTTAGTTTGGAGTGTGGGGAGAGTTAAATTCAGAAAGCAGTGTTCACAGGCAGCTTATTATAAGAGCTCTAGGGTAGAATAAGAAAGATCAGAAACTGTTGAGGCAGCTAAGGGAATCCTGTAAATAGTTATGATATTGATATGAAGGGATTTCAATTTTCAGGGTATTGATCACAATACAAATTTCACAGCAGAAAAAGAAAGAGTGCCAGGTATTGCCTGATAATTTACATAGCAAGCCCCAGGATCATAGGCTGTTTTGAATTATATCTTAGGAAATAAACCATATGCATGGTATTCTGAATGTGCTGAAAAACAGAAACATTGACCTTTGATACTACAACAGGGAAGGGCATGAGGTTATTTCATTTCCGTTCTATGCCTTTATTTATGTTTCCACATCTGAATTGTGGGCAGCTGTTCAACACATTTTCTCATTCAGGATAAACGAAATAAGCTAAGGAAGAAAACATTCAAAATGTTAAAGGAATATTGAATACTCTGAACAAAACTATTTGTTGCTCTCTTCTTTGCAAAGAAATCTTTCTTCAGTCCTAGATCAGAGTGTTCTCAGATGGTATAAAAACCTAATAAGAAGCAGGTTGTTGTATCTGCGTGCACTGTTGCCCTTTATCCAGTACATGTTCTTTAGGCAGGAATTATTAATTTCTTATGACTTTTATGCAGCCTAGGTACAGCTGTTATCCAGTTTTCAGACCAGGCTTTTCTTTTTTTTGTCTCTAGCTAGTTTGGATGGCTTTCTTCATTTGCCTTTACCCTTTTGCAGCTCTCAGAAGCCCATGCGTTCTCTCCACTGCTTTTAGCCTCTATGTAGCAATCCTTGGGGAACTGGATCAAGTTTAGCATAACAGCCTTGTGCTAACCAGACTCACCCTGTTGCTTTTGAAGAAGATATAGACTTGCTTTTGAGGAGAAGTAGCAGTTATATCTAATGAGTCAGTGCCCACCACAGATTAACTGAGATTCAGAACAAGCCTTTGACATTAATTTTCTCCTATCTATCCATCTTCTTTAGCACAGAATAAATGTGTTAACCAGAACAGATATAGGACATGGAGAAAAGGGGCTGTGAGGACTTCTGTGACTTCGTCCTTTTTTACCAAGCATCATGCTATATGTATGGGACTACTTGCAGCTTGAGAACAAATAATAAATCTCATACCAAAATACCTTCTAGCAAAACAAAGGATGAGATAATATTCCCTGAGGATTTCTTTACCTTATGGTCTCATATTGCTAGGTTCCTTCTGTATTCAGTAGAGAAAAAGAGGATTTTTTAAGGGAATACTTGGAGTGTGAGCCCATAACTTTTTCTAAGTGATCCTTCTCTATTAATAGTCTTCCTAAGACAAAGGTCTCTTGATGAATAATCCATAGAGATCATAACAACAAGGTTTAAATGTAGTTCTCTGACACACAAAGGCTACTCCGTGTGCTGTAGGATCTTCCGTTATGGAGCTTAACACAACAGTGAGCTTAGTTTATAACAACAGACTTGCATAGACCTGCATTAGCATGAATTCAGCTCACAGTTTTTATCTTAGGTTTGCATAAGTTTTGTAACAGTTTTAACCCAGAGTGTGCTGATTCAGAAAAAAAGCCTGGAAACTTGTGTTTTGTTTAAGTGGTTTAAGAGGAATGTGTGAATGAGAGATATGAATAGACATAATTATTTTACCTATTCTTTCTCTCCCACTGCTTGAAAACATACAACTCTTATCCTCTTATTTTATTTTTGTGAGTAGGTGCATCTTCTCTAAAGTCCCTCTTTAGGAATTATTCCCATTGGAGTCTCCTGAGTGAAACAACAGCCACAGAAGCAACTGTATATGTTTTAATTTAAGTGGAATAATTTTCATTTTTTACTTAGCTGTTATATTAAGGTACTGGAGTTGAGCTGGATAATAATGACATTCAAGTCAGTTTATTAGACAGATGCTCAGACAGAAGTTAGACTTCTGTTTCTACATGTCATTGGAAAGAAAGAAAAAAAAAATTAAAGGTAAATTTCACAGGTTTTTTGGAAAGTATCAGTCTGTTGTTGCTTCCTTCCTTTCATGAGTTGGATTATCTAAACAATACTATTTATCTAAAAATAATATTTTTAACATAAAAGATTCAATAGGAGAAAAAATAAATTAAAAAAATTAATTTTCCGAGAGTTATGAATGATGGAACAACCTGTAACTTAAAGATGATATATTAATTTCTATAGTATTTGATGCTGCAGTCAATAAATATAATATATAATGCTCAGTGAATCGGTGGGTATGCAGTATTTTATTATGTATATGTTACTCAATGTCCTTTCCTATCTTAACTAAATTTACAGCTCTATATTCAAAACCTTCTTTGAAGGGAGAATGCTCAACATTACTATGGAGTTTTCTTGCCCATATATTAAGATAAATTCTCTTTGTTTCTCGGTGACTTGACTGCCTTTTGAGATGAACGTGTATTATTTCCATTTTACAGATCCATAATGGCGATATACAGAGGTTAAGGCTGGCCATATCCAATCACCATAGATTAATTATTTGAAAAACCTAAGATCTGATTTTTTTCATTATATAGCACTGTTCTCTTTACAGTTTTGAGGACTCAGGACTTCTAGTTTTTTTGTCTTCTCTCCAAGTTTTTTCATGTTGACATGTCTAGGGAAGACATTTCCAATTAGACTGATATTCTGCAGCTGAATATATCTCCAAAGAACAATTATTAGTATTCAGTTCAAGTAATATTTTTTTCTTTAGATTCATCTTCCATAAGTTTGTGAATTTAAAAGGTCATTTTACTTTGAGTCAGGTTTCAAAAATGCCTAGTTTTCAAAGATATTCTTATAAAAACATTTAAATATCAGACAAAATTATGAAAAAACATGGTGTCTATAATACCTACATCAGACTATGTGTAGGGTGTAGGCCCCGTATACTTTTAGCGTCTAAATCACAAGATAATAATTCCTGAAAGAAAAGCAAAAAGATAATAACAATTAGTGACTGTATATTTATATGTAAGCTAGGTATGTATCACAGAAGAGAAATGAAATTGCTTGCCATTTTAATGTTTTGCTTTACAGGTTACCTGGTTCTAGAGCACTGAACCAATAAAAATGAAACCAAATGAAGCCACTAGACAGAAATCTGAATTTGGAAAAAGGACAAGAAGTGCTAGGAAGGAATGTGAAGGATTTTTTTTTTAAGCCAAGAAAAAAAACAATTATATTTCTATGCAGAAAATAATACACGAGTTTTGTTAATAAAACAAATGCTATATTTCTAAAAAATATTGGAGAAGAGAGCTGTAAGAACTTCCTTTTACATATTCATCAATGACATATTTTTAATAAGGTAAATGGCATGCATGAGTATATATTTCCAATTACTGACATGCAAATTATTGTTACTTTGTTCTGTTTGCCAAACCCTGTTATCAGTCTCTTATCTGGCTTTTTGCCAGTGCAAATGCTTACTTTCTAATAATGAATTCAGTCCACACCAGCACTTTACATATTTTAAATAGCCTGATTATAGTTGCATATGCTGTGAAGTAGCAAATAGAAATAACACAAATGCATTTTGTAATTTCTGGATAACACACTGGAGCACGTGGCTGTATTGAGCCTTGCATAAGAAGAAGTACTCACTCTCAGTGAAAATCCAACACTCTAAGGAAATGCAAATAATAGTATCATGTGTGAAGCCTCAGAGGTTGCACTATGAACACATAGTCACAAATTAATGAACAAAGCATAAGAAATTCAAGGAACTGAGCAATTTCAGAGCAGTCAAAAAAAAACAAAAGGAGTCAAGCAGGATTGAACTCAGTGCTGGGTTCAACGAGGAGATGAAGGAAAACTCAATTCTAGTTCTATTTATGTCTTACAGTAAACACTAATTGGGTTTTAGAGAAAATTGACAATAAAGCCTAGAACCTTGATTATTTTTCAGCTACTGACTGTCCTAACCACAAAGCTTTCAATACAGGAGACTATATTTCTTCTTTAATCATTCCCTGGGCCTGTAAAGCCCTGTGTCAAGGGATAAGCAAAGAATCTGCATTTTTGGTCTGATAAATAGGGAACTTTCACAGAATATAGGATATATAAATCAGATCCCCTGACATGGCTGTGTGAATTTACTAACCACTAGGCTAACAAGAAAGTGTCTCTGGCAGCTGCATGTCAAAGGCAGACCTGTAACTCCTTCTTGCTAGAACAGTCATTAGCATTTGCACTTAGCAGAGGGCTCTAGGTGTTAGATCTTGAACAGATTGCCAACACAACTTTACACCATGCCACCGGTGAGTGAGCTCAGGGCAAAGGATAAGCGTTAAACCCAATGTGAGGCACCTAATTCATCCCCTACAAGAATCCTAAGAATCTAACACACATCTTCAGTTTCCTGTATAAAAGTCTTTAATTCTGTCCGTCTAGTCTAAGCCTGAAAACAGCAATTCTCTACTCTGCTGATTTCATGGAATGGAAGCAAGAATTTTACAGTCAAAGTCTTTTTGAAGCTTTTTGAAGCATTTTCATCAGTTTCAACAATTTGGTTTGGTTACATCTAGAGCTTGACTTTAATGGGATATACAAGTCTGAGCAAGTCCCTTATTGAACATGGTCCTGAAACACCTAAATGGAGAACATGTATGAAATATGCAAACACCTGCACACTGAAATAAAGCTCATATTTTTTATATTGTGTTCAATAGTAATAATCAGATTGATAGAAAAAAAACAAGATAGAAAGATAGAAGAGATAAAAAACTTACAGACAGAAAAACAAAAAAGAAGCAAACAAAAAAGCCCCCCCAAAAATAGATTGGAAGGGACAAAAAAAAAAAGGAAAGAAGAAAAAAAGAAAAAAACTTTCTGTGTATTAAGATGAGACCAATGTATTCATTGCTTTCATTTACTTTACCTGTAACATTTTCAATGCCACCATTGAGGACTAAGGAGGAGGTTCCTGAAAAAACTTTGGGCCTGATTTCAGATGTTTTTCTCTTCATAAAGTCATTTATATTTGATAGAATCATAGAATGTTCCAGGCTGGAGGTTATCCTGCATGTGGGAAAACATCCCTTGCAAAATTTGAACTTCACAGCTGGATGAGAACACATAAGCAAATATAATGCAGAGCATAAACTGTTGGTTGTCACCATGAACAACAATGTACAATCAGAGCCCACCATGTAAATGAGAAATGACCAGCCTTTTTCCCTTTATATAAATAAAGCTTCATGGAAATCTAGATTCACCAACAAAACTAGAGTGCCTCCACTTCACAGCAGGCTTAAGCTTTCCTGCAGATCTACTCAAAGCTACTTAACATACTGTGTTTGAAAAGGGCTAAATAGCAGATCCTAGGATCCCCTTGATCTCTCCATAGTCTCTGCTTAGCAGCATTGCATTTCCATTTGAACTGCAAATGACCCTGTACACACAATCATGTAATTCATATTTATATAAATAGAGGGTACAGTATGTATAATTTGAAAGATTTCTGGGAGGGGACACATCATAAGTAAAGTCCTACTTTTCCCTTGGGGAAACAATCCCATTTGGTTTTAGTTAACTTCAAAGGAGAAAAGTATTTTCCCTTCTGTGTCAATAATTTAACAGAAATTTGTCATTTCTGTCCACAAATCAAGCTTTCAGAGCTGGCCCTAACTGCTAGTAGTAAAGCAGCGACACACACATGTGCAAGCACACACACACACACACACACAAACATACAGAGCACGACAACTGCAACACAATGAAATGCTCCTGCAGCAATTTCTAACCATGGAAACTGAGTTCAGTTTCACTGAATTGCCAGAAACCTCTCCACATTGGGGAGCTGTATTTCCAAGCACATACCATGGGACCAGGACCTTTGGTGACATGTTGTTCCAATTTGATTGAGGTCGGGTTGCAGGCCAGCCCTTTCAAATCATAACCAGCACAGAAATTACCTCCTATGAAACATCGTGGAAAAGTGAGTCTGCAACAGCAAACTCAGGAAAACTTCATTTTGGGGTCAGTGCAGCATTAAGCATCATTAATGTGTTGGTTTTTTACCTGGGAGTTTGTCCAAGAGCTGTTTTGCAGGGAGGCTGAAAGGACACTGTTTGCTTTTACTTGGAAATTTATGTTGCCCTGATTGCCTAATTCAGAATTTGCAGGGGGAAAAGTATGAGTATTTGAGGCAAGAGATTTGGAGCAGAAAACTTTACATGTAAATTGTAGACAATCATCACTTTTTTCAACCCATTCACTGTCTGCAGCACAGAGCTCAGAAGGCATTATTTTCAAAAGGAATTAATAGGAAAAGTGCAGCAATGTCTATTGTCTTTAATAAAGCGTACAGTTAAATTCAGAGTGAGTCAAACTCTCCCAGTTTTAAAAATCTGCAAATATGTTCCCTGAGCCATGCAAGAGCTGCAACTCTGTCTCAAATGGGAGCAGCTTTAACCCTGGATGACACCAGGTTGATATTCCCATTCTTTCAGAACTCTGGCTGTCAAAGCCTCAGCGTGGTCACTGTGCATCGCTTTCAACCGAGTCCAGCTTTCTCCAGTCATTTGTTTCTCTGCAGAAGGGGTTACTAGCAGCTTCCCCACTTGTGAAACTGATTTTAGGTCAGACTACAGCATTTCCTAATGGATTATAATGTCAGATAGAGTTCTTCAAATGTAGTGAAAAAAAATCTAACAGCTAGAAATACTTTCCTAAGTACAGGCTAATCCTGCTTTCGAGTAT
The DNA here is from genome assembly GCA_028566535.1 of Scolopax minor. Taxonomy (NCBI): domain Eukaryota; kingdom Metazoa; phylum Chordata; class Aves; order Charadriiformes; family Scolopacidae; genus Scolopax; species Scolopax minor. The sequence goes on along the minus strand of JAOXNG010000001.1, from coordinate 19,032,939 downwards.
TTTATTTTCATTTAGAAATTATTTGAATTATAAAATTCAGTGAGGCTTTGGGCCCTATAAATAAGTAATATTTCAGATAGAGGACCAGTAGATTGGGGTAGTTTCCTTGACATATGGAGATTACACTAATTTAAACTACTGGAAATCTGACTCAGAAATCTGACTCATAAGTGTTTCCCTCAAAAATGGGAAGCAACAGTTCTAATACATCAGTAACATCCATTTCCATAACACTGCAATAGGCTAAATGCACACCTAAGATTTTTTTTTTTTTTTTTACATCTATTAAATAGTTGGTTGATGCACTAATGAGTGATAAAACACTAATGGATATAAAATAGAGCAGAGGAGAACGTTGTACAGACAACCTCAATTCCTCTCTGATAGCTAAGAGTTTCTCTTTCCACCCCT
>JAOXNG010000001.1:18960625-18972411 GCA_028566535.1 Scolopax minor | reverse complement strand
TAGAGAAGGGCTACAGACAAACACATTCTTCCCTCCTTTAGAGTGCTCCTACTTTTACAAAGGGCTTAGTCCATTTGCATCTGGTCAGTACTTCAAAAGAGCTTTAAATCAGAACCTAAAATCCAACAGAAATTACTGGAAATGGAACAGAAGTGCAAACTCACAGGAACTGGCCTCCTTGGGAGAAGCCCATTGCGTTGTAGCCTCCCTTCAGACGAGGGTCCTTTGCGAGTTGGCCACACACCTCTCTCACTTGATCATTCACGTTCATAAAGAAGCTGTTCTCCATGTCCTAATGGAGTAGCCAGAATAAAATGTGTCATTTGTCCCTTTACGATGGTTCGTGCTGTTTTCGTATCTGCAAACGGGTCGCTAACAGTTCTGCTTTTGGAAGAGGACCTGAGCTTTCTCAGTATGACAGAAACAAAAGTTAAGTTTTGAGACTTCCCTCCACTGAGCCTTTGTTCCCACTCTGCCGGGGAAAACCGCCTCGTTCGGGGCAGTGACACTTCCCCAAACTCCTTGACAATTTGAGTCCTTTCAGATTGTCTGTGTGTACATATATATAATTACATTTTTCCAGAATTTACATGGTTTACATTGTGAAGCTATTCCAGAAATGCACAGTTCTTCTTTGAATACTATTTTCAGTATATGTTTGAACATTGTTACTAGACATTGGACTATCACATTATTATACATATTCACAGAGAATACAAATGTTAATATTATCTGAGTTATACATGTGTATGTATATTGTTTACACCGTATCTGCATTTGTAATGCTGTCAATGCTTGCAAAAATATGCAATACACAAAATACATGTAGTTGGCTACCTGTGAAAATAGCTGTTCAAGTACCAACTAATCGCATAGATTTATGTATTCATATCTGTGTACAAAATACAATCAGGCACTGCCTGTGGTATAGTTGCTTAGAATTACAGTAACTTTTAAAACATTTAAATCCTTAAAAGCTTGTCAGAAAAGCCTGATTTTGAACATTGTGCATATAAAAATAGATGAAACTGTGTTAAAATATTTTTTTAAAATCAAGTAGGTGAGTTCAAATGTGATGCCTTTTTTAAATTAACTGCCAGCACTGCGTAGAATAGAGGAACTATTTTAATAGAGAAGAGGGCATGGGAGCAAACTTCTGATGGTATTACATAGAATGTGAATTACACAGAATGTGAATTACACATAGAGAGCAATTCCAAATAGGCAATAATAATTACTGATTTGAATTGCACTGTTTGCTTTGCACCGTATTAAATAGATAAATATTTTCATTGGCCAAATAACTTGTGTCCATATAAAAAAGGTCGACTTTCACAGTGTGTTCTAGAACTTTCCATTGTTTCTTATACACTTAGTTTGATCTTGAGCTATAGTAATGTAAAATATCAGAACAATATCTGAAAAGCTTTTAGAAAACTCATGTGTTCCTAGTCAAAAAACCCACCATAGAAACACCAAACACCTACTTGACATTATGTTTTCATGAAGTACTACAATCAAAGAAAGCAATTTACATTATTACAGCATGTCTGTCTGCATCAGGATAGTTAATACATTTCTCAGGTATTATGAAAATTTCTACCTTATGGTTAAAAATGATTGGTTAAGAGAAAAAGCTTTCTCCGGGAATGATGTGACTCCAAGTGTGAAATGAACTACAAAAGGATCCTGACACTCTGTTATTTTGCTATTGTATGGTTGCTCATTCCAATGGGCTTTGTTCCTCTAGCATGCTGCAGCTAGATCATCGGGGAAAGTCACCCATTTGCTGTGTTTCAGCTCCTGCACTCTGAGTCACCCAAACCCTCCAGAAAGTAGAGGTGAGAGGGGAGTATGGAAAAACAACAGTGTAGGGCAAGTAGATGAAAAGACAGTAATGACAGAACCTAGAGAAAGATGGAGCTTTCTGAGATGAACCAGAGGGCAGGCTCAGCAGTCAGGGATTGAGAGGTGATTACCTAGAGTTTGTTTCAAAGAAGACACAGCTGGAAACTGCAGAATCAAAGCAAGATGCAAAACTTAGTAATATTACATTCAAAATCTTGTTATGGGCAAAAGGAACGAGACTAGATATATGGAGCTAGAGATTTATTGGCAGTAGAATTTAGAAGTTCAAATTATCATATTGAAACATTAAAAAAATCATTAATAATACAATTAGAATTGTATGTAAACAACGTAATACCTACTACTGCTCCTGGTTTATATTCATGTTTCCACTCTCCCTCTGGATCTAAAGTTTCAGTATTTCTTAAATAACACTATGTGTAAGTAAGCAGATGATTCATAATATGCCATTAATATCCTAAGACTTTCACTGGGACAGATATGATGTTCATGGTTAGGTTTCCATCCACTGAGCCTTGACGGTCCTGCCCAGGCAACTTTTATATTCTTCCTTGCCCCAGTCTGCTGTTTTCTGGCTGTTCCCCGCTGAGTGTAAGCATGGCCCCACAGGCTTCCCAAGCTCACACCCAACAGGGTCTCTTGTCTGTTGGGCAGTGACTCCCTGGGTTTGCTGGACCCTTCCCATGGAGGCACTGGCAGAGCTCAAGCTCAGGCAGAGGAGGTAATGGGCACTTGGCCCCATGGCAGATGTGGAAAATGGCTTGGCCCAGCACTGAGACCTCTGCCCTCGGGTCTGTGCAGAGCCTGGGATTTCTTGCTAGGATTGCCAAACCCTGTTGCTGAGGCTATACAAAGTGCGTTCAAGCTTCAGTTTCAGACCGTAGAAATATAAAGGGATTTTCAGTTTCCCTCTGCAATCCAACACTCTTATGCATATAGTTTTATTGTGTAAATGTTGAATTGTAATAAGGGGAAAAATTAAATTAAGTTACAGTAATGAAGAGAAACAAAAGCTCAGCACAGATATATTCCTAGTAGTATACAGAGTTTCAATGAAGTAAAGAAACCCTCTGACTTCCCATCTATATACACAGACATAGATCAAGAAGAGGAGCGTATGACCTTTCGGGATCATGAGCTTCAGGAAGTGGTGAAAGCAGGCTATGTACCCATGTTGCCCTGGTCTCAAAATAAAAGATCAGAGGTCTAAATTTTTTCATGCTTAATGATCTGGCTGATTATATAGTTACCTAAAGAAAAGCATGCAGGAAGAAAATGTCTTGCATTCTCAAGAGCAAAGAACAAAATTTTCCTCAGTCTTCAAGCCCAGTGTATTTACAAGAAGAATCATGCATTTCAAAGGTATAGGCTGGTTTACAGATGCATTTTAAGACAGAAAACAATAATTTCCATAACAAAGTACTGTCTACTTTCTGGCATTGCAGCACGAGCTGTTGACCTTAAATTATAAGAATCAAATTATAGTTAATCCTCCAGCTGTAGTTACAGCATAGCTGGGATCAGGGCTGTGTCAGTGATTGCACCCAGCGACCTTGGCTGGCCAAGCTATCCTCTCACTCTCCTCTCCTCTCCTTAGCAGGCCTTGTGAGTTAAGATAAAAGCAGCTAAATAAAAATAAAGTAAAATTAAACAAACACACAAATAAAAACCAACAAACTCCCAAACACCTTAATAATTAATGCCCCCCATCTCCTTTCTCTTAGCTATTTTGCTGAGTGTGATATCATATGATATAGAATATTTCTTTGGTCAGTTTGGGTTAGCTATGACCTCTTGCTCACCCCAGCCTACAGGCCTTTAGGAGGGTTGGGTGGGTGGTGGAGAGATACTCTTGATGCTATTTGAGCACTGCTCAACAACAGCCAAAACATGGGCATTTTATCACCACCCTTCTACCTATAGCCAGAAGCACAGAGCTATATTGGCTGCGATGGTGAGACTCTGCTCCAGCCTAGCCCAATACAGATGATTCTGTATGGGGTTAATATTAATTTATCTTTAACTGAATGAAGTAAAAAACACCTGCTTTATGTTACATGATTTTTTTCTATGTACTTAAGTATTGAAGTTATAAAAAGCATGAAATGCAACCATTCTTTCCCAATGATTTTATATTATTGCTTCAATTTCAGCTTCTTGAAGTCTTGTAGTTTTTATAAACATTGGAAATGAACCAAATTTTATATTCTATTGTTCTGTTTATATTTCAGCCGTAGCTTGGTAGTCTACCTTGTGCTTCTTGTCTTGCCATCATATGCATATTTAGCATTCCTATGTAAATTACTTTATACACACAAGAAGTTCTGCTGCATTCAGAAGACTTCTGTAGATGTGCAAAGTCACTGAAGCATTTCTTTGCAGCTTGAGAAAATATTTCTACTTTTTTCTTCTATAAATGACAGCAACACATCAGGAAATATATTTATTAAAGTGAGGGACTTGGAGTGGAAAAATTTGAGGCAAGGTGACCTCTGAACAACCAGATTCCGGTTTGTTTTCAAGTTGATCGCATTCTCTTAGATTGGACTGTTTTCCTTCTAGTAAATTGGATGTAAATAAAATGATGACCTGTTCTTCTAAAACTCTGAAGCTCCCCTGCACTCTAGGTGAAATACAGAGATCAGAGACAAAGACCAAGGATGTTCCTTAGAAATCTGGCATTTCCTGTGCAGAGGCATTGCCCTAGACTGCCATCCCTGCCCCAGGTTACTCATATGCACAAACTTAAGGTGAAAAATTTTCGGATAATTTGGTAAGAAAAATAAGTGCAAAAATGCACATAATGTAGCACAGTACAGTTGATTCTGCAAGGGAAATTGATAATATCGCTACTACTAATGCTTCACATTATACAGGCCTGAACTCCAAAATGTACTCAGTCTTTTCTTTTTTTGAGACCTTTGATATATAGCTAAACATTGGCATAAATATAGTGATACCCACATCTCATTAAATTCAGAATAAATGTGCAAAAAAGGAAAAAAATATAATTAGGGAAGATTGTAAGATCATCAAAACATCTTTAAGAGGTGGGAAGAAACCTAAAGTTTTTTTCAGAAACTAGCAAACACACTGCGTAACAACTATCAGCCCTTTGAACTACCAACTAATGAATAAAGCAATCAAACCAAGGCAAAAATGAATGTGTCTTTCTACACTCATATTTTCTAGGAAGGGCAATGAGGAAATTTCCTGACTCAAAGATAATTCTTGTAAGAAATTAATGTGTGGACTTAACAAAGGCTGATGCCTCTAAGAAATATGTTATTGAGCAACTCAAAAAAACTTAAGGGCAGTACATCACTGGGACCAGATGGTGCTGATGCAAGACTTCTGAGGGAACTGAAGTGTGAAATAGCAGAGGTAGCAATGAAGATATGCAATATATCCTCCTCAATAAACCACATACTGTTCCTAAAGATTGGGAAGTTGTTATCTTATGTTAAAAATAAAATATAAAGCCATAGATGATCCTGGGCACTACAGACCAGTGAGTCTTATATCTGCTCCAGGCAAATTGGTTCCAAATTTCATTGAAGACAGATTGATACAGCATTTATGCAATTATAGCCCAATAGAGTATAGCTTCTGTAAGAGAAAACCTTTCACACCTCCTAGAAGTTTTAAATGACAGTGGGAAAAAGAATGGTGCTCTTTTACTGACCAGACTAAAAATGTTTTATAGGTTCAGCACATTACGAAAGGTATACAATCTAATAGATACAACTGCAGAAAAGGTACTTCATTTTACCTTCCCAGAGTCATGGTGTCATGAGAGGCAACTGGGTGCAACTGAAGTACTGAAAATCTGAAGTGAAGATAACCCCAGTCCCCTGCTCCTCAACACCCTAATTTCAGGAGAAAATATTGCCTGATGACCTTTCCAAACAGAGACACAGAAGTAAATTTTATTTACTTCCCACTGATATATTTTTGTACTTACTTTTGCAGCAACAGTAAGGAAGGTGGTCATGAAAATTTAACTTTGGATAAGCAGACACCTATTTGAAAAGGCTGAGAAACATTGCTTTAGGGGAACTACTATCATTTTTAGTTATGGCCCCTTTTTCAGTGCTAGAATTCTCATTCTTTACCTCACAGCTTCAAATGAGGTAGCTGGTAGAGGCCCTGAGGTAGCAAGCAGTCATCAATAATCTTCCCATCACTTTCTCTTTCTTCCCGTCCTTCATACTTATTTTGAACTGTGCAGAGAGGGGTGATTCCATTTCATGAAAGATTTTATATTTTGAAATTTACATTTAATCCAGAATTTGAACAAAAGCAAAAATACCATTTCTTCTTGGTGAAAAAAAACCAGAGCACTATCGCAAATGGTGGAAGATCTGAGTCCCTTAAAATTTTGTATCCCAGAAACCCCAGAATTCCTATTTCTGTGTTCAGTATACATGTCTCAAGATTAGCCAACGTGGATAACTGTCTTAAGTTTGTTATTCTGGCTATTAGTTTGAAAAATTAGTTTGAAACTTGGTGTTACAGTAGGGGGGGAGCTGTGGGTTCCTCAGTCCAGTGGCAATCAAAGTAGCTGGCAGCTGCATCAGCCAAGTTATCTCCTTCAGCCAACCTATCTCTAAGTAAAATGTCAGCAGGGCACACTGTAACACCATGCAGATACATTAGCACAAATCCCAAAGCAGTATATTCAAAGCTATATTGAATACAGTTCAGGGTCTTGCTTGCTCAGCACCAGAGCATGGCTCTTGGCACCATGTAGAGTCATACCTGCAGAATCACACACCTGGGAAGCCAAAAATGCTGATGGATTGTACACGTAAATTACCAGGAGCCTAAGCAAGATTCCCAAAAGACGCATGCCATATATTTAGGACTGATTTACAAAGCTTATTAAGGTTCCAGCAGATTATTCTTTGTAGAATTCCTAAATTTCAAAAAAATACTGGGATTAATATGCCAAATAAGTATACATCATGCCTGTTACCTGAGGCTTTGGTTCAATCTGTTTTTCTACTGTAAAGCCTTAATTGAGCTTCCATCTCCCTGCTCTTCCATCACATTCCTTTTCAAAGAAGTACTATATTGTAGACTGGGGAGGTTTTTTTTTTACATCCTATAGTGCAATGAGTTGTTCTTCAGGCAATACTTCAATACAAATGTTAAATAGCAGTAACAATAATTGTATGCAAAATACAATTATATCAGAAGAGACTTGGCTTCTTACTTGAAAGAAGATAATATACTGCCAGTTGTATGGCAGCATTATTTTATCACTCTTGTAAAATAATTATCTGGTACAAACGGTCAATATGTTTCCATATTCTTATTAGCCTCTTTTGTAAATCAGTAGTACATTTATAAATGTTTGTTCTTGGCATACTGAATGTTATAGCTTCAAAACAAATTATTTTTCATCATGTTGTAAACAGAACAGAGAACTTAGTTATGAAGGCTTTGAGTTTCACAATAATAACACATCTGTCTTCATATCACTTTTCTGACTGTACAATACCCTTTTGTAATGCAAATATCAGAGTAATGCAAACATAATGCTGAGCTTAATTGTCTTATGAAATCTTCATTCAATTTTCAACATGCATTTTACTCACTAAACTATTCATTAACAGATAGTTTTCTATATGGAGATAATATTTTTATGTAATGCAATTTATAGAGTTTAAAAGTGCTTACAGTACAGAGCTATTATATAGGTCATTGACCTATATGGAAATTAATGAAGAAAGCTTCTTAACTTATGAGTGCCAGTAAAAAAATGAGACATGCCAACAATGCAAATAGATCATGTTTATTTATGTAAATCTCCTCATCAAATCTCAGACAAAAATCAATTAATTCAACCTTATTTTTTTATATCAAGCACTCTATTACAGGTATCAAAACCAAAACCAGACAAGAAAAGTATCTTAAGGTATTATTCACATAGGGTAACATTCAAAAATTAATATCTACCAATCACTAACCTTCTAAAACAACACTTGCATGTAAATTCAAATGTAACTAAAATCTATATCAGTTCTCAGTTCTGAGGCCAACTTAATTATATCGTAATACTAAGACATATTAAGAAATTTCTTTCTCTGTTTAGATCCAAAAGGGAAAAATTTGAAAGTAGTGATATATAAACTAGATAGCACGGAATCACAGAAACATCACATCAAAGAATGGTTCAAGTTGGAAGGGACCTTTAAAGACCATCCAGCTCTAACCTTCCTGCCATGGGCAGGGACATCTTCCACTAAATCTTGTTGTTCAAAGCCCCTCACCTAGAACACTTTCAGTGATGGGACATCCACAGCATCTCTAGGCAATCTGATCCAGTATCTTACCACCCTCACAGTAAAGAATTTCTTGCTTATATCTAATCTAAGACTACCATCTTTCAGTTTAAAATTTTTGCCCCATCTCTCACTACAGGCCATAGTAAGAAGTCCTTCTCAGAAAGGCTGCTCTCAATCCATTAATCCTCCAGTCTGTATGGATATTTGGGATTGCCCCAACCCAGGTGGCAGGACCTTGGTCTTATTGAACTTTATGAAGTTCACCTGAGCCCACTCTTCCAGCCTGTCCAGGTCCCTCTGGATGGTGTGCCTTCCCTCAAGTGAATCGACTGTGCCACTGGACTCGTTATCATCTGCAAACGTGCTGGTGGTGCATTCAGTCCTACGGTCTAAAAGATATATATTGATATATATCAATATATATTGATACAATAAAGATATTGTATAGTACCAGACCCAGTAGTTCCATCTATAGTGTGCTGGGATCTTTATTTTTAATTTCCAGATTTCTCCAGGGCTTGAAACACAAGTTTGTTGTCACGTCATTTCCTAAACTACTTTATGAAGGTTAGCTGGTTAAGCCCTTCTCTCCAAAGATCTGAAATGGTGTTTTCAAGACGTGTATCATTCTTATAGGTCTTTTCTAAATCCTGTCTTATTTTTCTATCCTTTAGAAGAGTGGAAGTAAGGAGTAACGAGGAAAGGATTGTCAGGTGATACACTGAAAGAAACACACCAGCTGAAAATCTACATCTGCAGCTGTATGAAATATCCTTTAACATCTCTAAACATTCTCAGTCTTTGCCATCTCTGTATTCACACTTAGTATCACGATAAAGTTGCACTACATCATGCTCAAAATGTAAGTTTAATTTAGGTGTTTATCATGACTGCTTTTACAACATCATTTGCTCTAAGGTAAGCACCTCCTTTTAAGTGTAATGTAAATGTTAAGTTTCTACTTTTCTGATTCAAGCTCTGTAGAACTGACTTGTACATTTCATGTACTTGTCCAATGATGCCAGTGTATTCTTCACAAATGCCAGACTATTTGTGGCGATGGAGCTTTATTAAAAAACAAGAGCATAGAGCTCTTATTTTCTTTTAGAATGGTTAGGTATACACTATTTAATCTTAGAGATCTAAATAAAAAGATCATTTCTATGTAACAGTTTTCCTAATTATTGCTGACACAGAAAATATAGCTGTTTCATTGAAACTATGAATTTGTCATCCATGTGCAGTAGGAAAACAGTCATTGAACCTATTATGCATTTTTCTATGTCATTATTAGTCTTCTACAAGCTTTATTTAAATAAAAATAAATTGAAAATAACAGAAAACTGCAACAGTACAGCAACTTTCCCAGGTTCAACAGTAGCATTGCTTTTTTTTTTGTAATTCACTTTTGCACTGTCTTCTCTGTTGCTGGTTAAATTCCTAAATACATTACTTTCATTGGCATGGTCACGTCTGCTTGTGGTCTATATATGTAGTTCCAAAGTCAGTGGAGAAATGGAGAGCACCTGCATATTATAGCTTTCTAGTCTACTATTGACTCTGTCAGCAGGACTCATGTGAAGTTGTCGATACAATGAGAACCCAACTACATAAAAATTCAACGCTGTAACAAAGACACAGAAAGAAGAATGATGTGGTGGAGGAGGGATACCATATGAAGTAAAATACTTCTCATTGCTGTTGATACTGTCACATAAGACAAAATTCTGCAGGTGCCAGAATGTTAAAAGGGGCAAGAAAAAGAAATGGGACAGAATAGTGTGCAGACGCCTCCAGGAACTTTAATCCCAGGAACTTCAGGATTACATGGTTATCCCTTATTCTCCTTGTTATACTGGGTGTTGTTTCTTTTGGTTATCTTAAATTCCAAATGTTAGGAGATAGTTGAAAGAAGCAGATTATCACCCAGTGTTACCAGAAGGCATAGCTACATAAAATCTTCTGGCAGCTTTGTAAACAAGAAGGAACTGATCACGATTGGCCATTTCAGCACTGAATTCATGCATATTTCCCTCAATATTCGCAGTTCCCATTCCTAATGGGAGCTGACAGAATGTAAATGAGTTTCTAAAGGAACCAGCAAAAGTGGCAATTTTTCTCATTTAATCTTCAGATGAGCTGTCTGTCTCCCAGCTGCTGAGCTTCATTAGAATTCTGAAACTAATTTCACCTATCAACACATGATTATTGGTTTGAGTGAGGTTTTTGGGATACTCTGAGTAAAAATCACTCTAGAATGCAGAGTTGGCTCAATAAAAAAAGAAAATAATAAAATTGGCAGGCTTCAGAACAGTCAGTTCTTACAATGAAGAAAACTTACATCTATCTTTGGAGTCTGGTAAATCATCATATTCATCATATACAGATCAGCAATGTAACAAAAATGTGATATGTAGGAAAGCTAGAAAGAGATTATAGTTTATTTACTAGCATAAGGCAAGTTAAGAAATATTAATATTTCTGCCCAATGACAAAAGCCAGTATCCAGCATTAACTATTGCATATTCCCAAACTAAAGATTATATATGAGAGTTAAATTTTAAAAAGTAAAATATACTGCAAAACAATAGAAGCACTAATTGATTTTGCTATGAAAAGTGAGCTAGTTTTAAATATTAACATTGGACAAATATCATATTTTTCATATCTTCCCTGCAGTCATGCTATGCTCACCTCCAATACTCATTATTCTATCATTTGTTCTTAACAAGCAAACAGCTATGTCTGTTTCAAGATCTATGAAGACTACTGATGTCATCATAACTTTACCATCCAACTGTGTGTATACAAAGCAAAAGAAAAAAAATAATTTCTTACATTACAGATCGTTCAGGAAATCATATATGTCTGCAGGAGATGGCTTTAATTGTTGCCATGACTCTATGTCCTTTGCACTGGACAACTGTGTTGTGCTGTGATAGCCTCCACATTTATTACTAACAAATCTGTTCTCTGTCATTCATTTACCACTGTATTTTATCTTTATGAATTGGTTTGTGTTCATAAGTGAAGATGCACTTCATTTCTCTCACTGCTTTCATTTGGGAAGTCAAGTTTTCACTAATCTTGAAAACTATTTCCCGCTCTCTTATAGTCCATTTCTCACAATAATTTGACCTAGTTATCAGTTACATCACAAATAATTTGTCTCTGTTGGTCCATCTGTTATCTGTACAGCTTACATGATTTAGCTTTATTATGCAGGGCTAACAGAATGGCTAATTCTGTTACTGGCAGCTTATTTGCTGTAAAGAAAATGCCTTTCCCTTGTGAAACTATTGAATTCATCACAGCAATCTTGAAATTTCAAGTGACTTTGCATTTTACATTCCCTTTCTTTCTCCCAAAAGAGCATTGCTCTCAGCTTGCAACACAACATTTTGATTGTTTCCACTACCCACTTTATGCAATTTTATACTAGGAACCTCTGACATGGTGTTAAGGTGCCACAGAGGCACTGAGCAGAGAGAATTATGTTTACTTCCTGCGCCTCAGTCTCATGGCATGGGGCAGTTTGCAAAAAGGTAAATGTACCACAACAAAGATTAGCATAACCTGGTACACTGGCTACTGGATATATGGTACAAAAGAAAAGAAACAAGC
>JAOXNG010000001.1:18942554-18952851 GCA_028566535.1 Scolopax minor | reverse complement strand
CACCCCACAATACAACACAACCCATAAAACAAAAACCACACCCCAACACTAAACCATATTCCCAAGCACCATGTCAGTTCGTCTTCTGAATACCTCCAGGGATTGTGCCTCAACCACTTCCCTGGGCAGACCATTCCAATGCCCGATAACCCTTTTAGTGAAGAAATTTTTCCTTATATCCAACCCGAACCTTCCCTTGTGCAATTTGAGATCATTTCCTCTTGTCCTATCACCTGTAACTTGGGAGAAGAGACTGACCCCTGCCTCTCTACAATCTCTTTTCCGTTAGATGTAGACAGCAATAAGGTCTACCTTCAGTTTCCTCTTCTCTACACTGAAGAACCCCAGCTCCTTCAGCCTCTCCTTATAAAACTTATTCTCCAAACCCCTCACCAGCTTCATTTCCCTTCTCTAGACCCGCTCCGGCGTCTCAATGTCTTTTTTTGGGGTAAGGAGCCCAAAACTGGACACAGTAATCAAGGCGAGGCCTCAGAAGAGCCTCCTGCCACCAGTGCCAGTACAAGACTGTTCATGGCCAGTATGCACAGAAAATTTGCAATGACAGTTTCATCAACAGTCACTAATGAGTTTGAATTGATAGCCAAATAAATGCCTTCATTCTCCACAAATCCTAAATTAAAACTAAAATTATTTATGGGACTGCTGGAATATATTGTTTCTAGTAACTTATAGCAGCTATGTAAATGTGGGTTAAAAAGAACAAACAAGAGAGGTTGTACCAAGGACAAGGCAGGACAAAGCATCAGCAATAAAAGGGCAGTGGTTTCTACTAAGAATGGTGATGCGAAAGTGTGAGACACTGAATTAAATGAAAGTCTTAAAGTTGTGAAAGAAGAACAAGATTAAGTGCAAGGAAAAAAGGGAATGAGACAAAACTCCATAGAAAATAAAATAGGTGAGGCATGCAAACACTATTGAAATGAGAGGTCAAAATATAAGGTTTGCATAGTATATACTATCCTCCACTTTGTAGTTGACCTATTTAAATGAAAGAAATATGTATATTTGTTAGAAAGTAATGTTCTTTTTATGAGCATGTGTTACTCTTATACATTTCAAATAGATCTCAGCCAGTATTGTTAGATTTTATATATTATATTCAGTTAACTATTGTTTGCAACTCTTCCTGTTTTTTATATTCATTAAGATTCATATATAAAATCTGTCAACAAATCAATGTGAAGAGCATACTCTATAATATGTAGCAAGGTTGCAAATTATCTCACCTACATCTCTATGTATATTTGATGACAAAAGATTGAGGACAGTACATACATCTATTTAGTTTGCATATATATATTATATAAACATAGTAAAATAATGTTTCTTTTCCAGACTACTGAAAAGACAGATACTTCTAATGCATTTGGGTAATTGCTGCATTGTGTCTAGGTAGTATTTATAGTGTTTCATGCCTCTTTGGCCTTTCTTCAAGGCATTCTATCCCTTTAACAACTCTGACATAAGTTTTTAAGGCATGTGGAAAAGGACATTTCCTTATTTACTTTAGAATCCTGGTTTTAAGATCAGCAACTTGAAAATATTGCTTGGCACTGCAAATTAGAATACCTCTGAAGCTCATCCAGCTTATGCCAAGTATTAACTTGAGCCCATCAGCTCTCCGAAAATATGTTAATAGGGCCAACTATGCTGTTAATTCCCTTATCCGGGTGAAACGAGCCGTGTGTGTGCAAGAAAGCATGTTTGCACATCCCATTATGTACTTTCACGTCATGATCCAGACATATCTCAGTAGTTCAGTGTTTAAGGATTCAGCTCTCATTACTTCATACAGCTGATTACACATATAAATACTATAATATTGAGTACACAGTGCAAGGGACTGTTTGTTAACAAATGTTCTGTGCTATGGATGAGGTGGTACATAAATAAAAAGACAGATCTTCTTTTCTTTTGGTTATTTTTTGAGTATCAGTTTAAAACAATCAGTGAAACATTTTTACTCCCTAAAAATATTTTCAATAACAATTTTGAGTTAACTTTATTTCTAGAATCTAACATTTTTGGTCTCTGCATTTGTCCTTTGTTAAATAACAGTTTGAAATACATAGTATTATACTCTGTTACAGCAAATCTTTCTTTTCACATCTCCCTATCTGTGAGAATAGCTGAGTATACACAATCATTCTTTAATTGTGCTCAGTAGCAACTTAATATACAACCATCAAGACCCAAGCAGACATCTTTTCATGGAGCTATACTAACCCATGAGATAGTTTAGAGCTCAATCTGGAAGGCTTAACATTGCACTGTTCTGATATAAGCTTCTTTTTCCTGAGACTCCTATCAAAGGGTGCAATGAAATTCATGGAAACAACTCTATCCCACAAAAGCAAATATATCTTTCATAGAAATACTGTAGGGAGATTATGGTGGAATAAAATTCATATATATATATTAAATCACTTGTTGCATTACCATGTGATATTTAATTAATTGCAGAGAGTAATGTAGAACTGATACATGTTTTTGAATAGAGCATTAATTTCTTTAACGAAAAGTTGTGTTCTGATCTAGCCTGTGGATTTGACTCCCTAAAGATGGGAATGCTTGAGTAAGTTCCTCTGTGGACCAAACTTGCTTTTGCTCACAATCAGTCTGTTGATTTATAGGTATACCTCAATGTATTTGGAGAAGAAGACAAGCATTTGACCCCATCCTCTGCCCATGGCCTCTCCACCCTCATTGTGCTGCTTGATGGGGGAGTGGAGGAGGGAGAGTCAGGAATGAAGGAGTGAAATTGAACCTGGGAAAAAGGAAGGTGTTGATTTAATTTCATATTTGTTTCTCACCATCCAAATCTATTTAATAGGCAACAAACTAACTTACTTTTCTCCAAGTCAAGTCTGTTTTGCACATGACAGAAATTGGTAAGTCATCCATCTGTCTTTATTCTAACCCATGAGCTTTTTCATATTTCTCCCCCTGTCCTGTTGGGGAGGGGAGTGAGAGAGCAGCTGAGTGGCATCTGGCCAAAACCAACTCACCATAGTCAATAGTAAAATAAAAAATTATAAGCATGAGAATCCCATTCAAACTTTCCCAAATAAATCCTTTGTATAATTCCCAGGGGGAGCATATCTCAAAGGAGGACTGAAATCAGTTCAGAAAAAATGACTAATATTATTTGCACGCCAAGTCACAAGAATAAACAAGAGCCTTCAGTGTTCTTCAGATATTTTAGGTTAGCAGATTTTAACATTACAAATTCTTATTAAAAAAATGTTAGGATGTTATTCTATTTCCCCTATCACAGCTATGAATTCAAGCTGACTATTTATAAAAGTTAATAGTTTAGAATCATATCACAGTAGAATTAAACATGCTTGAAAACCACCATCTACACACAGATTGTCAAGAAAATGTTTAAAAAGAAAGCTTCATCACTGGATTAATTCTAATCACCTCTTCCCAATTTATTTCCATGGGGCTAAGCACAAATCTCCTAAATATCAATGAAGGCTAGAAAAATTTTACTTCTTTGCCTTTACAACACATAAGATTACAATGAAATAAAAAACAAAACAAAACCCAAACAAAACAACTCAGATAAGTCACTTAGTCATACTCTAGTTATACTGTCTGTGGAAAAAACCCTCGAAGACCATAAAATGTTAAGACTCCTGGGAACTGACTTCAGAAATTAATCTAACTCCACCTGGTGTTGAAAGAAGAAATCACTACTTTCTTAGTTCTGTATTAAAATAATATGGGCACTGTAAAATGAGACAAGTGGAAGACATATGAAGAAACTAGAATTTTAAAAGTTGATTTCTAAAGTAACATTTTAAGTTATAGCCTGCTTACTGCCACAAAACAACAACAGTTTTCTTTTAAATAGAAGTTAAATAAATAATAAATAGAAGAGAAGAAAAGAAATAGTGGGAAAAAGTTAGTGTTCAGTTTGAGAATCTCTGTCATGTACCGTTGATCTGAGGTTTAGCAGTGACATTTTAATTTACTAATTTTCCCAAATTTTCCAAAAATTTTAGCCCACATAATGTTTCAAAATATTTTCTGTCTTTTGAAAAATTGTAGTTCTTTAGATAGTAGAGAGGAAATTCTGAAAGATGTCATATCTTACAAAATCAGATGTATTCTTCCAAAGACCGTTTACATTATTTTTTAAAAAGTAAAATAAAAAAAAAAAGTGCTCTGTTAAATGACATTGCTGAAGAGAAGACTGCTGGAAAAAGAATTCAATGTTTCCATAAAATTCAGGAAGTCTCTGAGAAGAGGAATCAATACAGAGATATAAACAACAAAAATTTTTAAAGCATTTCTGGATGTGCTTCATAAAACATCAGAGAAAAACAACAGAATCTCTGGGGGTGGATGGGTGGATTTTGCATTCAGACAGTCATATTTTGAATATTTGAGACAGATAACTCATTTAATTTTACTTCTTTTCCTGCTCCCAAACTCCTGCAACTCTTGATTATTTCACTTCAATTTATTTTTGCTTAATTTTTTTTTTTGCAGAATAACTGCTGCTATTTCTTGATCTCTTGGTTGTTCACATACATTTTATTACTCTTATTTCTAAATTAAAACTGCTTTGATTGCCTATGCAACATCAGCATGAAAACAGATAGATAGCCAAACCCATACACTTTGCACAATGTGCAATATTTAGTTACAAAAAAATGAATGGCCAAGAAAACAGTGAGGCTTGTGTTATTTTATATATATTCATATATTTATATAAATATTTGTGCTGCAATCTGAAACATCATTGCACACTTCCACTCACAAACTTGGAGAAAATCTTTTCTAAGAAAGTATCTGTGGCTACTGTTTGTGTTTCTTACCATCATTTCCCAAAATAAAGAATCAAAACTCAAGAAAGAGAATTATACCTGTTATTTTATACTATATGGAAAATATAAGCCAATTCTCCCAGCAATATGTACCTAGAAGATTTGGGAACCATCTTTGACTATCCATCTACTCTAGTTTACATATATTGATAATGTAAATCCTTTTATAATGCTTTTGCCAACTGGTATATCAGCAAATAATACAAGTAGTCTTCAGAAGGAAGTATTTAGGCAGAAAGTCAATCATCATGAGATCTTGATTGGTCTACTCCTTACTGAAGTTCATAAGGTTATTTGAAATGTTTTCATTAGTTGAGAGTGATAGACAACACCTCTAATTCAGTGGCATCTGAATAATCCTTTGTATGAGAATAATCTCTGCAATTATGTCACCACTTTGTAAGAGAGCGTGTCGAATTCCTAATCCTGGTATTGTAACTGAATATAGTGGGTACCACACTGAAAGAGAATGACAATCAACAAGCTTGAATAGCTTAAAAATATGCTGAACTCTCATTGAATTCAACAGTTCATACTATTTATAGAGAAAATCAGAGCCTCAGAGGTCTATTTTGTCTTGGTATCAATGGTTACCCAAGAACAGTGCACATTCTCCATAAGCCAATAAATGTGTAAGAGATGCTTAGCAGCCATTTTATTGTTTCTAATTTAGTCTTCAAAAGTAGTGAAGCAAATTTCCAAGACACTATTGTTTACCATTAAAGACACTAAGCATTTTCTAAGACATTATAATTTCAGCATACAGTGGTATTTACCCTTCCATCTCCTTAAACATAGGCACTTTAGCTCAAGATGGACCCCAGATGCAAATATGAAATAAGAACCAAATCCAAAAGTCTTCAAACTAGGCCCTGGCATTTGGTTTGGAGTTCAGCCTGCTTTAAACATAGCACATTTTTCACATAGGCTCAGTTTAAATATCAAAAAGAACAGACAAATGTATATTTTTCTTCCTACAATTGTTTTCTATGCTAACGAATGGATAACTGACAATTGTGACAGGGCCAATACGTTTTCACAGTTATTTTGTTATATTGCTATAAACATAAAACTTGGCTGTACTTCCCAATTTAAAGGAATGGGAGAGAATGAATGACTGCTTTTATGCAGGCCTGGTTTTCTGTTTTCTCCATAAAAATGCTTTATCTTTATAAAAGGAAAGCCACAGTTCAAGTCTTATGACCTCTAACAAAAAAGGGACATTTTGGGACTTGGGTTGAGGATGTATATATGGTTAATAAAGCTAATAGTTTTAGATAGGAATCTCCTTAATAGATTTCACTCTGACATGATGGGGAAAAAAACCCAAGTAATTAAAAAACTGTATAAGGCAGCAATAAAATAACAACAATGAAAACAATAATAGTGGGTTAGTCATTATTTAAGAAAAATATTCTACAAAGCTTGTCATTTTCATATGGTATTTAAATGCCATATCTTTAGAAAGAAAATGCATTGCAGAATATTTATTTTTATTTGTTTATTTCTAGAAATAAATGTATTATTCCCCAATAGAGTGTCTCAACTCTATATTTAGTACGTGGTATTTGTTTTCCCTTTAAGAGTGAAACTGGTGAAAACTTAGATGATGGGGATTAGATACATTTTCTTCACCAAGTTTTCCATTTTAATACAGCTCAGGAGAATGAATACTATCGGGAATTAATCACATTAAAATAAACTTATACCATAATCACAAACATTCTAGTATTTATATATGGAACCAGTGAAGAGACGCAGACATGACAAGGGAGAGTTAATTCACCTGTGATCTGAATTGTTCTCTATAAGTGTCTGTCTTTCTCTGTTTCCTACATAGGAACTGAAGATACCTTAGTTCAGGTATGATTAGTGTTGATGCCTAGTCTAGGTATGTGGACAGTTAAGGGGTTCTGCAATTTGAGCTCATTCTGAACAAACATGCAGTTTTGTTCAGGCATGCAGTGCAGAGGGAAAAGGGGCAAGAAAGGAGAAAAAAAGAAAAGGAAATTAAAAAAAAAAAGGTGAGATGAACACAATCTGGATTCAGTTCACTTAACTTGAGATAGCCTGTTAGGTTATGAGCATCAGCCACTCTAGGTTCCCTCTACAGAAAAACAATTAGACATAGAAACTTTCAGAGGGCAATTTATCCCACCTAAAACCCAAATAATCTCTGTTGGTATGTCTCACATTGTTAACTACAGGTAAAAAACCTATAGTGCCTTTTCTCCCAGCTAGTGTATTTCAGTTTTACTCCTGAAGGAATTATTTCCTTAAACAAGAAAGGGGCAAAGTGTCAAGAAAGTAGCAGGGCACAGAAATTGATAGTTGGGAAATGAGCAAAAGTTAAAGAGCATGAAAAAGAAGAGGTTAAACACAAGTTAATCGCCATGGAAGAAACAAATCACATAGAGAAGACTGAGGGACTGAAGAAAAAGCAAGTAATCACAAGGAATTCAGAACAAGAAAAAGGCTTTTCATTTGTATGTTTGAATGAATAGGGCTGGCACTAATAGAGTGAATTAAGAGGCTATACTGCATTTATTATTTTTATATTATGATAGACTGGAATAGCTCCAACTATTTGGCAAATGTCTGTCCATGCATCATAAATGGTTTGATGAGATATAAAGTTGATGATGTTTCGAAGTATGCTGGCACTTGCAAACATCCCAAATTATGTCCAAAAATCACACCCTCCAGACAGGCAAAGTTTCTCTAAGCACCTTTGGTAAATACACAGACTCTACTGAGGACCAATGTCAAAATTCCCATGAATAAACTGTGCGATATGTATATTCACTCACTTTAAAAAAGGTAAAAAAAGAGGAAAAGTGTGCAGAAAATGAAAAAACTTAAACTAAACTAATTTTTAATGTAAAACTGCCTAACAACATAATTAAATGTTTATAATTCATTGAGCAATGTACATCTTGTTAACTAAAAGTCTAAAATACTCCAGTTGTCCTGTTGAACAGAACACTATCTTTACTTGGGAGTTGTGCAGATACTCAACTCACTTAATTTACACAGGTTATTTAAGATGTTAAATGAACCATAAAGAGCAGATGACAGAGATAAATAATCCTTTTCCCTGAAAGTGCAGAGTTTCAAGGCATGGGTCTCCCTTTCACACTGGTGCAATGTGTGACACTGGAGGACCTGGCTATCACTTTCTATAAATGGCTTAACCTTCAGCCTTGTGTGGTCTGTCTAGTACTGTGCCCTGTCAATTAGAGAAAATCAATAACTGGCAGTTCAATGCTGAAAAAATGGAGCCCCCTTTGGAGGTAAATAATTAGTTCAGAAATGCTTCAGGCAATAATTAACCAAACTAGACTTATTAAGAAAGCTTGCCTACAGCATTTTTCCATCTCAGAGGTGTTTAATATCTATCACATAAACTTTTAAATTATTTAGATTTAGGCATTTCAGCTTTTAACAATGTTATAATTAACATTGTTCAGCTGCTTAGTCTTTTACATAACAAATTATTCTCAGATCGCTACACCTTAGTGAACCTTTAGACCTTGTGTTCAGTTATTTCAAACTATGAAGAGAGAAGCACATGAATTATTTGATTCAGAAGCCTCTGATTTACATTGCTATTCAATACTCTTGGAAAGAGATGATTGCGTTATATGTTTCTGTTTGAATCATGCATGGATTATGGATTTGATTCTACAACACATCTACACAAAAAACTCCCATTTAAGCCACTGGGCATGAGAGTGAACAGCTAAAACCCTTGGCTGTCCATGGTATTTTTTCCACTGCTTGTAGAAGGAATAGGAATTAATTGAAGCTTTTATGGTGAATTCCAGTGATGCATCCAACGTATTTCAAGTTTACCTCATCTTACTCAAGGACACAATAGGAAAATGTTATTCATATTGACCACCAGCTAGCTATGTTATGATTAAACAGCTGATTGTAAAGAGGCAGTGGAGAGAGAAAGAAGTAATTTTTGTCAGGATGTACGCTCATATTTATCATGTCCATCAGTGGAATTATTATCCAACTGAAACCTTAGCAATTGCTCAATTTTGAAATCATTATAATTCCTGTTGAAGTCAGCAAAGCTTCTACAGTTCTAAAGAGCATGTAAATGCTTTGAAGGATCTGGACCTCCAATTATATTGCTTTTATGACACTGGAAAGTTAACATGATGAAGGCAAAAAAGATAATTCATGCTTCCTTTTTTGGTGGTCTTTTGGTACTCAGTGGAGTCACCATTCTTATGCAAGTAGTTTATAAGAACAGAACAAGAGATTTTCACAGAGCTGGGTTTGGAGCTTGTGTGTATGTCTGCACATGTGTGTGCAAGTGTGCTTACTGCTGATTAGAAATCCATCCTTCCTCTTTACAAATTTTACGTAAAACATTTTTTACTACAACATTTACACTACCAAAAGGAAAGAACAATACTATATCCCAGTTTTGTAACTAACCAAAACTTAGCCACCTTCAGCACCTTTAGGATCAGTGGAAGGAAACTCCATGTAGAATACTATCCTTTTTTCTCCTCTAATTCATACTGTAGGTGACCTGTCTCCACTAGTGCCTCATGAATTTCATAAACATAAAAGTGTAATTCATCTTACAAGGTGATTTTTTTTTTTAAAAAATAAAAGCCACTATAAAAATTAACAGTTCTAGATTACTTTCTATATTTTATAGAATCTATATCATCCATTTCACAATGTAATTGTGTCTAGTCAGGAAAATCAAACATAAAATCATAATGATTTACTCTATAAAGCAAAGAGCATACTTATGGAAATTGAGATACCCTAAACCAAGTCAAAAGAGAATCGTGTTACTTTTATTCACCTACCAGACTTGAAATGCAGAAGTACGAATAATGAAAGTTAGATATCTAGCTTAACTTACATACTTAAGCTTCCTTTACAGTGTCTTTAAAGAGATTCAGTTCTCTGTCCACTGCCACATATCCTACACTAGAATATCGCACATATCCTACACTAGACGATGTAACTTATCTTCTGGAGTTGATCTATTGGCTGTAAAAGGGTTAAAAGCAGTTTATAGTAAGGGAAAATTGTGGCCTAATATCAGTTGTGTAGAATGTAAGCAGTTATATAGCTAGTCGTTTAAGCTCTTATTACAGTCCACAGGGACTAAGTTTGTAATTTGTAGGCAGTTCACTGTTTTCCCCCAAATGTTTTCCCCCTTAAGACAAGGTAAATTGTTCTCACAAACGTATTAACTGCATTTACAAGATCTCCACTGAGTATAAGAGAAGCCCTGAAAAAATCTCACCTTTGCTTGAGGAAGTTAAAGCTGAGGCTAGAAAAATCCTACTCAAATGCCTAAATTTTAGGTATATAAATTTACATTAGATTAAATTTACCTGTTATTTATTTCATACTGCACCTTTCTTTGTCCATTATCTTGAAATTTCTATATG
>JAOXNG010000001.1:18932068-18942454 GCA_028566535.1 Scolopax minor | reverse complement strand
AAATTTCTATATGACTATGCTATATCACATAGCTCCTATTTCCATGTAGTTTTTTCAGTTTTTTATCACTGACCTCATATTCAATCCTCATATTATCATCGTGAATGTATTATTTTCCTTCCATGTACTTAAATTCTAAAGGTTAATTCAGGTACAATGCTTTAGGCAACATTTGTAAGATGTTCATGAAATGCAGTCTATTTCAAACAAATATTTTTTGAGTGACATTTATTTATTTACAACAGTTGAGGTCTAATAGGAGTAAAAATTCTAAAAGTGTCAATATTTATTTGTTTATTATAAAAATTCTGCCAAGGATTTAAGTAGTTATTTAGCCAGTATGTTTTATTCATGTTTGGGAAAAAAAAAAACCCATAATGTGACTATATACTTTCTTCTCTCAGATGACGAGCTTGAGTTCAGCATAAGAGTAAAAAATATTAAAAAGAAAACATGCAGTCACCTGAAATTACTGTAAAAACACTTTACAGATGTTAACATCAGTTTCCACATAAGTTGCTGTAAGATTTTTATTGAAGTCCAAGGTTACAAGAAAATAAAGTCAAATGACGCATTTTATTACTTCACACCTGTTATAACCTCATGGGTAAATGATATACCCTTACTGTGAAAAGAGACTTATTAATTTTCCATATAGTCCCATATTTTTATATCCTTTCATTGATCTTCACCTTATTTGTGTTCTTTTGACTTTCATGGATTGTTTCCTGCAGAAAGTTTGATGTACAATTGTTAGTGCTGCTCCTGAGCTCACAGTGGACCTGAATCTTTCACTATTTCAAGCATTTAACTCTGTATTTAACAAGTTGAGGGAAGTCAAAACAGAAGAATGAAATCCCAGCCCTTTTAAAAGCACTGAAAGATGTCTCATTTGTATTTGTGTCAGAATTATATCCATCCGATATCTTGGCTTAGGTGCATTCAGCCATCTTCTACAATATTGGGTTCTTTTCCATATGATGTTTAAATTTCTTGGCAAACATGTTGCCTTCCAGGGGTGTGGGGACACTCTTTATTCTCTAGCAAATATTGTATCTAATTCTATAAGTGCTACATTATGTTGAAAAAAATTAAGAGTCAAACACTGAGGGAAAAGAACCATTCACAAAGTCTAGAGGTAGGATGTCACACAAACTGGAGGAGCAACATAAGGAAATAAAAATGGGGAACAATAACTTTAATGTAGACAATATTTCTTATATTTGTATGACAACAAGTCATCTTTAATAACAGTTTAGCATGAATTAATCATAAAAACCTCTGCAGAATTGGAGAAAGAGCTCAGTCTAACAAAAGCAACCATTAGCATGAGGGAAAAGTTGATTACAACTATCAAGACTGTCAACTGCAATTTTGGAACAAAAAAGATTATATTCCTGTGTTCTCAATAAATTGCCTGCTGTATCACAGAAAGTTTTCCACTAGTTTCTCCACATTTACTGTGAAACTGCATTTATGGAAATTTATTATAAAACTGACAGCTTTTAGACATCTTCAACAGAAAAACATTCAACAAGTATTTAACCTCTAAACTGTCAAATATTTTTGCAGGTAATCGTGTGGTGTTTCTATGCTTCAAATAAAAAATATATTTTGTTTGAAGACATCTCAGAGTAAGTATTTGAGATCCACTTATATTTTCTGTCATTTTTTTAGTATGTTGTCTGATAACCACCTATTAATTGAGGAACCTTCAGAGAATTTAGAGCATCCTATATTACGACTGATCTTGTCTGTATCAATGGAAAAAGAAACAGAGCACATGTATGAGATCAAATTATTGACATTTTCTGATATCTTAGCAGTGATGAGGAAAGCAGATGGAAAAAACATATTAGATATTGATCCCTTTCTCAATTCCTGCATACCCTTTAATTAAATTTAGATTGTAAACCATGTTTGTATCTTGTGGCTGTATGAATTAAATGGAGGCCTGAACAATGTTTATGTATATTTTAAAATATTAGTCAAATTGAGTGCTTGGGATTTATATACATTAATAATATACCCTTAGTCATGTTGCAAAGCTTCTCTAAAATCATATTTTTTAAAAAATAGACTGTACTTTTAAATGTATTATAGGGAAATATTGTATTCTCTCATTTAAGAAAAGGAAGCAGACGCATATAAGGATGTGTTGTTAAAGATTACGTTCCAAGTAGGCAGGCAATGAAAACTAACAGAGGTCATTATTTCTGTCCTTTTGTTATGCTATGGCTGTCACTGTGGCTACATCAGCATCTACCAAGCCAGTACCAAGGAAATGAGCAAATATATCTCTCCATGTTAGACATACAACGGTGCATCACAAAATCATCCTTCATGGCCCCGATGTACATCCAACAGAGCTTATCAGTTTAGATCCCTTGTCATACAGGGAGAGCTCTCTGATTTCAGTACCAGCTCCCTGCTACAGTAAAGCATATTGACATATTGCTGATCCCAGGCTCCTACACTTTGCCAGAATAGCAGCAGCCCCAAGCACAGCTGAGTACTATGCATAATTCCCCTGTGCGCTTTGAATTCTGGAGGGCTTTATTGCCAAGGGATCTGTATTGTAAGAATGCAATTACACTACACAGGGTGCAGTGCTTATTCCTGGTATACAGGTGATCCCAGCTGTCACTTATTAAGATAGCCTGGATTCAGGAGCTCGTTCAGAGAGACACAAGGATTCCACACAGAGACAATATATGTTTGAAAGTAGTATTATCTTTTTTTGCTTTTGCTTTCTATGGATTATTGAACTTCCTGTTTATGTTGCATGTCTTTCAAGAAGAGAAATCCCTTCACTAATGGAGATCTGACTGTATTACCAGGCAAGTTGGTACCAGCTCAAGTTGGCTGTTGAGCAATCAAAAGCTAACACAAAATTAATCACACAAAAGAGTGAAAGATGATCCTGTGAGCAGGGTCTGGAATGCTACATTAAAAAAAAAGTGAGTTGGATCACAGTTCTGCTCTGTGGAAAACAGAAGCCCAAGAGATAGGACATGAAACAGGCTTGGGAGAATGGAAATTTCCTTAGTACAAAATGAGAGTATCAGGGACGTACAACTAGACTCCATTGGATTCACTAATTTATTTATTTATTAAATTGTTTCAGGCCTCAGTACCCCCATCAAGAAACTGTACCAAAATTTTTTATATATTGATGTCTACAGTTCAGAAATTATTTTTTTTAAAAAGTTGTTACTAAGTGGCGCTGAGGATCAGTGGAGTTTTCTTTTGAAGGCAGTTGCTATTAAAATTTACTGGATTATAAACTAAATCCCCTGTATTGCAGTTAATGAAGAAAGCTGTGAGAAAAAAAAAAAGCAATTAAAAGAAAAAAAGGAAACACCCAAACACACTCACAGCAGGTAGGAGAGCATGTGGTTTTGTGAAGCTTTTTGGATGAAATTGTCCAGTGGAACCACTGGTAGGGAATATGCAGATTGTCTGGAAAATACCCAAATGAGATAACTTCCCTGTTGGATATGCACTGCTGGACATGTATGTTGTTGCCGCTATCTCTTCAGAGCACACCACCAGGGGCATTAGATTGTTCCAATTATACAGTAAAGAAATGCTAATTTCTACCCACACTTGTCCTTTTGTCTCCTCCTGTTGCATTCTTCTGTTTTTTCTTACATCACACTCTCATAGTAGTTCCAGATACTAATAAAACAGCTCTTAGAGCAGGACATACTGCATTGGGTGTCCATGGCCAGGCACTGGCAGCTGTGGGGTGGCCTCTGTGAGGAGAGGCCAGGGCCTGCCCTGTGCTCATTTCAGCCATTTCCAGCCAGGTCCAACCAACCCACCACAGGGCACAGCTGAGCACCTTGGTCAAGATGGCAGCACCTCCAGGAAAATCAGGTTTAAGAAAGGGCAAAACAGTGCATGGCAGTGAGGAATGAGAAAAAAAAAATGTGAGAAACAGCCCTGCAAACACCAAGGTCAATGAAGAAGGAAGGAGAGAAGGTGCTTCAGGCACCAGAGCTGAGATTACCCTCTAGCTTGTGCAGGAGATCATGGTGGAGCAGGTATTTCCCTGCAGCCTTTGGGAAAAACACGCTGGAGCAGATATCCACACTGCAGTATGCAGAAGACAACATGCTGGAGCAGGTCCATATGGTCTGAAGGAAACATGGCTTGTGGAAGACCCACACAGGGGCAGGTTTCTCCTCAAGGACTGCAGCCTATTGGGAAAGGCCACACTGGAGCAAGGAAAAGTGTGAGGAGGAAGAAGTGGCAGAGAGGAGCTTTTATGGACTGATCACAACCCCCATTCCCTATCTGCCTGCACCATTTGAGGATGAGGGGATAAGTAGAGGAGCTGGGAATGAAGTAGTGAAGTTGGACCTTGAAAAAAAGAGGTGAGGGAAGGTGTTCTTTTAATTTTGTCTTTTTTTCTTACTATCCAACCTAGTTTGTTTGCCAATAAATTGAACTAATTCTCTCCAAACTCAGTCTGTTTAGCTCATGATGTTAATTGGTAATTAATGTGTAACAGGTCTATCATATTTTCTCTCCCTGTCCTGCTGAGGAGCAGGAGTGAGAGTAGGCATCTTGTTGCAGACCAAGGTTAAGCCACTACATAAATAAAATACAAATAATATTAATTTGAGTACCAAAAGCAACAACATTGTCAACACATACACAGAAGATATTCTCTCTGTGAAGAATCTGCAGCCTATAAGTACAGTACAGGGCGAATCTCACTAAAACCTTACTAATTTTGTTAATAGTAGCATAGAAGATATGAAGACAGTTTCTCCTGCTAAGACTAACAATCCCACAAGGCCAGAACAGCCCCCTACAAATAGTAGGCTAAATATTTCTCCCTCTGCCACCTAAACTGTATGGACTACATCTCTGAATTTGTTTACCCATGTTGCTATCATGGCTGCAGATTATAACAGATACATCATCTATGAAATCAAGAAAGGCAATAAGCTCAAGCCAGACACAATGCAATTAACTATGTATAAATATGTATGTATAGATATATATATATATTATTGAAGATAAATTTATTTAATTATTAAAATATTTAAGATAATGTTATAACTTACCCACACCCTTAAAACCCCACAGCTTCTGCTTATTATTTATCCATTTTCACATCATTTTAACCCAAGAAAGAGGTCCTAATTGGGACTTGATATAAGAAAGAGTAATGGTCTTTCAGTTAGTATGACATATCTAGTACCTTGTCACATTTTCAAGTATCAGACAGGTCAAGTTATCTCATTATGTAAGAGTATTTTGAGGTTCTCAATTGGTGCTCTGAGGTGAGCATTTCATTACTTGCACACTTTTAACTCGAATACATTTAAGCCCTACTAATGAGATTAGAGAGCTATGATGATTCATGACAGTAGGTATATTCTCCTGTAGATTTTTTGCTGAACTTCCATTAGCATTAAAGGGAGTTACACAATAGAGAACCGAAGTCTATTAATAAGAATAGAGTCTTCACAAACAGTCATCTAAACAGCAATTTGGGTGACCTAAATCTTTCTAGTCATTCAAGAGAAATGACACTTGAGCAGAGAGATTCATCCATTCCCCCATAAGCACTCACAACAAGCTCTCAAGCAGGGCCTTCTTGTGTTTTAGTCAGAGGAAATGTCTTCCATTCTTGAGCCTATTAACTTGCAACAATAGAAATAATAGGAGCTGAGACAGGTGTAGAAAGTTTAATTCTCTTCTGGTGAGCTTCAAATTTAAAAAGAGAGTTAAAAAAAAAAACATGATAAAAAGGGTATTAAAATTCATGAATGCCAGTATAATATAATTTTGATCTGCACAGTTTTTCAAGGATTGTTGTCAGTTTCTATTCCTCTGTTAGACATCATTAACAGCAAATATGACAGATACACTAATGAAATCGATTTGGTCATGTTATCAATTTAATTCAAAAATGTAACCCCATTTTATTACCATGTAAGTTATAAAGGCTTATAGGCTAATGTCATCTGTCACTGTAAGAGTTCTCTGCTGAACTTCTTTAATAACTAAGTGTAGGTTTACTTTAATTTTATTTTTTACATTTTGAATTAATTACTTCAGTACAGTGGTAAGCATGCTGGTTTAGCTCGTGGTTGGACTGAAATATTGCCAATGCACTCTAGTAAAGGAAGCCTTTCAGTGAAATGAATATAGTAATTCAGTATTGCCTTGGAATCTGATACATGCTACAGCTGAGCAATAGATTACTGTGCAGCATATATTCCCTGCAGCCACCTCACTGTCTAAGGAACAAATACACTCCTAATGCCCTTAGAACTGGTGCACCCTGTTGTAAGGATTTTTTGGTAGGTAAAATGAAAGCAGGGTGCTCCTCAGACACATGCCTCTCTTATTATTAATACTAGAAGGTTCTGCAAAATATTCTTTCTTGTAGATGACAGTATTTTTTAGGAGCACTGATCAGCTGATGAACCTGGGGTATGACTTTTATATTGTGTTTGGAAAAATAACAGATGAAACTAAATATTGTGGCAGGTGTTACCAGGTGGCATCATCATACACAGACTCTGAATTATTTTACTGAGTGATTAAATGTTTAAACTTGGGAAAGCTCTTGCCTCTTAACATAAGTAAGGCATATTCTTAAGAAATGGAATGAGAAGCAACAACCACTTTCTTCCTTTTTACCTCCAGTTCAAGTTGGTTCTTAAGGAAAAGATGTTTTCAGAGCATTAAAAAATGCTGTTGGATGCAAATAATTGTCTTACAAGTTACTTTCCTTGTTTCCAAACCCAAGGCATCTTTACAAGTAGAAAGCCAACAAGCTTTACTGTGCATATATCTAGATTTCATATTCCTAATTCTTCTCCACAAGACAGGAAATGAAAGAATGATACAAGACTTCTGAAAAATTACACCCATGTAGATTCCTAGAAGCCTCCTTTGCAGAATGTAGAAGATGTGGCCACTTGTTCTTCTCGGGAATTTCCTGTGTTTCTAAAGTTCTGCACTCTTTGTGTTCATCTGTGACTCTTCATTGCATTTCCCAAACTTGCTCTTTTCCTCCATGATAACATTTGAAACAGAGTGAGGCAGGCAGTCGGGACAAAACAAGCAAACAGCCTTCCTCTCTTCCTTTTAATATACAGACAGAATGCTAAACATAATCTGAAATTAAATTGCTCAGCCATCTCAAAAAGACTGATATGGTCTATTCAGCTATAAAGTGAATATTTTGGAAGAGAACTACCAAAAAGTATACACTTTATTAGCAATAACCTTCTAGAAGAGAATACTTTCGTATTTGCAATTATCTAAAAAAGAGAGGGACTCAGACTTGGCTGCTCTGAATCCACCTCTACTAGAATATGTTGCTAAGATATTCTCTAGTAGTGGTTTAGCTCAACAAAAAATTTGCTTTGTCACCAGAATACGTATAACTGATCACACTGAGAACTGATCACACATGGATTTCTGCATGGCTCACTGCAATTCTGGGCATATATAAGGAAATTAAAACCAGGCATCAGGAATGACTTTCCATTGTAAAGTAACTTGATCACAAGCCAGAGGTTTATGGGACAATATAATCCAAAGAAAATTTCACATAATAACAGTTAAAAGGCACTGCTCAGTCACACTCCAGTGTCACGAGTGATTATGTCCAAATAGCAGATGTTGGCAGTCATCTCTGGTTCTGCTGTGCCAGAAACATAAAGGTATGGCTGCAGTGAGCCATAATTCCCATAAACACTGAAACATCTATACAGTCTAAAGAAATCAGTCACATGCAATATTTCAGATTCTGAGAGCTATTCTTTGGATGTGAAGGACTTGAACTATGTGATACTAACAACTGTGGACTATATAACAAATAAGACTTGGATCTGATTGCCATGGCAATAAGTTGGCAACAGGTATTTCCTATTTGCATCTGGTATCTCCAAGATCCCAGCTCAGCCTCCAGATGGCAGAACTTATGGGGATAACTTGATCCTGCTCCTGGGTTAGGTGTCTGTATAGAAGCTTTGCCTGACAAAGTTATGGAGGCATTTACCATCAAGAACAATCCCAGTATTATACGTGTTAAATTAAACTGAGGCAGCACTATATGCTTGCTACATATTTTAATACAAGTTTTAAAAATAATTATCAGAAAGTCCTTCCTTGCAGAATTCCAGCAATCTTTCATACGTGTTCCTTTTTTTTGATTTCTCACTACCTGACATGCTACTACATTCACCTTGGGTTAATGTTTTCTGTCTAAAAATAAGCTGAATAAGAAAAAATATATTTTCTAAAGTGAGAATAATGCCCTTAAATGCTGTACAAATCTCCTGTCCTTTCAGGTTTCTCTTGACTAGTTGGACAGACAGTTGGTTAATCCATCTGCAAAGCTTCAGGCCCTTACATAGATTTTTTTTCCTGCTATAAGGTTCAATTTTTCTGAGGCAAAGCTTGTTAATCTTCGCACATCTGTCCTTCTATCTCCAGAGGCTCCATGGTGTGAGAAGTACATGGAACATAGTAAAGTGAAGCCTGTATTCTCTGCATTCCTCTTTTCTAGTAAGGTAAATGGAGCCCTGTCTTCTTTTTTTTTTTTATTCTTGGAGAAGTGGGACTGACATGCCCTATGAGTTTTTAAAAATTATTAAAATGAAAACAAGCACATGATTGTATGGAATTCTAAGTGCTACTGAGTATATTATATTGCAAATTTTCCTATTATTGTTATAATTTGAGTAAGAATGAGGTAACAAAGAGCTTGGGTGACATTACAATTATTTGTGATTTTTCTCATTTTTGTGGGTGTTGGTTTCCTGTTATTTACTCAGATACAATTCCTGCCCTTCCAGAGATCATCTTCATTTGAATTGATTTGCATGGGGTGGAAGTTAACATTATCCTTGTTATGATGCTATCTTCAAACTTCTGGAAAGAAAAGAAATCAGCCTGTGTTAAAAACCATATCCCACATAGCTTCACTGAGGAAGAATCTCACTTGTGTAGGGCTTCCTTTTTTATTCAAGTCCCAGATTGAAATCAGGTGTTTTCCATCCATCCTTATTTGCCTAAGTCTAGTCCAAGATTCATTGCATCAATGTAGCATCAATTCTGAGTTGTTAAGAAAAAAATAATTAGAAAAAAGAATCAAAAACCAACTACTTAGCTATACCTTCTATAATTATGTAAGGCAGACATATATATAAATACTGCATTCTTCTATGTTGTAAAATTTACACCAAATAAAACTGGAAGATCAGAAAAATCTTCACTTTAGGGAAAGCTATGATATATTTTGCCAACTGAAGAATCCTGTAATTTTAAAAAG
Organism: Scolopax minor; assembly: GCA_028566535.1. NCBI lineage: Eukaryota > Metazoa > Chordata > Aves > Charadriiformes > Scolopacidae > Scolopax > Scolopax minor. Next base: position 18,933,141 of record JAOXNG010000001.1, on the reverse strand, counting down.
ATTCCAGTTAAGACATGACATCAACTGAGAGGAAGTGCTTGGCTGAACTGCTTTGACAGTTCCCAGATTCCATTGATTTCAATTCTCTTTGAAGAGGGAGGGATAAATAAAAAAGGATCATTTTTAAAATATATTTGAAAAAAAAGGAAAAAGAAAGCACAAGTAACTTCTTTTCTTTGCATTAAGTATATGAACCACCTTCTTCAGGCATTTATGATTTTCACCACAAAGGTGGCAAATCGCTTTCATTTGCAGTCATTACCCAATTCCAGCCACAAAATTACTGCCCTTGTTGGGATGTCAGGGAATTGTTTTCTTCATGTTTGGAGCAGGAGGAATAAAAGTTCCTGGAAAACAATTTTACACTTAGCCCATCTTGAAATTGTGTGAAAAACAAGCTGGTCTGCAGGATGATTTAGTTTATATTGATGGGAGTGGCTCTTACATTCCTTAGCAATGGTAACCTGTGCTCCCTGGGAAGAAGTAAGGTAGTTAGTGGGTATTTTAGCTTCCAAGGATTCTCATCACTAGAAGAGTCTTCCTCTGACTATGCCTGTTCTGCTAAAGGTTGATTTGGAATCGTAAACTAGGGCTATTTTCCACTATTTCATGGAAGTTCTAACCCAGTCTTCTTCATGAAGTCCATTCCAAACCTCATAGAAAATGCTATTCTACATCTTACTGAGCCAGTCTTTCATCTAAACCAGTTTTAAATCTGGGAAGGTTATGTACTAAGCTTCCATTTTCCAGTCATCTCTCACTTTGCCTCTATAATGGGAGAATTGACTGCATATGTAGAAGTACAAAACACCCTTATTGAACCCATTCCTCAGCTTTGTTTGCTACTCACACTTATGTTATTCTTAATACAAATCATCCAAAGAGGTTTAAAAACCAATGCTGCCTTAAGTATTTTTTATCAGAAAAGATACTGCATACATGTAGATTTATGTGATTAAAGCTGGTTCTGTTTTTTTTCCACTTGAACAAGTATTCCATTTTTAAAATTTTTTCTTGTTCTTTTTTTTTTTTTTTTTAATTTTTGCATGGTGGGTTTTTTTTTGGGGGGGGTG
>JAOXNG010000001.1:18910943-18929221 GCA_028566535.1 Scolopax minor | reverse complement strand
AGGGAGGAAGGGAGGGAGGGAGGAAGGAAGGAAGGAAGGAAGGAAGGAAGGAAGGAAGGAAGGAAGGAAGGAAGGAAACCAAATCTTGCTATGAAGAGCAATGGGTAAAATATCTTTCACTCTGTTTTTATCAGTATATAAAGACAAAAAATAAAAATAAAATAAAAATAAAAATAAAAAATGCCTTCCAACAGTGCAATGGTTGAATGCATTTATGTAATATAAACAACATTATTCTTTGCTTTTACTACACAGTCCTCTCTGGTCATGCTTTACATCCAGAATGTCCCAATGGAAGAAAGCAAACGACACCAGTCACTTCAGAGACAACTGAAGTAATAAAACACAACTTAACTCTGAACCACTTGTCATGACTGTCAGAGTTATCACGTTAATTGTTAAATAGGATTTTCTACAAATATACAACATATAAAAACTGTTAAATATATAACTTTAGGCTTTTCAAAATACATTTAATGATCTCTTTCAAACAAGTGTTACTTTTGTTTTCTCTTTAATTTGCTTTCTGGTGCTAAATGGTATATCAGATGAGACATAGGCCACAGATGACCAAACATGCTCTTTGCAAATACTGTATTATCCAACTTTAACTATCAAAAATGGAACTGTAGAAGAGGCATGTTTAACTGGTTAAAACTGAAAATGATTTTAGTACGAGAAAGTCAATCTAAGTACAGAGGAATAAAGGTGCCGTTTAGACAGTTCGTGTTCTTTTTGTCCAAGTTTTTGAACCATAGGTCTTTTTCTCTCAATAGTCCATTATGTTCTCTCGAACGTGGCATTTCAAGAGCAGGTCTCTGAGTTAAGTTTTTACTGCAGCTTTCCATAAAGACTTCTGCTGGACAACAACATCTCAGCTTTGTGAAAGCTGGAATCATGTCTTTGTGGAGACCTCCTACAATTTAGTGACATAACTCTGTTAAGTTATTGTGTCCACTTTAAAATAGATTTTGCTCTTTGGTCTATTGTATATACTGAAAGTATAAGAAAATAAAAGCAATTCAGACAGTTTAGGGCACAAGAAGAGTTTCTCTTTTGCACCTCAGTGTCCTCCCATAGGCAAAACAGTCTTCTCTAAGGCTGATTGGGATGATACTCTTCATTGTAGCAGACTCTTCGGATTAAAACATGTAGGTAACAGCAAGTCCAGCAGTGGTGTATAACGCAGATGAAACGTTAACCATGAACTTTTTTGTATTGCTAATGCCCAAGCATATATCTTTTTCTATATTCCTTAGTCCAGTGATCCTTAGTATGGTAGAACAAACTTTAGCTCATAATGTAGAGGAATTATGCTCTCATTCATGAGATACAGAGAACAGACAGTTGAGTTGATGACATATAACGGATGATGATCCACAGCAGTGAAACTTGACTAAGTAAAGTAGCTCTCACAGAGCCTAAACCACTCCTACGAAGATTCTGTGTTGCTGCATTTGTCAGGAGACCTGTAAATCAATAAGAACAAATGAGTCAGTTTCTTAATTTACAATCCTGGTTATCTTTGCTGCCTAATATTTTAAAATATACTGTAACTCAGATTTTTCAAGGAGACAGTTCATGAATTAGAAGATATTTATTTTTCACAGCAAACATTTTCCATGAGAAACAACATAGAAACAAACTTATATGTTATTTTTTTAAAAATAAACACTTCAATCATTATTTCTAATAAATTAATTACTATAATGATAATTTACAATATTTTGATATTGTCTATTTTCTACCAAGCTCTGTGCACTTTCTTTTTCATAAAAATGGTATCACAGAATGTTCTTTTACCTGCATTAAACTTACATATAAAAATATCCAATACATATTTAGATTACACTATTGCTTTTTACATATAGGACACAATGAAAAATGGACATGAAAGCCATGACCATTTTTTAAAAATGCAGAAATGTTTATACTGGAGGCTTTTCTGCCTTTAAGTTTACAATGCACACTAGTGTGCCTAATTTAATCAATACTGCCCTCTAGCGATGCTATTACAAGTGCAAATTAATGTAAATAATGTTTATGTAATAGTTAATTGAATCAGAAAATTGTTTTAGTTACACAGCAAAAAAAACCCACAAAAAACCAAAAGGGTTGAAACTGGGCAAAGGAGTATGTGATGAACCTGTTTAAAAGAATTGAAGCAGTGGTTTGAAAGAGGAACAGAACCAAAGCTCATGCTATTAAAGAAAAGAAAGAATACTGAAGACAGCACAAACACAAATGAGAGAGTAATGATTGGTTTATACAAAAGGACTCAGTTACTCATGCTCAACCAAAATACTAGTTTAGAAATGTTTTCAAAATTACACAGATACTATACAAGACAAAATGTTTTGAGGTGTATTAAGCAAGCATAATTGTTACAAAAATGCTGTTTGAATATTCAAACACTGTCTTCTGCTTTGGCTTTGTTCTGTCTTCAAATAGTCAGAAATGTTATTACTGATGGAAATACCATGCATAACTCTAGAAAATACTGAACAGTGAAATTGAAGGAGCAAAATAAAAAAAAAAAAAAAAAAAAAGTCCAATTTGCATGGTTCAAGCCATGTATTAAATTTAGAGTTTTTAACCTAACCCTCAGAACAGTAAACAAAATACCTGCCTCCAAATCAATTTAGTGACAGCTTGAAACATATAGATCTCTCTATATAAGTATGTAGAAAGAAAAATAGACAGAGAGACAGACAGATAGATAGATGAATACTTTCCTTATAAGGCATAAAGTGTATGTCATAGATTTCTGCTTTTGTCCTCTCACCTTTTCCAGGAAAAAACACCCCAGAAATCTTGCAAACAGCCTTTCCTTTTCGGACTAGTGATCAGATCTCCAAACCACATGGCCTCAGACAGGCTGAAGGCAAAAAACCTGGTTGATTATTGTGATATATTCCCCTTTTTAAATATACATTCATCAAAAGAAATTGCTTTAAAGTTTTGCTTCTATTAATTTTCCATTTTTTCTTTATACTCTTTCATGGGGTTTCTGCTATGCCCCCTATTTTTCTTCCCATTAGAAAAGACCACAACTTTTAAGATAGTAATACTTTTTAGGCAGTGAGACACAAAGTAAAAGATTTATGGTTTAGTAGGTCTGAAGGTAAACTACTATTGTGTTAAGACTTAGGCTGACTTAGCTCCATCTTTCCTGAATTACACAGGAATGGCCCAAAGCTAAAAGCAACAGCGTAAACTGCTGATGGACTGTGTTTGGTGTTTTCACAGCGTATATCTCTACCATAATTTTCCCAGGATGGAGAGAGAATTCAGGTACCATCACAATTATTTGCAGTTACCTACTGTTTCGTCACTTTATGGATATAAAAGATTCCTTCCTGATTTGCTATCTCCACTTTGCACTAAGTGCTTGAATATGGTATCAACGGTTTAAAAGAAGGAGAGAAGAGGGGAGACAATTACGCATTTCAGAAATGCTGAGGCAGGGCAGGGAGCTGGCTTGAAATAGAGTGATGACAGGAGAAGGAATAAGTTAGAGAACAGGAGGTAAATTTACAGCTTTGGACAATGACAGGAGAAAATGGAATGATAGCAAGAAAAAAGGCATAGGTTAGTCAGGGAAGTTTAAACATAATTAATTAATGAAGGCATAAAAAAGAAGTAAGATAGGCAGGCACAACAGATAAGAAAGAGAGAGAGAATAGGAGAGAGCATGAAGAGTCCAGAGAAGAGGAAGAATGCAAACCTTCCCTCCCACCTCCTGTTTTTTTTCCCCTTTCACTCCTTACTACAGATAAATTAATCACTCCCCAGAAAACAAGACCGATTAAGCAAGAGAAAAGAAGGGTTCCCAAAATGACCACAAAAAGGTCTTGTTTATATTTATACTCATAGTTCAAACCATGAACTATGGTTTGAAGGGTAAATTTGAAGGAAAACAATGGTCTTGATGACTGGCAACAATTTCTAGAATGCTAATTAGATCAATAAATTGCCATGAACACAGCAAATTCAATAGCTGCATACACAAAACTGCTTTATAGCAGTTTAAAGCTTGGGAAAGGTGTGTTGGCATTGTTTTGTTCCTTTTTCCCCTTCAAATTAGGAAACTTGCAGCAGCATCAAATCCAAGAGAGACTGGGTACCTATCACATAGTACAAGATTTTATTTGCTGTCCATCTCTAAACAGGACTCATGTCAGTTCTGGGTACCATTGAACAAGTTTCTTTGTCACTGACCAAGCTCCCGTGTGCTCTGCAGAATTCTGCTCTAGAGGAAAAATTATTTACCTGACTGCATATTAATAGATAATCCAAAACTTAAGAAACAATACATTTCATATGTATCTTAATATTGTTCTAGGATGGCTTGAATATGTCTTGAGAATGTTTGGCTTATTAGAGCAATTATAAAACAGTCCACTTAATTTATCTTACTCTGGAGGGGGTAAATTAAGGGACAGTGTATCTCCAAGTGTGACCTGATGTCACATAAAAAAAATTAATTCAAGTTATGCAAGTCACCTTGAGAAGATGGGAATATTAGGTACTTTTCTGACTTAAACAGGCTTTTATCAAAAGAAACCCGCCCAATAACCTGTGTCTGTCTTTCAGTGTAGTATCTAGAATTTAATTTAGTGGAAAAGTGTTTTAATTTCTTATCACAAACCAGAAAATTGAGATAAACTTATTGTAAATGTTTTCTTACTGGCAAATATTTTCAGAGTCAGGACTGAGTTTCAAGGATGTCTGGCCTGACCTTTTATTTTAAATGGAATCCACATAAATACCAACAATTCTATGTCAAGCCTGGTAAAGCTTTAGCAGCTTCATTTGGTTTCCAATATGTGTTTTTAGAATAAAAACAAAAGTCAGAGTGAACTAAAGTAGGTATTTTTGCTGCAGAAACCAAGTACTTTTACATGACCACCTGTTGAAGTTATACTGGCACTCCGTGATGACAACTTTGAACTATCTGTCATGTTTCCAGCACTGATTTCTGAAAATTTTCTGGAAGCCTACAAATTGGTCATATTAAAGAAGTTTCAGTGTTGCCTAACAGCTGAATTACTTGTCTACGCTGTGAATTTTACACTTTCAACTACAATCTTAAAAATGCCTCTGGAAGTCAGGATTCTGTATAGTACCCACTAATGTAAATAGTGTTTGGTTTTGTTTGTCGTTGTGCTTTTTTTCTTCTTATGCTGTTGTTTGAAACCAAACCAAACCAAACTAAACCAACCCCATAACAGTTTGCACAAAGATAATTCACATAGATGGATGCAGGTCTGGCCAGTCTCTGTTCCATAAACCTACTCATGATGGAGACAGTTCCAAACCTTTTACCAACTGACTGCAAGTCAGATAAACAGCATGTCTTTCCCCTCTGCTTCTGCAGCTGTCTGTTCTAGATCCCTGAATAAGTAAGCATGTATAGTGCACAAAAAAAAAAAAAAAAAGATAATAAATCATTTAAATGCCCAAGGAAATCCTTATACTGCTTTGCAAGATACCTCATACATTACAGGAATAAAAATGTAAATTTCTGGTGAGGGTCCAAGTGGTAGAAATGACCTGTTGCATTTATGAGAACTCCCATAGTTCCTCCTAAAAATTAATTCTGTTGTCCTCCTTTCCTCTTCCTTTTTCCATATTGTTCATATATGCAAATTGAACTGTTTAGTCATCAGAAAACAACAAGTTAAACTAACTTTATAGTGCCTGTGGCTATTAGGAATAAGAAGTATGAAACTACTATACTTAGTAATGCTGCATTCTGTCTCACTGATCTAGCCACAAGAAGGACAACTTCAGAGTTCAACCTGCAATACCTGCAGAACTAGAAATAATAAGATTGGTCAAATTTTGTGTGTGCACTTGTGGGTGAATGTTTATAAACATTGATTGTATAAACAGGTCTGCTTTCCTGTGTTGCGCTCCAACAAAGTAACATTGATGAATTACATGTAGCAGAAGTCAATTGTTAGACACCTTCTAGGAGAACATGCCCTTTCCTTTTCCAAATTTATAAGATCTTGTAATGTGCTGGCTCAGATCATATGCTACTTCCTTCTACTTCCTTCATAAACAATACTAGTGAAGGCAGTGGGACTGCATTAATAATTAGATAATCCTTACAGTGAATGAAAATGTTAGAACCAAGTGTTGTAACCCATTGGAACCTGGGTCATGTAGGTGACATGTGTTTAAGAACTCAGGCTTAGGCATATATAATAATGAAATTTTGCTTTGCAGCATCTGAACATATGCAATGGAAAAGCAGTAGAGGTGTCAGAAGAAACTTCAGCAACAACATCTGTGCTCAGAATGTTCAAAGCCCCTGAGCACAAAGGTGATCATGGGGGATTTTGGGATGAAGTAACATTTGGAGCTCTTGGGGATAATGGAAGAGACATCAAGGGTCATTCTGCCCTCATTCTGCCCCCCAAGAAAGTCTAAAGCCAGCTCCTTGAAGCAATGCGGATAGAAAAAGGGAATTACTCATCGTGTAAGGCATAACAATGCAAACCACTGTTTGTCATCTCTCATGTGCTGAGTGAAAACCAAATACACTTAACAAAACACTAGCTAAAGGCCTTGAGCAAGTAATCCATTTGTATCTGATTTCTTTTTGCTCTTTTAAAATGGTTAGAGGCACACACCTATATAAAGCATAGTAGCAGGTAAAACTTAGATTTGTAACTGGCATGGAAGTGTAAACTTGAAAAATGTCTACTTCTCTACCTCACTTTTACTCTTCAAATAAAAGCAATTTCAATATTAGCTCGATTGAAAGTGTAGAAGAATAGCCAGGGGCTTTCCTCAGGGTACTAAAAAAATAACCTGGATTTACCATTCCTGAGACTCTTCTCTAAGGTAGGAGACAGGTTCAGATAAAATCACCAATGCATCTGAGAATCTATTTTTATTTAAATACAGTATCTTTATGTATACCAAATTCTGAATATTCATACATATATACCTATATTGAAAGCATAATCTTTATAGATTCACAAATCTTAACAAAGACATGGCCTTAATGACATTAAACCTTCTTGTTGAGAAAATTCCTTAAATATTTCCATGTGCTAATAAAAGTATATTAAATACAATGATCTTCCATAAAATAATGCTTGTATTGACACAACAGAAGAGTATGTCATGAAGAGGGTGATGTGAGTTTTAATTATAAAGATTAAAAAACAGTCTTGCCTGGTAAAAGTCTTGCCTAGGTAAAGTTTACTAGTTTACTTAATGGAAAAAAAAGAACAAAAAGAACAACAACCCACATCAGCCAGTGCTGAAGTCCACAGACAAATCTGAACTGTTACTTTTTCTTCTCTAATTAGAGGAGGAGATTGTTCAGAGGCATCTGTGAGTGACATCTGATTGACAGGCAGCCAGTCTGGTGCAAGGCTAAATTCACCATAAAAATTCAAACAATGATTTCCTAAAACTGATTGTGAAAATAGTTAAATTTAAATGAATAATATATTGAAAAGGCAACATTCTTTTAAAGGGAATATTTAGGATAGTTCATCCAATAAAAGAGATAATTCTGACTTACAAAGCATGAGCTTTAAATAGGAAGTTCAATTGCAAGTGAAGGAACTGAACAGTCAGCGTTCACCAGTGAGATACTCTCTCTGCTTTGTGTATTCCACCTGAGAACCTATTGCTTGAGAAAGCAGTCCTGTTTCAGATCATTCAAAAAAAGCAGTGTAGCACAGTAGATGACTTTTTATAAGCAATCTTTGTACATATATTGTGTGTGGGAAATAAATTGTAGTATTTAAAATTAGCCTCTTTAGCTTTTGTCTGTGACTTGAGGAGAGAATAGTAAGTGGACAATTGCAGGGAATAGGGGGAGAGGAATATTTATATGCAGGTCAGGTAAGAAGAATGCAGGAGAGCTTTTATTCTCTCATAGCCCTGTTTGAAAACAAAAGCAAAAACATACATAGCATTCTTCTGTAGAAATGACATACAAGCATCCACTGCAAACACAGAAAAGCAATTATGGTCAAATTATGAGCAATTAAAAGCTCAAATATGTGGACATGAAAATAGAAGAAAGCTCATCACTGCTCAGTCCTTAAGCCCACTGCAAAGAAGGGCACATTTCTAAAGCAAAAATTTTCTAAACCAGAATTGTTCTTAGACAGTCCTTTAATATGTACAGGCAAAAGAACACAAGTATGTATCAGCACAAATTATTTCAGCTTTTTAAACCTTGATTCTTGCAAAACCAAAAATACCCAGCCTAACAGATTGTTACATCCTTGTTAAAAGGTTTATGAGTTCCTGTCCTCAAATACACATTGTAAAATGTGAAAAATCTCTCCCTCAAGCACCTCACCACAGAAGCAGTGAGTTTCTTCAGGAAAGTGAAATGTATATACATAAAAAGTCAATGTTCCTGCCTTCTATCAGATTAAAACTGACTTTTTTTTAGCTATCCTTCAGTCTTTCATTCAACCTTATACATTCTGAAAGGACAGTGGAAAATTTAGTGACTGAACAAACTATTTTCTTCAAGATTTGGGGAGGGGGAAGATATTCCTCAACAGGGTAAAGGGAAAATTGAGAGGAGTAGAGGATTTTGCATACAGCAATATATGTTGATCCTCTGTTTAATGAGAATCATACTCATACACCTTTGCAGACTTTCAAGTCCTCTTGTACTTACTTTCAGAAATACTTTATGGTTTTTTTTGTGATATATTCTCATAATCCTAACTAAAATAACCGTTTGTACATCTATGCTCATCCTCTAGTTTTAAGTTTTGCATCCCTATGGCAAAGCTGCAAAGAACGACAAGACAGGGAATTTAAGGATCATTATCCCAAACTAGCCAATTAAAATATTTTTAATCCCTTGGTGGCAAAGCAGACACCTAAATGCATTATACTGTGTGGCATTCTGATTAACAGTGCAAATATATTTAAACCTAACACAAACTAGGGATGCATAAAATGCAGTAGTCCAAAAGCCAACCAGTGTGTCACTGCCTCCTGGAGGTAGAGCGCTCTGTACACTGTGCAGCATATTGCGTCTAAAGTCTTTGGCAAGATCACTGCTATTCTCCCTACACCATTTCTCTGATATTTTGGCAAGCAGTGCTGTGGTGATCAGATTTCTGCAGTAGATTGAAAACAAACAACAAAAGAGGAAAAATAAACCGTGGCAAATGTCAAGGAATTTTCTATAATTTACAATAGATTTTACACACATAAAAGACAGAACTATGTAAAAGCAGCTGCAATAAAACTTTCGGACAGTAGGCGAGGAAGTGAATTTGTTCTTCTCTAGACACACAAAGATATCAGTCTTGGAGAATTTACCACCTTATCTAGTTTCACATGCCTATCATAGAGCAGGCAATTAGCCTACCTTGTAGTAACCTTTCTCAATCAGATTTCAGGGATGCCTAGCCCACTGTCTCTTCCATAACAGCCCTTCCACTCCCCATTATTACAATGGGCTTGGGTTATTACAATATTCTAGAGTTCAGTTCTGTCTAAACATAGATTCATTATGCCTGTGGAACATCCTCTCATGTCCTCTCCTGATCCTCACATGCTGCTTCGATAGGTCTTGTGTCATACATTTGGGCTCTTGAACACATCTTAGATTCTTGGAGCACCTAGGCTGCCCTGGACACATGAGTTCAGGGAATTGAATTCTGCCCTTACTATCTTTTTTCAAGATGAAGAGTCCTAAGAAGCTCCTGCTTGTGACTCAGTGAGCCTCATTTGGTCATGAGTGACTCAATAGACCCTACAGTAACTCCACATGCATCACTGCCCAAAGCATATTCTTGTGACTGAGCATTTCTTCCGGGTTGAGTGACACAGATGACAGGGAAGAGGAATAAGATACCAATCTTGTGATCAGTGCCTGTACTTAAGAAGCAAGCAATCATGGTTCAGTTAGCTAAGGCTACAAGACAGACCATGAAACATTTTGTGGGTCTGTCCTTAATACAGAAATGCCATTGCAGTGATTACATAATCCTAGAAGTTCAGGAGGATGGGATCACAGATAAGTGTCTTATTACACTAAACACCTGTCGTTACAAGCATTATGAGAGCTGTCAATTTGTTTCTTGGAAACATTTATTGGACCTTTGTTATCTTTCAAGCTTGTTTTCACATTATAATGACAAATAGCAACAATAGACCCTGAGAATACTTCAAAAATGACTGAGCTATTTAAGAGATACTTCTGAATTAAATCAGAGTAAAATGCAATCTTCCATTCCTCACTTGTTCCAATCGTAGGTGTAGAACAGAACTTGCTGGTTCATGAAACAGTTACTCAGATGAAAGTCAATGAACCTGAGAAGGAAATAAGCTTCAGGTGAAGACAGGGATCAAGATATAGTATTGACAATGTCATTACTGAATCCAGGGTGGTGGATCACACAATACTTGGTGCTGTTCATCACAGAACCATTTCTGAGTTCTTAATCTAATCCAACAAACCAATTCCAGGAACCACTAACATGAAACTTATTTTTTAATATATCTTATACTTTAGGACTTTACCATTTTCATTATGGTAAGTTTTTGCTGCTGAGAATTCAAAGATTTCTTTTTCTCATCACAGATATTCTCAGATTTGAAAAAAATATACAAGAGATTTTAAAGACTTCAGCTGTTGGCAGTATCAAGCCCCTGGTTCCTCTGATCTGTCTGGGTTTGTGAGGGGGAGGTTCTCAAGACAGAAGGAAGAGACATCACCATGTTTTAGCAGTTACAGGAAAGCACATCAAAGTTAAGGGGGTAGGTCCTAAAATATTAACTATAGTCCAGATGGCCTGCGTGGGTGAAACTTGAGAATGTTTTATGAGAAATCACACAAAACTAAGATGCTATAGAAACAAGAGACAAAACAGAAAAAGAGGAAAATGTATTGCTGACTCTGCCAGACATGCTAGGCAACATTTCATAAATATCAGATGGAAGAAGTGAGGATCAATCTTTCCTTTTAGGTCGGGAATTACATGTCATATAGAACAGGACTAGTGCACAAATGGTATCATATGGTTTGATTTCTACTGTCAGATAGGAGACCTGTATGTTCTCCTCAGAATAGGCATTGGCTTAGGCTATGAGTTTCTTGGAGATGTCACTGTGTCAGGGTTAATTAACAAGGAATAGTTTGTGTTTCTTTGCCATTGGCTCTTTTTCACTAATTAAACAGAAATGGAAAAAAGAGGCAATTTTTTTTATGTGGGAGATGAAATCTGCTCTGTGTAGGAGACAATGTAGGCGTGTTCCACAGATCTGTAATATTCGCAGGGACCACTCTGGGAATGACATCACGGCAGGAAAGTGCTATTGAAAGACAGACTTGCAAGGTGCAAGCATAAAATTTGCCCCAGCAGTTACATCTGTTTGTAAGGCTAGCTGCAACTCTCCTCTACATACAATGATTAACTCTACTTCTAAGGTGTTTTATCACAGATAGACTCAATGGGTGTAAGAACATGTAAAAATTATTTTGAATAATTTTGCTTAAGGAAAAAAGTGGTACTGCAAATGTTAAACTTTCATTTTGAAGTGAAAAAATTATTTTTCATTTTGCACCCCAGGAGTATCACTGTGTAATAACATAAGCTATGATGAGTATATACTATTAATTCTGACTTTTATTACTTAAATAATCAGCATCACTTATTAGTTAGAAACGACTGGGTTGTCTTATTTTCAGTGTCACAGTGTTATCTGTTTGTGCTGTGGGAAACTATGTAATATCTCTATCTGAAAAATAAAAACCTGGGCTTTTATAATTCTCTGTTGACCTTTGGCCACCTAAAAGCCTAACTTAGGATTTTGTTAGTCAAGGACACATTTTATGCAAAAATAGACATTTTGAGGATGCAATACATTATTTTTTTAAAACATACTGCAACTACATACACATATCTTGGTTATCTTATTTAGGTTCCTCCAGTAAGAATACATAAATGATATTAAATGCTCTAAAAATGTATAGTCTGGTAGTCTTTGAGGGAAAAATACAATTTCTTTTATCATGTAAATGAAATGAAACCTTACCTTTAAGAAGGACCTTTCTCTCCTTTGATCATGGAGAAGGCACCTAGTTTGTGAAGGCAAGTAACTGGTTAAATGCCTTATATAGAGGAATGGATCTGGATGTCACTAATTATGTGTTTTGATTTTTTTAAAAAATATGTTCCTTTGGGGCTTTTTTGGGTTTGTTTTTTAATAAACAACTGTATGCTAAGCAACTTCTAAAGAGAAGATGATGTTTTCATCTTCCTAGAAAAAATGATTTCAAGCTAAGATATTAATAGGAAAACAGCTGTTTTTCTAATTAGTACATTTGATGCTTAGCTTCTTTTCATTACAGCCCAGACAGGGGACACTTTGATCTACATGTTTTAGTCAGTGTTAAGTAGCATTAAGCCCTAATAATTTAAAAATAAGAAAATCACAAAATAAAATGCAAACCTAAAAGTTGATTTGATCAATACTTCCTATTATAACACATCAGTAGGAATGAAACACATCATAATTGCTACTGATATGCCATAAAACAATGTCGTAAGAGTAATGAATATGAGAAATGATGTCATAAAATTAAAAAAATTTCTTTTGCATTAAAAAATTAAAAATATTTAGATACTTCAATGTCAAAAAGTAGTGAAAATTCCAAGTTTTATCAAATGCTAACTCTCATTCTTTGTTGATTTAACATTTGGGTAAGGAGAGTTTGAAATTATTCCTGAATCTTCTCCCTTCCCTTTTAAAAACTGCACACCATCCCACTATCTGACTAAAAGGTAAGGGTGAGGTTGGTTCACTTTTTTACAATAAATGTGCTGTCAAGTCTTTAAACTTACTCTGATAAACTGTGCTTAATTATCATGTGATACCTGTTCTTCATAAAGACTTTCTAAATGCTGAACAGCTATATCAGTGGGTAATAGAAGATCTTTTCACCATGATTTTCCATTTAAAGGTGTACTTATATTGATACTTGATTAACACTAGTGTTCTATAAATAGCAGAGTATTTATCTAGCAGCATATTCCAACAATAAACTGTTCCTGGGAATTTTCATTCAAAATCTGGCACTGTGGTAAGTCAGAGATCTGACACCTGGAATGCTTTGGACTAACTCCAAATGGAGAAAAAAAAATAATTTATCAATATTTGCCAGAGGTAATCTTTCTCAAAGATAGACAAGGCATCCATAGCCAAGCACATATAAAATGCAATTTGACCACTTTGCCACCAAAATTAACAAACAGGGTGACTTGAAAATGATCCTGTTATTCCTAGCAATGACACTGCTCTGTTCACTTACGAGATATACAGTTGTTTAATAGGCCAAAACCACACAAACAGCATTGAAATTTGGAAGGAAAAAAGATTATAAACAAACATGATTAATACAGATTCAGATCTGCATTAATGTCAATTAAGAGATAAATACATTTTGATTTAAAGCCTTACACATAGTTTGATCTGAAATTAGTGCCAAGATTCATCAAAAGCTGTCAATTGCCATTTGCTGTGCTAATTTGAGACATTCATGTACTTAAATACAAGAATACTTTTTTGTTTTTCTGCAGTCCTGCAGATTCTCCTGAGACCATTATAACTGGAATATTTCCCAGACATCTCTGTAAAGGATATTCTGCTCATAGAAATTATTACATATAGTGTCCTAAAGTGAAAAGCATGGCAGAACATTTCTGTCTGGCAAGTTTGCGAGTTAGTGGAAAGAAGTATTTTAATCTCAAGATAAGAAAGATAAACTGAACTCTTGGCTAAGTCCTTAAGGGTTACAAAGTGATAAATAATTAAAATAAATGTTCCTGATGCTATATAAATGTAATTATTTACCTGTTGGTTAAATTTCTGCTATTCAATATCTATAATAAAAAGCTTTTGATTCATGATTGGTTGACTGTATGAAGAAAGACTGTAGATGTTACAGTTCAATTCCTATTGAAAATCAGGCATATGGTCTGTTGTAGTATCTTAAACATCAGCTAATGTCCATACTTTACTTTAAATATAATTCACATCTATCAACTGTAAACTGAAAAGTTATTCACTGGGATTCTGAAGAGGGAATAAGGCACTGTAACACTTTATATCATAGAAAGAGATAAGAGGTCTAAGGACATATTTAGGTGCAGTATCTGGAAGCAGTATGACTGTTAACATAGCAGAGATATAAAATTTTACTACATCAGAGAAACACTTAGCTGAAATGTGTGTCTGCAGGTTCTGGTTAGTATTTATTTGGCTGAAGTCTTGCAGTAAAATATCACAATATCAACCTGTTCTTTCCTTTTTTTTTTTTTTTTTTTTTTTTAAGGATCCCTTCAAAAAAAGAACATCCTCTTTGTAAGGCTGCAGTTTCACTCTTCCTCTCTCCTTGCAGTGTTCCTGGCTTCACAGTGGTACATCTAAACCAAGAAAGGCTTACTGTTTGTTCTCCCTTACCTTAACTCTAGTCTAGAGACAAAGTAGGTTTCAAGTCCTATATTGAAAAGAGAATAGAACATGAGTTTCTTGCCTCATTAGTGACTATTTTTATTTAGGTCTAACCACTAAGACTAAGGGTTCAGTTCATTACCCCCAGCAAGGAGTGTGCAGATGCATTAGTGTACTGAATGCTGATAGACCTGAACTGGCTCCAGTGATCATGGATGCCTGCCTACCTTTCTTCACCAGGAACTGCAGCTCCAAGTAGTGAAACAGACTGTCAACTCTGGGAACTACCTCACAAGGAGATAAATTGCAGCAGACCAGCCACTTCCTTGAAGAAAATCAATCTTTGACAGCCTTCTGCCTTACAAGTACTATGTGACAAAAGTCTGCACGCAGATAGGTAGCACAGAATACTTGACTTTGGATAAATTGACTTGGTAGAGGTTTGGACAATCCAAAATCCTCATAGTTTCCAAGAACAGTTTGTCCCCTGGCAGTTAACTTGCAAAACAACATTCAGACTGCATGAAACCTTCTGAGGGATTAGATTCTAGCTTTGACTCCTCTGCAGTATTGTTACAAAAAGGTGGCAGGTGCATTCTTCTCTTTCTCTGGTTTTAGAAAAAATTACCTTTGGATTCAGCACTGTGAGCAGAAGGCCAGAAGGCCTCAGCTCCGACGTAAGTGAAAGAATATGCACTTACTGGGTATCAAACATACTTGGCTATAAGACGAGCACTAAATTGCTCATTTTTGCCAAAGCAGCCACACCCCTGGGCATGTGCAAAGGTAAAATGAGATGCCTGCAAGCAAGTTTCGCAGGAAAGAGGTTGTTCATAAAATCACAAGGACCACAGACATTAGGCGAGATATTGGTTGAACGTAGACTTGGATTTTAGCTTTATCAATAAAACAGGAACAGTATATGTACAAATATATGAGGATTATCAAGTTAAAACATGATTCTGCTCAAGAAAACCTATTTCTCAGTTTTCTCCCACCAATAATCTGTTTCCACTAACATTTGTGCCTTAATTACCCCAAATCTACCGATAATCATTTTATATACACATACTTGGCCTTACTGCTAGAAAGCACTCACTCACCTCTGAACCAACCATGGGCTGTATTCCTCAGGAATTAGGCCAAGGAAGTCAAAGTGAATAAAGCGGAATGGATTCTAGCTGCTGTAGACCTAAATCACTTTTGAATCACTTTTGAAAATGATCCTGAATATTTTGACCGCTGTAGCGTAATAGAATATTTACTCAGTAAAAATCACTCAAGTGCCTTTCAGTGTAAGTATGATAAATACAGCATCAGAAGACTCAAGAGGAATGTCTACCCTAGGAGCAAGGAATGCTGACAGGTTTTGCATGTGACAGAGGAGCAGATATATGACTGCACATCTCTGCGTCCTCATCATTCATCAGTCTCACCTTCCTCATTGTCCTTGAAGGATATCTCCACAAAAGTTGTTTCTCACCAAGAATGAAATCAGAAGGAGACCTAATTTTCTTTTCTTAATGAAGTTAACCTGAGTTGGAATTGCTGAAGCTCAGAGAGTGGAAATGGGCAAAGCCATTTTGCTGATGTTTTTCATAGCAAAGCTGCAATGAAGGCAGGCAGGACTGACTGGAATGCCTAAGGTCAGACTTGCTCTCAAAGAGCTAAACCAGATGCTCTCAACGAGCTCTACAAGATGTTCTGGAAAGACTAAGATGTGACAAAAACCGATGGAAATGTTCATAAATGTTTCACACCCTCTGAGGACTGCATTTATGACTCGCTAATGCATACTCTTATTGCTCGTATGATTCCGATATTTGTTAGATCTAAGAATAATAAGTAGCATTTGTTCTGTATTACCTGTAGTAATGAAAAATATGTAATTGTGAATACAAGGGAAATGGACTGTATAAAGAGATGCTGGCAACTTCTTGCAGCAATCTTGTTCTGTCTTTTGAAATAATTACATTTTTAAATTCCCCCAACATTTACATCTTTCCCTTGGACTGAGTGTAGCATCTAAAACACCTTTTATGCAATGTAAATCTTAAATGGCTCAATATAGCTCAGGATATGTTCTACTCCTGTATGACACCTGCAGGCTGTCGCAAATCTCAGCTTCAAAGGAGACAGAAATGGATGCTTTTTATCACATCTTACCTGTAACAAGCACACAAAAATGGTGGGAAGAGTGGAGTCTCAGCTCCACCTCCTTCAGCATCAATCAACAAGGGTCTATACTACATAAAAGGAGGTGAGTGTTCTGTCCCATATGGAAGTAAAGTATTGCCTGTCTGCGGTGCATCCCAGGGACATGAGAGGGAGGTCACGTGTGGCCCAGCACTTCTTATAGCATCTTCCAGCTTCACACAGCTTTCCCTCTCACCAAGGCCTATCTCACACAGTCAATCCCCAATTTATTTCTAAAGCTAATTTGAGGACCAGTACTGCCCACCAGTTTAATGCCCATGAAGTGATTGACAGATTCCCACTCAATCGGAAAAACAGAGAGACAAATTATGATCCTGAAAAGCCCCCTCCCTTCAGCCACTGCATCAGCACAGCTTAGCCGTGATCCCAGGGAAGTAAATGGAAATCATGTGACTCCTTATGAAAAATTAAAGGTTTAAAAAGTGCCTGACTGACTGATCACTAAAAGAAGCTTGAAAAAGTCTTAAAAAGGAAAAAAGCCCCATTCTCCTCATTTCAAATCACTCCCTCCAAGTTTCAGAGTCACATCCATTCATTTATTTTCCTCTTGAAAAGAAAGAAGATGAAATCTAAGGCTTTTCTGCTGTGGTTGAGTAGCTATCAAGGGCAGCAGATGTACCAAAAATTTCTCTGTGGTTTTGAACAGCGCTGCCTCCATGGCAATACTCTTTTCAACATCCATGTTGTTTAAAAAAAAAAAAAAAAAAAAACAAAAAACCCTGAACTAAGCTCTGGTGAAATTTAATTTTGGTAACATATTTAATAAAAAAATGAAAATATAAGCAGTCCATATGCAGGTCTATGTTGCTAGTGGGTGCTGTGGTCATGCTAATATTAGAAACAAAGGTTGGGTACGAATTATGATATATGTATTTAAAAATAAATAATCTACCATATTGACCTAGCTGCTTAATCATAAAGGTTGCATGCTACTTTGCAGAAGATCATTTATTTTCACCTCTATGATTTTCCCTTGCAAGCAATGCAGGTGTTTGACCAGATCTTCTGAGGACAGAAGCTGTAAGCTTACCTGTAAGCACATGCAGACTGCTTTCCAAGGGAATCTCTTTCCACCTTCCTCAAACACACATCACAATTACCCCCAGCTGACTGAAATTTAAGTGGAATAAATGAGGGACAAAATGGGAGGTGGAATGGCATGCTGCCCTGTGTGTCACAGAAGGCTTAAAAAAGGTCTTGTTTGGAGGTGAAATCTTACTACACGCCTCAAGTTAAAGCATAAATCCCTTAACATATGGAATCTTTAAATGTGTACTAAAACAAACAAACAAAACAACAACAAAAAACCCACCCCAAAAACCAAAACAAAACTAAACCAGAAAAACAAAGATAACTCACAATTAGTATATCAAGAAGTTTTAATATTCAGTTCTACTAACAAGCTCATGGAATGAAGAGATCCTCCCAACTTTGCTACTCAGCAAAGTGATGAATCCTCCGTTCAGCTCCTGATCTGTCCTTTCTTCAGCCTTTGCTTCACTGCCGTTTCTGGCTGATACAAAATATGTGGACTTAATTTTGGTTTCTGTCTTAGAAAAGCATCATCCTCCCTCATTCTTATTTTTTTTTTTGGG
>JAOXNG010000001.1:18894792-18910431 GCA_028566535.1 Scolopax minor | reverse complement strand
GCTCTGACATTCATAGTGATGGTATCACCAGGACATTGTTCAGGCACTTTGGATGACACCTCAGAAGCTTATAGAGTATTTCCATTGCACTAGGTACTCTTGACCTAAACGGAAACCTTAAATTTCCATTCAAAAGGCACAATTCTTGAACTTTCTAAAATATCGGGACTACATAGATACACATGACACTAAAGTTTGAATGCAAAAATAATTCTTATAGTTGAATCATTTATTTCATGTGCCTAATATGTTAAGTAAACATTCAAAATGATAAAAAAGTCTAAAATAACTATTTTCACAAATCTTAGCATTAGCATGCAATCAGTTCTTATCTGTACATCAGTTCAGTTCAACTCTTTTCATCCATTCTGACTTATGCTTTGTCACACAAGTACAACAGTGAGATAAATCAACCATTTATTTGCTTTATTGCATGAATCTCACAGCAATAAAATGGAATTGATCGCATAAAAAAGTTTAAGATGGGTTTTAGTGAATTCTTGAGATGCTGTAAATTAATCATGCACGCTTATATCATATTTCCTCAAGGGAAATACATTTTAATAGATATTTTCCAAACATTTTCCTCCTTTAATGTATTTATAAATGTTGCTACTATTCTTATTTTTTCTAAGATGATTAAACCATTATTTTTCCCTAGTGTTGTGTGTTGCAAAACAAATCAAGAAAATCTCTTCATTACTTAGAAAAATACATGACAAAATCACTGGGGAATTTAAAATAAAGGTATGAATACATCTTCAGCAACAATTAATACATTCCTTACCTTTGTTTAAATCAAAATAGATGACACTGCAAAAGGACCCATATAAATGGAAAGCCATACTATATGTAGATGTAATGCTATCCTGAGATAAGTTTTAAAGGAATGAAAATTGATCTAATCAACTTGTCCTTTGCATCTAATTGGTACTGTCCATAATATAGCATTTTAAACCATTAAAAATGTATTTCATTAATTTCAAAGCCACTTGATTTATAATGCTAGAGAGTATAGACTAAATTCCCATTGGAAAAGTAAAGACTAATGATTTTATGTGCACAGATATAATTTCAAACAGGATTGCTGCTAAGTCACGAATAGCTACTGAATGAGTACTGTTAGTACAAGTTCCTCTTCACTTTCATGTCTCTCTTTTGCAGAGACCTGAACTGCGAAAATGCAGTCTGTGCTTGCTCTTGAGCTTCTCTAATGAATATATCCAATACCTACTGACTTGTGCAAACCATGATATTTCTGTTCTAAGACACTTACCACTCTCCAAGAAAATCAAATGTTCAAAGCATGAACATTTTTGTACTGGTCCCCACAGTAGAAACGAACATTAACAAAAGTAGAGATCTAGGTTAAACTATGACCTTGAAGATCAAAGAACCTTCTCTACTCCCAGCCTTAAACAACTTATCAAACTTCACTAGTTTATTATGGAAATACAGGATAAAACTATCTGAGAACAGCAACAGAGAAGGTAATATCTATTCCTTTAATAATCCAATAACATGGGATAGTTTTAGTTTACTCTAAGACTATTACTATTACTTCTAAAGTGACAACGTCACATCTGTGTGGTTCTTTACCATCAACCCTTAAAAAAATATATGGTGTACTTTTATTATTATTACTTTTCTTTCTGGTGAAGAGTTGGCTGGTGAATCCAGGCTGAAACACTCTGTTGTCAGATAATCAAAGTCATCATGAAGCTGATTCACCATAACGTGGTTCATGTGAATAGAAAGAATGCATTTTTTTGGTATGGACAAAGGCCAGCAAACTGTATCTGATTTAGAGTACAAGCTCAGGGTTACTAGTATACAGTGATACGGATAAGGTGAAATCTAAAACAAATTTATGAGATGAACTGGTAGCAGCATGGAAAATAACAGTGAACTTTGCTATACAGGGTAAACAGTGACAGTAGTACACATATAGTATGATTTGTATGAGATTCTGTAACAAAAACATTTTCTTTATCTTTCCATAATATAATTTAGTTCACTATGATTGAAATGAAACAGCTCACTGATCTGATAGAAAATGAACTCATTAAAATAAGGGGGAAAAGATTGTCTGTCAGATCAGTGAGACTAAGAAACTTATGGAATAATTGCTATTTGCAAGAGGCAGACATGAATTTCCAGTTTAGCCCTAGAACCTCCTTTTCAGAGGGAACACATAGCTGTGCTGAATTAGGTGCAATCTTACAGCACATCCCAAGAAAGATAAATACAAGGGTAACGACTGGGAGATGTATATGCTAGAAAAACTTAGTGATCAAAAGTTGTTTATCTTGCAGCTTTTACATAAGCAAAATAACTACTGCTTTCTACAAACAGTTTGTACATACAGGACTCAAAGGAGGCCATGTCATCAGATATGTAGGATTCACATATTCGAATTGGCCTGTCCAAGAACCATAAGCTTCAGCAGAAGGTTTACAATATTTGAAACAATTAGCACATGATTTCTAACAAGGCCATATTAATGGGGACTGGGTTTTCCACCTCCCTAGCAACAAGCTAGTTATTTGCAGACTACCATACTTTTCATACTCTAATCATTCATTAAGTAAAATTAACTTCACTTTACAAATGCTATATACCAGATATATAGCAGTATATATACCAGATATATACTTTTACTTATCTTCTTTCCTCTTCTATTTATCTGACATATCATTTCCCACACATTTGGAATTGAAAGCTTTGGGGACAAGTAATATGTCATACCTGTACATGAGCTGACATAATAGCTGCTGATCATTTTAGATTATTTCTATATTAATCTGCATTGATTTTCTACATTGATAGGAAAAGTAACAGCTGATCCTAAGGTTCAAGATGGCAATTTGTAATTTTAAAGAGGAGTCACAAGAGTTATCCAGCATCCATGAAACCTGTTCCAAAGAAAGTTTAATGATGAAAAGAAGTATTGGACTTCAGTCCCTGTCATTTAACAGCTAACAATGCTTCATTTTCTTTGCCAGCAGTGAGAACATTTTGATTTACAGTGGATAAAACAGGATAAAATGTTTACAATTCAAGCTGGACAGACTTTCTTCAGAGACAGACTAAGCATATCCAGCTCCTGGCTGAAGAACTTTGAATTTATTGTCTTATAAGAGGTCAAGCTTGTCAGCTATTGTTGGGATGGCTCACCCTGTACTGCACTGTCCACAGCATCTGGGATGAAAGGATTAGTGAATCACCTCTTTCCACCATGTGGATCAATAGATAAAACACGCTCACAGATGCCTCTGAAGTTCCTTCAGGTTATGATTAATGAGTTCATGATGTGTTCCTCTTACCTTTTCAGTTTCAGCTAGGAAAAACCCATAGTTTCTTTGCTCTCATGAAGCCTGATTTTGAAGTTGTTTAATAGCTGCCACAGCTTTGCTCTTTATGAGCAGGATACACTGCTCCAGAGAATTTGTTCATTTTACATGACCAAGATATCTGGATAAACACCCCAGATGAATACTGGCAGCATAAAGCAAGGGAACATGGCTGATCAGACATGAAAATGAACATTTCTGCCCTTAATTCAAAAAGTCATCACATTACCTCTCAGTCCAAAGAGGCATTTCTATTAGAAAGAACTCATCATGCAAAAGTCAAAGCAATACAATTAAGAACATATCACATAGCCTTCAATGACATTGAACTACTCAAGGAATTAATACTGTTAACCAGGAATATGAATCACTATTTTAAATGCTTTTTTATTTTTTTTTTTATCGAGAGGCAATTTGTGATATCAAACACAAGCTACTGGACGGGATGCTTTTAAATCCATGTATTCAAGTTACTATTCATACGTGTTACCATTTGGGTGGTAGTGTATGTACCAAAGGATATACTGCCATATCAACCAAAGGTGATATGATACCTAAAGGTAGATGATTTTTGCCTGTTTATTGAAATAATTTTCTTGCACCTTCCAAAAATGCAAACTCTTTTCAAAAGAAACTTCAAATGAAGTTTGCTGTAAAAGTTGGCTTTCTGAGTTGAATCACGATGTAGCTAGTTTTCCTGCATTGAAGATGAACTGTTTTTCCTTCTATGACACAAAGCATTGTTCTTTGACAATGACATTGTTTTCAATTCAACAGCCGCTTCAGGCTCTATAAATTTAACCATTCTATGGTGCAAGATATAAACTTCTGGAATGGCATATACCTTATACTAATGCAATACATAGAGAATACCTGAAGGGCACAGTGCCAGTTTAAGTAATCAAATCTTGTTGATACACCAAGACTGAAAAATCTTGAGATTCTTTTGTTCTCTGTCAGATGTCTTGTTTTTAAATACTGTGACAATGCTGAAATCTCCTTTCTTTCAGAAGCTGGCAGCTCTGAGCATGCTACACACTGTAGTACTGAAGTGACTGAAGCAAAGCCAAACATCGTATTTGTCATCACATTTCTGCATTTCCATTTTCTTCCCTGGGCCACCATTGGAACAATTTGTCCTTGTCCTTTTCATAAAATCCTCCCTTTCCAAATCACTCCTCAAACAGAACAAGCTGCCAAGAAGACTGAAAGGCACATACAACATGGTCATGATAGGTTGTAATGAGTGCTGTGGGTATTAGCAATAACAATGGGTGCATTTGGTGTTCCAAGTCAATGGTACTTTTCAAGATTATATTTGTACACAGGGTTACTTGCAGTCTATATCATACACCTTAAATAAGGATTTTCTCTAAGGTATACTAGGCATACTGACCAAGGAGGCATAATATTGTTTTATTAGCAGGCCATGGGTATCATTAATTTCTGCATCATTTCACTACTGGTTTTTCCTGCATTACTTTCTGATGTCATTTTCAGGCTGAGGTGATATACTAATTTATATATTGGGTTACATATATCCACCATATACATCCCAAAAGGGGCACTCAGGTTTCTGTATGGCAATTTTAGAGGATGTATATAGGATTTAATGTGTATATCAAGATTTAGCATTTTAAATGTTATCAAAGTAGTGCTTTTACCTCAGTGGTGAGCATTTTCAATACTCCAGCATCTTTCTAGTTTGAGACAGATATTTTGACAGGCTATGTGCACACACAGCATATACCATAATCATGTTAGGAATTACAGAAGTGCTGCCTTCCACATTTTCCATATCTAATACAAAAAGGCCTTTAGCTATTCTGGTGCTATCAGAGACTTGTCACTTGTGAACCCCTACTCAAGCAGGAGGTACTCTCTGGGAGTACCTATGCCTTGTCATTCCGAATCAGCATCCCTGGAGGAGTACCTTAAGAGCAATCTGGTATATGGATTCATCTACCTCTCCAGTTCCCCTGCAAGGGCTTACACATTTTTTTCTCATAAAGAAGCATGGGAGGCTCTGCCCTTACATGGATTAGAGGAGGCAGAAAGACATCAGAGCAAAGAACCAGAACCCCCTGGAGTGCTCTAAACATCTACAGAGGGCTCTCTTGGTCACCATGGTGGTTCCACAATCAGCAACCATAAGCATCCTGTGATGCCATTCATTCTCTGCAATGCTCAAGCCACATTCCAGTATTGTTGGCCCAAGGGACTTGCTTCATAGTTATGCCATGGTATACCTGGATGCTTCCTGGAAATCTGCATCCCTTGAGAGGTATTCTCTGCTAGTATCCAGGATGTTTTTAATCACTAGGAACAGTGCTGACTCTGCCAAACTGAAGAAATGCTCCTTTCACCAGCAGAGGTTGGAGTTCCTGGGTTAACTGTGGGTGACATTGACTTGCAAATAGACTCCAAGGAGACTGATGACAGCCCAAGTTGACAGCCCCCTTCTGTCACAGGTGCAATGGTTTTCAGGATTTACTAGCCTTTAGCTGGTAGTTCTAACTCTAAGTGTAGTTCATGAAGATTTCTGATGTTGTGGGTGCCATAACAGCACTCACCCAGAAGAGGAATTGATTTTCATGCATGCCTTAAGCACCAGCAGCTTTTGAGAAAGTCAAATGGGTTTCATTGTAGTCCTTATCCTAACCCTGGTCTTTTCCTGTAGGAAAAGATGCTCTAATCTCTATTTTTTTCTCTGGGTAGCTCACCCAATGAGAGGAATTATGCCTGAGATAATGAGCTCCTGGCAATCAAAGCTGCCTTTGAGGAGTGGCAAGACATGTGTGAGGGGGCAGAGGGACTAAAAAGGTGATGACCAACCACCAAAACCTCTCCCTGCTTTGTCCACTGGGCCTCGTTTTTTGCTACACTTCATTTTCCTTTGGCATGTAGGAAGCAGAATGTCAAGGTCAGTGCCTTGTCATGGAAGAAGGACTTGGATGCACTGGAATTGAGCTTCAGCACTTGAATGCCTAGTCCTGCAGGTAATGCATGATACAGACATGTGTGGCTGATTATGTTTGGGTCTGCAACATCTATACTTGCACTAAAAGGCCTCTGCAAAGACCACAGCATGTCTTACAGCCACAGTAAGAAAGAGGGGCTGCAGTGCCTTGGTGATATCTTAAGATCTCTCTCTAACCGTGCTATAGATGTAAACACTTGCATTGTTCCTATAGCTCTCATTGGAGCAAGTGGGTAGGAAAGATGGATCAACATTTCCATCTCTCTCTCGCCACTGTGGATCATGTATGCAAAGGAGAAAGAAAGATCTTTCATTTTCATGCTCCGGATTTTGGGCTAGGAAATGGAGACTCTTGCCATTTACATTGACCCTTTGAGTAAAGTGCTGTTACACTGAAATGTCATGGAGTCTTTTACAGATTTTCTCCACCTGGTCCCCAGACAGAGATCTCCCTCTTACTTTTTTACTGCAGGCTTAATTTTTGAAATGTTATTATCTCTCACCACTACTTCAGTGCACATGAGTTAAGCATAAAGGAAGAGTTGCCAAAATGCCTGTTGCGTAAGCGCCTGGTACTTACACTTTGAGCATACACACTTCTTCTCTCCCTTACATGTGATATCCCTTGTTCAAAACAAATTTTTAAAATATATTTTATTTGCATAATTGATGTATCTCTACCGAATTATGACTTTGAGATTATTCAGTATCATTTTTTTCATTTCCTCCAACAGTTAAAGAGACAGAGTTTTCCACAGGATCTTCTTTACTTTTTCTTGACCTCATGACACAATGTAAGAGAAAAAAATTGTGCAATGCAGTTCTTATTGAAGCTTCATCATTTCCAATGCAAGTTTCTTAACAAACTATTGTCTATGATGATTCTGTATCTTCTAATTCTTTTATTGGCTTGCTCACACCCTTTATTCCATGTCGCTCTTTCTTATTTGGTCAGACTATTATTCTAATTGGAAAATGAAATCTGTCTAGCACATACTCCATTTATTACAACTTGCAAAATATCTCAGCAAACTGTTGATACAGAAAAAGAGTTAATTGTAAAACAAAGTTTTCTGGGGAATTGTCTTTGGATCGGTCTGTCATGTTTTGGAGCTTTGCTCATTGGAATATCTCCTAAGAAAATGTTAAACATTTTGATTGGACTAAATTTCTCTGAAAAGGTTATATACGCTTAAAGTAACAGCAAAATCCTCACAGTTGCTCACAGAAGGTGTAAAGACACAATGTGAAAACAACATTGTGGAAGAAATAAACTGGAAATGAATATGTAAAATAATGCAAATTGTAATAGCACCAGTTTTCTGTAATACAAACTGTGAGGTGTCATTAGCAAAACGAGAAAAGATAAAAAGAACAGTAATCTCATAAACACAGAGCAAAAGTAGGAGATGATGTAAGCAGTGTACTAAGAAAAGGACATAGCCTTTTTTGAGAAGATGATTTGTCTAGGAATATTGATACAGAACACTGGACAATGCTGTGGTTGTGCCTAGTCATGTGGAAATTTGATTACTACAATGACCATTTATGATTTCTGCCTTGCTAGCTTGACAGTGTCAGATGTTAAGTGTACAGACCCCTACATAACAGCACTGAGATTTTGACCACACAGCTTTGTTGCTGTCACTCTTACACTGGTCAATAGCAACCTTCTGAGCTTTGGCTCTGCAGCATTTTGAACTGTAACATTTCAGGCTGACATTTCTTGCAAGGCATCTGATTCACTCCTCCTGCAGACAGTACACCTGAGCTTCCTCCAGGGGCAGAGTCTTTCATGGTATTATTTTCCTGTATCAGCCCTTGTTGTTTTACCAATTGTTCTCACTATGCCCTTCTGACAGCTAGGTAGGATGCTAGGGATACCAGTCACTGTTAGCTGAACCACCTCTGGACCTTATTTCCAATTTACAGGATACCAGGTGAAATGGGAAAAAAACCTTTCTACTTGTCTGAATGCAAGAACTGTAATTTTGCTGAATCCTTAAAAGGTTCTTACGAGTTGGAAAACTCTGTAAGCCCTTCATTTCCCATATGTATCCACATAATATCAAGATACATTCTGGCATGTAAGAAAACTTTTCAACTTTTATAGAAGTAGACTTATTAAATATACATAGGAAGAAAGGTACTTGCCATAAATTGTCTGTAGTCATTTTTCATATAGAGATCTACTGGATTCTAATGTATAAATACATACCATCTTGCAAGTTACACAGGCCTATTAGACCGAACAGAAAATATTTAGGCCTGAAAGTCAGTTCAATATCAAGTTTGATCTCTGGGTCAGAGAGTTTGCTTTAACTACCATCTGTATCTATCTCAGCTATCTCCAGACACAGCATAGGACATTTTTCCTTCTTTCTCCAAGGACTGAATGACCTTCCGCCTGACAGTCATTCAAGTGATTCTCTTAACGTTTTGAAGTTAAATGCAAAACATTTCTCAGAGTTATTTCCCACTTGATACTATACACATGGCTACATCTGTTATTCTTTCCTCGTATTTCCCCCTGGCACTTGAAGGACAGATGATAAATCTGGGCTAGATTGTATCTGGCTTTACATGGGCTTGCAGTGAATCAGACAAAAGGGTACAAGAAGCTCTTCCTGTTTCCTTGAGCATCCAGGCAAGGGGCAGACACGAGAGACAATCTCAGCCCTGATTTAGTAGAGCTCTGAATGTGCACAATTGGTGTATTTAATATTTATAGAAGCACTGAGTGCCAAAATAGGAACTAAGGCCATGGTCTTCTGATTGGGTCAGCAGTGAAGTTAGGCAACAGTTTTTTATGAACTTTACTCAGAAATACAATCCAGAAGAGACCAAAAATACTAGAAAATGTAGTTGGATTTCTTGACTAGATTTAGCCCTCACTTCAAAAACAAAGCAAATGCCAAAAGTCAAGCAAAACATTTCTCTCTACCCTCAAAAAAAGGATACAATGACAATAAAATTAAATATTCTGCATCAACTGATGCTCTATCTTGATTTTTTCAATTACACAGTATAAGCAATGAGAAAGGCCAGTGCTCAAAGAACACAAATCATACCCTTTAAAAAGAGAAAAAGCATACAGGACTGCAAGGTTCCATCAGATCCTTGAATATATCAATTTAATCCCTTTCATTCACCCATTGCACCAATTACACTATACATTAAAACTGGAAAACTGGTTGTACTGTTTTAGTTTCCTTCTCCTAATTAGAGGCTATTCCAAAGCCTCCTTCCATTGACAACCAGAAACCTCTTAATTTTAAAATCACAACTGTCCATGGCTACTATTATAATTTAATTGCACTTGTACCCATATTGTCCCTAAAACAGTTCATGCTCTTTGGTGTTTATTTTCTTGTCTATGTCTAATGTATATTCACATACACTCACAGGTAAAACTAACCATAGCATTCTAGATGAAGTTTCATTTGCAAGGGCATTACTGTTTCTTTTTCAGTCAAGGATGTGGTTCACCTGGTGCTTCCAAGGGTAAGTAATATTTACCTTATCACAGCAACTCATATTGTGATCATATATCACTGATGCTGAAGTGATGGAATTAATCACAAAAAAAGGATATAAACACAAGTATATTCCTGGGGAGTTGGAGGAAACTGTTATAAGACTATTAACTTTGGGTTAAAGGAGAAAAAAATAAAAGACAAGTGTTGTTGCTAAGGCATTGGGTCAGATAAGCTAGATTAAAATAATATTTGTATTAGCCTTGGGAAAAGAAAAGCAGCAAATTGGGAAATAAGAGTTGTTATTGTTAGAGTTAGAAATAGAAAAATATAAATAAAATTAGCTAAGTAGTTTAAACAAAACAACCAAGGATGGAAACAGTCCTGCATTGTGACTATGAAGTTATAATTGAAGGCAGGGTTAGGCATTTTTAAGTTCTTTGCTTCGGGTCTCCCAGTATGCTGTTGGATTGATCATCCACCAGTGTTTCTAATAAAGATTTAGTGTCCACTATCCAATTTAACTTCACTTGTCAAACAGAACAATTTGAAAACATAAAGCTTTCTATTTGGGACATTGTAACTTAGAGTGATTTTACCAATACTTTTCAATATTATTCATACTGAAAACAAAACTAAATTAATTTAATTTGAGGGCTACAGTTGTGCAACTGTTAATGTCCTTAATCTCTATTTTTTCCTTTTTTTTCTTTGATTTTATATTTGCACGGTCACTAAGGACATTGTCAAGTTAATGCCCCATAGAAATGACATTTGAGTTTAACTTCTGGAAATTCTCAATTTATTCTACAAGGTGTAAGGTTTTACATCCCTGGCAGTTTCCCTGTTTAATCCTAATGTCTCATTTGTATTGGTTATTTATGCTGTTTTGAGCTTTTCGAGCAATGTCTTCTAGCTCCCTTCTTGGGATACAGGTTCAAGAACATTTTTGGACATGCAAATTAATTACTTTTGTCTAACTTAGCTTGACTATTCAAAATTGATACCCTTCATTATAAGACTCTATTTACTCTTATTTTTAATTAACTCAATTACCTTACTATCATGTAATCCAAGGCTATTTTCCGCAACTCACATCTTGAGCAATGTACCCACTATTCAAAAAAGCCAAGTTTAAAGGCAAATCATCTTTGTTGATCACTGGTAAAGGAACCCAGTCACATTCTGAGGAAACTCACTCTTTATGAGTAGCTTTTGGTCAGAAGCTCTAACTGTGAAATGAAACAACTCTGCTGCGCAGGATTTTCCCAGGGCACACACTGACAAGATTTTGCATATTCAGTCTTAAGAGTGTGGTGACATAAAACTCTTTCATGGCAGGTAACTTTCTGTTCTTGAATGCTCCAGGGCAATTACCCTGGAGCTTCCTGGAATGCTCAGAGCAGTATCAGTGGAGCTCTACCTACAGCCTTCCCTCACAACGAGATGCCATTTCATATCTGTTATGCTTTGCTTCTATATTTTTCCACATTGCAAAGCAAGATTTTTCTCCCTGTTGTTTTTATCTTTTCTTTTTTTTTTTGGTGCCTTCTTTCTTTTTCTCTCCCAGACAATTAAAACCCATATTCTGGAATAAACTATAAAACATAAACCTGAGTTTAAAATAATAGACCCTATGGACATAATTAACTACTGTATACATTTTATCAGCTTTTTAGTAGCCATGCTATAACAAAGTAATTTCAGAGCTGTTCAAATTCCCTTACATGCAAGATGAAGCAGGGCACTGAATAAAACAGGTATTTGTGAGATATAGAAGGAGTGGCAGTAATACATTTGTCTTACTTATTTTCATAGTAAGCTTACACAAAGGAGTTGCTCTAGAATTAATTTAACAAACGTTATGTTCTTTTGCATCACTCTGTAATCTAAAAGGAAAATGTCTGTGTGATGCTCTTTCTCTGAGGGCTTTGGGTTTTCAGCTATGTAATTTTTCTTTTGAAACCATAAATTTTTTTTCAAAACATTCAGTCAGACTCAGGGAAGATCCCATTATTGTTCCATGGTCTGTGTGGTTTCACATATCGGTACTGAATGAAAGGCTCAATGCATTTCATCAGTATGAGTACACACCAGTACTTTATAGCACACCACTATATGGAGAGGTTATGCAACCACCTTAGTAGAGGATACTAGAAGACTATTAATGTTAAAAAGTATCCAAAGCATATTAAGATCATGTAACCAAAGACTACCTTTTACACAGAGAGTGCTACCCTTTTGATTATCACAGATGCCTCCATCCTGACTGAAAATAAACATTTAAGCACATACTTAGATTTCTGTCGATACGCATATGCCAGTCTGAAAGCAGGACAGTGAATCACATTTCCCAAGTTTAGCTGGAGGTGAGGATTCTTTGGGGGCATTTCTTCAATATTACTCCATTTCTTTTCATCCCTCATTTGGAGTCTTGATTTACAGTTCTGCAATTCCAGTATAGCATTCAGCCTCTATAATGAGACTGCAGCATGAGTAAAAACACTTACAAGCAGATTTTTATCTTCCTGTAAATTAGTAATTCTGCAAGAATGTCAAATGGTCCTGCTAAACACAGTGAGCTGGCCATGTCTAAAAATTAACTTTCTAGTCATTGCTCCAGCCCACGTGGTACTTGACAAGTGCTACATATTAATTATCACATGACTATTATTTATATCTCTATTTCTTGAAACACTATTCAGTCATTAAAGATAGTGAAAAATGGCACTATCCAGAATGAATATGAAATGAATATTCATAACACAGCTAATTGTCACTGACATCCCAAATTTCATTATAATTTCTGTTTTGCTTAGCACTTTCTCGTACTTGCAATAAACCCATCAATATCCTATTTAATTACTGCCTGTAACAGAAGTCCAGAAAAAATTATATGTACACAATAGAGTCTACACTTCATAATCAGATGCACAGTTAAGATGTTTGGGGAAATGTTTATTATATAGGTATAGATGTATTTATGTAGCATAACAGATCTTAATATGCTTAACACAATTTCCCACTTTTTTTTTTTTTAATCTGTATTGCATGTTTTAATTCACAGCAAATTTAATAATTCAAGATTTTCTAAACTTGTTAGTGGAACTAAAATGAACTTCTCCTTTCTACTGGGACATTAGGCTTTATTTCTTTGCTCTGTATGTTTCATCATTCCTTTGAAAGTACAAGTAGGTAAATGCAACTAAACAAAAAGACTTGCAAGTTAGCCATTCTAATGTTTAGCAATGCCATTCTTTTTTCCTGCAGGCTTGTTAAGCACTTAAATATATATTTGTATTGAGCTAATTTAAGCCTATACTTTTTGTGTAATATCACCTACTTCATATATACACAGACAATAAGGGAGCTTAATTTAAAATGGCTACAGTTAAAATGCTGGCTATATAAAGGCAAAGTGAGATTATTTTAGCTTTAGAAATTGACTTAGGGAAAATTAACACAGTGGAGAAGCATATTAAACACTGCATTGAACCATGCTTATTCTTGCTGCTTCTAAACAAAGAGCTCTTTAATATAAAATATTTCTTAGACTTTAAAGAGTACTTTTAAGTACCTACCTTTACACACACTATTGTTTGAAATGCATTAAAAAAGGAGATGTTTATTGGCAGCCAACAGTTTTGAACAGAAGACTGTGATGAGAGAGCCTGTCACAGACAGAAAAGCAGTCATTTGGAGAGGAGAAATTATGATGGTTTGATCATGATGTATTTACCAGATTTCCTGGGACTGTGGGTCAATGTATCCTCCTTCCTGTAAATGGGAAAAAGTCAGCCCCTAACTAGAGGGCAGTCAAGCCGCACTGAACTGCAGGCCTAACTACAGAATGCCCACTGATTTCTGCTTGTAATAAATGTCAGCCTCTGAAGCTGTTATTTACAAGTTCTCTCTGTGTTAGCCCTAAGATTCCCAAGGCATCATTGGTTGCAGCATTATGCACAAGTTCTTTCAGTCAGAGCAACCAAAGCAACAGAGACTGAAGCTGACAGGAGACACTTTATAGAGACGGACATTCTTTTTGTTTAATTGATACTTTAATAAAAATCTAAACTATTTCAAATTTCTTAAGAAACTTTGTGTATCTCCTAAAAATAGATTCTCTTGACTTCTCTTAAGTGTGCTATCATTCCTTCTTTTTCTATTCTGCTGCAGAAGATTCACAGATGTATATATGCTAGAATGACAAAAGAGCTGAATGTATGAGAAAGTTGAAGCCTGATCGTACATTTTAATTCTCTAAATAAGGTAACAGGCAATATTTGAAAATACTTTAAAGGAAAAAATTGTGCAGACACACCGTGTATGCTGTCTGTATGGTTCTTAACAAAGCCATCCACAATTATTCCAACTTAAATAAATAGTGAATAGACCAGAATTCCAACAAACCACTATATAAGAAGCACATCATATAAAGACTTTTTGTTAACAATGAATTTTCTGGTGATACTCACAGGCCTAGTTAGCTGCCTCCCTCCTAAGAGGGACTAACAGCTAATGACAGTCCGTCAAAGAAGTTCTGCTGGAGTTCATATTTGATACTTGTGACTTTTATAACAGGGATGTAGGAAAAAAGCTCTTAATACTGGGAAAAGAATGAGTGAAGTGGAAAACTACACAAACTTCCACGGAATGAATTTGTAAATTTGTTAATCTTCATCTCTACATCTACCTACAATCATCAGTATTTTCTTTACCCATGAATCAGTGAGCTATCTGATACACCTTTATGCAGGAAGTCTGTTTAAACATGTTAAAGATATATTTTAAGCTAATTGAAGAATACATATGTGAGCATTTGTCTAAACAACATTTTACACAATATTTTAAACAAGTGTTTCCTTGAACTCAGTCTTTCATCATCAGATAATCAGCTGGGACAGAACAGCTACACTGTGGGAGTGCAGAAGTGTGTGAAACAGAGCATAAGATTCAGTTCATGGCTAAAGGACTCCTAAAGATGCTGGAGTCACTCTTAATGGCCTGGATTCTCCAGGTAGATCAAAAGCAAAAAAAAAAAAAGCAGACAAGACGCCTTGAAAATTCAACTGAACCATGGAAACAAGAAAATGGTTTCAAGTGAGAACAATCATGTCTGTATAACCACGCATTCACTGCATTTTTTTTTAATCTTTGTGATTTAGAGATAACTTTTCAAATGTGATCTCATAGTAAAATGGTGGTGTGTTTTCTTCTTCAGTTTGCAGTCAAGAGAGGTCCAGAAGGAATGCCAAGATATGTTTTAGAGCTTTTAAAAAACACATGAATTCTAATGAGAATCTCTAAATTTCCCTTTGATGTGGTTGATACTGTTTTCTGATTACAGCAAATGCAGAGTGCAGCTGCTATTAAGTTCTTTAGGGCTCCAAACTGACAGTACTGAACTCACTATGGGAAAAAGAAATCAGTTGTCAGAAAAGAAATGGACAAATAAATAAATATACTGGTGAAATTAAAAGAAAATTCTTTTGCAATAGTGTTACTGGAATTCCTGTGAAAAGAATGGCTCTAATCTATTAGAGAAATACATTCAATGTGAAGACAACATTTTGAAAAGAACTACAGGGGACAATGTGAGAGCAATTATGTACCAGTTTATGGGAGATTATACTATTAAACTGGGACAGCTGTCATGTTTGACCTTACCTGTAAAGTAGCTTTTTTAAAAAATAAGCACAAAAGAGAACAAAACATAGTACCTATAATAAACAACAATGTAACAAAATACTATGTAATTGCAAACTGTGATCAAGGAAAAGAAAGACAACAAAAACTAACCCAGGTGGTAAACCCTTCTCCTCTAAATGTC
>JAOXNG010000001.1:18850080-18861610 GCA_028566535.1 Scolopax minor | reverse complement strand
CAGAATATTTTAACTGCTCTGTGTCTGTATTATTCTGGGTTAATCTGCACTATTGTAATCAGAAGTTGATGTCGCTGAATACTAACCTGGCAAAAAGTGATGCCTGTTTGGCATCCCAGACATTTCCACAAGCACTTAGAGCCTGCCCAACACAGACATCAGGCGTATACAACCAGAGGGGATTGGGAGAATGGGACTGAGGAAATCTGGATTTAAGTAGCTCTAGGCTACCACAAAGCTGCATTGTCAGTTGAAAGAAAAGGTCTTATTCTTCTATATCTTGCTGTTTGATTTTATTGCCCCACCTTTGCCTGGTTTTATTTGGGTCAAGGATGAGCTAGTTTTGTTCACTTCCAACCTCCTGTCTCAGGCATGTAATGAGACTGTTTCTAATGAAACATAGGAATAGTCCAAGCTTTACTATGATAGCATGTTCACAGGCAAGTGAACAGGAGGAGGTGGTGAGAGTTAGTTAACTAGATGAAAAAACAGGCAACCTTATCCTTTAGGTCTGCAATCAAGGCAAAGAAAGTTGCGTGCTACCAAGTATCGAAGCTCTATTCCAGATGCTTAAGGAAATATAGCAGGGGAATATCAGAAAACAGAAGTGACTGTTATGTGCCTGCCTTCCACAGATTTTCAATAACACTTAAAAGCTTAATATCTTTTATGCTATTGAAACCATTCTTAATAAAATAACATTAGTTGTTTCACAAATCTGTCACTTTCTAGGCCACCTTGACCTAGATCAATACGCTCCCGTTAACTGTTATTATGTGCTGTTCACAGGTCCTCCATCAGTACCTTGGCAGTTTTCAATGTGACAGGCCTTTCTGAATTAATTTTCAAGTATGACTTTAAGAAATAATGTGTCAAATGTATTATAAAAATCCCTGTACTATAACACATATTTCATTTTCTTTATTCACTGTGTGTTTTGTTCAGTCCAAGAATTCTAGCTTAGTTTGCATGATTTAACAGAAATCTTTGGGGGTATTCTTAAAAAACTAATGTTCCAAAATGGAGATACATGTGCAACAGCTTCATCTTCTAAAAATTGTACCATGAACATTCCCACTGTGTGAAATGTGTGTGTAATAATTTTAGCATTTAAATTCTTGATGTTAATGTGACATAACTGGTCCTATCCTTCATAGTTTTCCATTACACACCCATAAAAAACGTAATTTAAACTATATAATCAACTTCTGTGTTGTCTTTTCCACCTTTCTTCCTCATTTGCATTATCAAATCATTCTTTCTTCCACATGTACAATATATCCTATAGCCTATAGTCACCCTTCAGTTCAACCAGATGGCATATAGCATGTATTGAATCACTTCCTGTGTGTGTTGTGCTACAAGTAATCTTCAGGGTTGTTTCCTCAGATAGTGTCTCTTTGCAATTACTTGTTAAATTAAAACTGATTTTCTTATATTGATGCAAAAAATCAATCAGACAATGTCAATCTATCATGAGGCATACACAATAGGAGTGGTCAGCAGTGTATCAGATTGTCTGGTTTAGCAAATAAGGAATGAGGTTGAGTTCCTTAACACAGGTAGGTAGTGAACCAGCATCTCCTGCACGGCTTCCAGCTGCCTCCCCACAATGGCCCAAGTCTACAGGTTCTATGTCAATTATGCAGACATCTCCAAGATGTCCTCAATACCATTACATATATGAATGCAATAAAATGATAAGCTGAGGATACTAAATCCTATTTAGAATGTTTATCTGTATTGCTAAGAGTTGTCAAAACACAAAAAGACCAAATATTACCATTACTAATACGACTGGGGTTTAGCTCTTCTTGTCCCCTTTTTGTCATTCTCAGTTTAATAACGTACTAATTCTTAACACGTTAATTTCTTAGACCAATTGCAATGCTATTTTGGTATTTGGAAAGGCACACATAAATATAAATGGTGACTAAGGTGCTAAACAACTGTAATTAAATCTAGTATCAGCCTCTTCACATCCATTCTTTGATGGGTTTGCCATTTTCCTGCACAGAGAGACCGGAATCATCTGTTCTACATCTCAAGGGCACATGCCCTGGGCATTCCATATTTAAAAGTCAAGGTTTTTTGTTTGTTTTTTTGGGTTGTTTTTTTTTTTTTTTTAGGAGATTGTTGAGAAACCTATCCCTGTATAAAAGTACAGTTTTTACTGACATACAGCAAAATTATGGGATTTGGAAGGAATTTCAAATTAATGCTTTTGGTTGGGTTTTTTTTTGTTTTTTTTTTTTTTTTTTATTCAAGACCAACTTAATAAATTAGGCATTCTTTAAAATGCAGCTTTTAAAGTTTTGTATACACAGCTTTGTATACACTTGAACATTATTAGATGTCCACAATTTATTGGGTGGGTTCATACTTTGATGTAGTAGTCAATGAGCTCCCTAAGTTACAGATGTGGTTTTATTTATATTTCAGAATTCCAGTTTCAAAGCACAGAAATAATAAAAACAATCCATGCAGTTTTGGGTTAGTCTTTTTTTTACTGAAACCAAACTTTATTCCAAAAAACCAGCAAACAGATTATTTGAAACACTATTACTGCCTGGGGTATAATCTGCTTCGGTTTACTTACTCAAAGCAAACCAAATAGCTACAGTTCATACCTCAAATGGATCAGAATCTAGCTCATTTTACAGTAAACTAACTGGTTTTAAATCTATATTAACCAATATCACACACAGACACAAAAATTCCTAAGCTTTAATCAATAAAACTGTTTTATCTCACTGAAGCTAAATCTGTCGTGTCCCCAGCTTAGCATAGTAAGATGGGACTGAATGCTAGAAGCAACTTCTCAATATGAATATGAGTTAAGAAAAAGGAATCCTGAAAAAAAAAGTTATCTCTAGAAATCTATCTGAAAATTGAGTTTATTTATCTGCACAGGAACTGCAATATCTTTTAAAGAGCCCGTGCAGAAATGGGTATTCATATTTTCCATAACTTTATAAAGCACAATGAAAAGTGAGGCTGATATAATTCCCCATTAAAATCTGAAAACCTATGTTCCCTCGTTTCCCTATGGTTCCCTATTTACCTCCATAGGATTATTTGAGATGTTTACAAATCATGATTTCATCTTAAACATTTTATTTGAAGTCATTCTTGGAGTAATCTGTGGTCTCTTTTCAGGCAGCGTGAAAGACTGAACATCAGTAGAACCAGTATTTAGCGTTCAGGACAGAGGAAGGCACTAAATCTCTTTCAGGTGATTCTTCAAGACTCTGCCAGCTCCTTTCAACATGAAGTCTACAAAAATCACAAACCGTTTCCTAGCATTTCAGATTTAGAACTTGATTTTTTTTTTTTTTTTTTTGCCACAATGATGTGTAATTTGGTAAGGATGATGGCGAAAAGAATGTGTTGGTTTCAGTACATTGGTACCACACAGAAGTGCACAGCTTTGAAAAGACTGTACCACTTGAAACATTATGCATGAGAACTTGCATATTACATAGCAATAGCCTGGTCCCCCTATATTGAGATTCTTCAGCTTCATGAGGATTTTATTTCCATTTAGCTTCCTCAGAGCATGAAGGACTTAAGACATGGGGCCATGGAGGCCATCCCACCACTCATAAGCTTGTCTTGAGCCACTGTTCTTTTCTAACAAGAATTAGAAACATGACATTTAACCTCGCTGAGACCTAAGACATTCAACTCACATGTTGACTTGATTGGAAATTAACAGAAAGGAATCTAGTTCCAGTACTACAGTGATGACCTATTTGTAAACTATGATAACTTTTGTAAACGATTAGAGCAACAGAAACTCTGTTCAGAGCACAAAAATCTCTTTAAAGCCATGGAAAAAAACAACAGGTTGAATCTAAGTCTTGGGGTACAAATCTACAGTGTACACTGAAGCACATGGTCAAGAATTGACACGTCAAGAATTGGTATTTTCGCTCATAGTTACTCATGGTACTAGTGAGAAGAATATCAAATGAATAAAAAAAATATTAGAAAGCTCAGTTAAAGCACTGAACCATGACTAGGGGTGATCCTGAAGATATGCAATTTCATTAGAATGAGATGTTAATTATGAATAACCTAGTTCTTGTAGTTCATATGTACAGTGACACATCCAAATATCACTTTTTGATCTTAACAATACCTGCAGAAGATTTTCTGCAGAATGTGTTCATGTTCTACCATTTCTCAACTTGGTATATAAATATAAAAGGTAGAACACACAAACATTTTAACATATGAAACGCGTTTCAGGCTAGCCTCCAATTATGTGGTAGAGGTCTCAGAAAACTTCATTCAAATAGCAATTTCAGGATCACTCTACCGAGAAAGGAATTAGTTTTAGAGGACTTCGTGATGCATAAAGCTTGCTGAAGCAATGGTCTCAGAGCTCATGAAGGTCTAACTGGCTGACAGCAGTAGTTAAGAATACAGATGGTTCCTAATGAAACTAAGGATAGCGATTTTCTTAAACCAGATTTGTAGAAATCAAACAAGAAATTTGGTGTGAGCATGGCTGAGAATGATCTGCCATGAGAATCTGGTTGGTTTTGTGAGAGCCCTTTCTGCTGCCGCTAAGATCTCTCATAAGCAGTGGTAAGTGTGCATCTTCATGAGAAGAGGGCCACACAGAAAAAGAGAAGACGGACAAGATATTGGGACTCACAACTGTGCATGTGCATGGACCTTGAAGCAAGGATGTACTCCTGGTCCCATAGCTTAAATATAGCCAAAGATTCTGATTCACCAACAGCCTCAGCTATGAATGACAGAAAATTCAGGATCATAACATCCTACTTGTTTCTAAAAGCTACACTTTTGACTGGGTTAAGGGGATACACCAGTCCACTGAAAAAATGTCCTCTGTAATCTTGGTCTGAATGTAGGGCTCCTGCTACGGTCAGGACAGTGAAGAACCTTGGTAGATGAACTGCTGACAAGTGGATTTAATGTATCTGTTTCATAAATTGACCACTTCTGACAAAGCAAAAGAGGAAACTTAATTTGGCGTGGCATGCATGCCAGCATCATTCCCCTGCTCTAATCTGGTGCTGCCTGAAAGCTTATTTTGGTGGGTATTGTGTCCTGGAGTGACACAGATTTAGAACTGTCGGGATGTCAAAAACCCTCCAAAAATATCTTAACCAAATAAAATCAGCTGACCTGTGGAGGTATGAAATGCACATTTAGAAACACTCAGAGCTGGAATGTAGGTGATGCTAAATACAGGAATGCAGGGTTATGAATATCTAACAGCAACATGAATATCACCAATAATGACATATATAACTAACAGTATTTTTATTTTTCAATTATTATGAATTTCTAAACCTCTTAAAATATTAGGACTCCCAAATTCACTATGGTAGGTAGCTAAGGATTGTTAAAGTGATTTTTACTGCTGGGGAAACTGAGGCAGAGAGGTTCAGTGACTTACCCAAGGCCACAGAGGGAGTCACTGTCAGAGCCGGGATTAGAGCTCAGGAGTTTCTGGCTCCCAGTCCCAAGCTCAGACCACTAGACCATGGCCTCAGGACATTTCCAGCTGGTCTTCAGTCTAAAAAAAAGTAAATTCTCAAGTATGTTACAAATATGTAACATATATGTATATCTTTTTACTTTGAATGTAATGGTATGAATGAGAACACATTGCCCTTAAGTCAATGATGAAAAGCAAAAAAATCTTGATTTAAATTGCAGCGAATACAAAAGCTATTGTATTTTTCAGGTTAAGGAACAAGTTGCCTTTCCAATCCAGCCAGCATGTCATTTATATTAATGGTGAGGAATGCTAAGTTGCTCTGTGTGTAAGTAAACTCTATTAAGAAAGTCATGTCCCTTGGTGAAGCTAGATTCTTAGTAAATTTTACTAGCTAAGCACTGAGCTCCGTGTCAGAGTAATTACACCTTTTATCCACTGTGAGCTCTCTCTTAGCTTCTTCATACTCCTTAATTTCCCACTTCAGCTAATTTAGCAGTAAAATTGCAAAGGTTTTAAAAGGTTAGCTACAGAGGAACTAGCGCATGAATGTTCTGTTAAGCTCCATGCATTGAAATCACATCATGTAGAAGAAGGAATTAATTAAATAACAATTAGATAGTGATGGATCATTGACAACATGTATACACTTTGGTGCTAAAATTAATCTCCCATGTAAATCCAATACATTGTTTATCTTCTCATCTATATGCTGGCAAGTTTTATACTTGAAATATAAAATGTACAGGGGCTTCAGTGACATGTTTAAAAAAGGCTTCTCTTCTGGCACTATTGAAACTTCACATTATTAAAAAAAAATCATATACCTTCACTTTGGTTTTTTTGTTTGGTTGGTTTTTTTAAGAATTGAAAGACTGATGAGAATAGCAAAAGGAGAAGAAATTTTTAGGACAGGTGATTTTAAACTGACTATAAGGACATTTGTTATATGAAAGTACTTAATATGTTGAAAGTGCTAACAATTGTGTAGTATTCTCTTGCTATCTACTTTTACAAGTTGCCATACTGTTTCCTTGTATTGACAGTCAGCTGCTTAATACATAGGCTGGCAGTTAGCCCAGTCAATCCTCAATTCTAAAAGCCTCTTAGTAGATGAAAAATCTTTGGTTCATTCACACCTTGTAGAAAGGATGACAGGGCAAAAGTGACATCCAGATCCATTTAGAGTATACTTTGAGTCTGATTTTCCTTTGCCTTGCACCTTGTGTTGTCATTTATAGCTGTGCAAAGTGAGCACAAAATGAATATAAAACACTGATACCTATGTGAGGAGAGAATTCTGATTTGGTTGCATTATTTCCAGAGGTGATCACAAGAAGTGCCAGGCAGTGAAAAAATCTGGCTCTGCATAGAAAATCTAAACAGTTTTGACACAATATATAAAGCATCAGCAGTGCTTTCCAAACAATTTACAGAAATTGCACTTTTGATTTGGAGCAATGGGTATTTTCATTTGCTGTTTGCTTGGTATTTTCATAGAAAAAAAATACTAAATGTTCAAGTCATCTACAAAAAAAAATCTTATTTCTTCCTCTTTTTTATTTTGTTATAAATGTATTTAACTGTGAGTCCTCAGGTATATTCTCATGTAAAAAAGTCCTACATAACATCTCCACTGGTTCTACCTTTCCATGTGCTACTTCTAAGCCCAGTACTTAGAAAGTTATACTTCCACACATCCTCCTGGAATCAGTGCCAAAGCTGGCATTATCACAACAGTTGGTCTCAGTCCATCAGAGTTCAATACTGTTCTGGCTTTAGTATGGGTGGCAAATTATTGTCTCAGCATTTACCAAACAGTGGTATCTCTGCTATATGATCTACCACTGCTATGATAATGTAAGACCTACTGCCAGTATCTCCAAGATACAAACTAACATTAGCAGGAAAGGCCTACAAATATTAGATTAACAAATTTTGTGTTAACAAAATTGATAATTAACAAATTAAGGACCTAATCTAGCTGTCTCTGGAAATATGGTCAAGAATTCTTTCTACTTAATAACAGATATTTAGTGCATAATAACTGATTCAATATATTTGGACACTTATTTCCCCATACTACTTGGTGGACATTTTTCTCACCCTTCCCAGCCAGAAATCCTACCCATTGCACTTAGATGCCCTGATGGGCCTGGCAGCTCAGGTCTGTTGATTAGGAGCAGAAACAGAAATTACTCCAGCATCAGCTGCTGACCTAAGAGTACTGCTAGGGTAAATGTTTCTTCGCATTTTTGTTCAAAAACTTCTTTTAATCACAGCCATGAACTTCACAGAGTCATCCTAAGACAGTTTCTAAAACTATTACCATTGTCCAAATCTTACCCTTCCACTAAGAGGCTAAAGAATAAATGTACATTTTTTTTTTTCTTCTTCATATTTTGGTAATACTGTGTTATAGATTGGGGGTTCTTAAGTTGGTTTTTTTTGTTGTTGTTTTTTTTTTGGGTTTTTTTCCCCCTTTCACCTCCCTCCCACCTTCACCTTCTGGATTTGGTGCTACTTTAAGTGTTCTGAATTGCTAGTCTGCTTGATTGAAAAGTACAGCGTGTTTGTTGAACAGTTGAAGACTGTTTGATGTTAGATGAGGGCTTACGCTCAGAGCTGTTCTACAGTTGGCTCTCTGGCAGAATCTCTCCTCACCAATGACAATGACGTCTCTGTGAGTGGGAGAATCTGTTTTATAATATTACACTTGCCGTGGTCTTAATTTTACTGATGGGGAATGATTATGATTTCATCTACATTAATCAAAATCATGAGTCATTCCATTCATGTCAGTAGCATTAAAGAGATACACAGACAAGTAAGAGTTCAGAATCAGGCTTGTGGTGTTTAATCTGAAAGGATATCTGAAAAACTTAATTAAAGATAGATACTGGAGGATAGATCCTCTGCTTACTTTGCATTACTCAGTCATGCCATTAGCATAAAACATCAAATCAAGAACTATAATGACAGCTGGCAATGTGTCACAGTACAGGGCTTTTGCGTTTATCTCAGGTACAGATAGTACTTGTGTATTAACAAGATTTAAGATAATATTTCAAGTATGACAAAGTTACTGTATTAGGTCTCCTTGAACTTGGCATCAATGTCTCAAAAACTTATTTCCTTCCTTTGTTTTTTTTTGATGTCGCTCCTAATAACTGATGCAAAACATCTAAAGGCAAACAATATTTAAGACCTCAGAGACTGAGTTAAGTTTTCTAGCCCTGTCCATAATGAATATTACATCTGGTAGACACAGGAGCATCAAAACAGTGATCACAATTCACAAAGTTTGTTTTGTAAGTATCTTATAAAGTCCTATCAAGTCTTCCTTCTTTTTGAAAAAATTGAAAAACAAGTTATTTTTAAAAAATATAGTCATTCTAAAACAATGAAAGGTTTTGTACTGGTGTTTGTCTCCTGCTCAGACAGAGAAATTGTGCAGAGGATGATGGAACTTAATTTAGTTCTCACTGATAAGTACTTTTAAGACTAAATATTCTTGAAATTGCACTTAAATTACACTCAAGCTCCATGTAAATCTAAAATAAAAAGATTATAGGGGGGAATCATTTCAAGAGGTCTAGCAAGCTAACAGAGTATCGCTCTATTATATCTCTTCAGATTTTTTCCATTTTTGAAGTCAGAGAATTATTGGCATTTGTAAACATTTTCTAGAAATCTGTTTGATATATTACAGGCCCTAGAAACTATTATCATCATATATACACTCGGCTTCACTACAAACACATGTCCCAAGACACCAAATCAGAGAGTTGAGGGCTTTATCAACAATGAGGACCAAACAGAAGCTGAGAGAAGGGATCTTTTAGTATGTTTTATATAGGTGTCACCAATTGTCTCACTGATAACTAGACATCTATCTCTGCATCTTACTTTTCCAGTACAATGGAATGAAAATAGCAAAAATATTTTCTCCCCAATTCTCAATTAAAGCTTTCTTTTCACCCTGCTAGACCATGTGTTCAGTTTTATACCTTACACTTCCTCAGCATAAGAAAATTCTTGCACAGTGAAGCAATAAGATACTGTCTTCAGGCTGAATACAAATGTTAGTTAAACCACTGGCGCCTTTTAAGAAAACCTTGATATAATTTCCACTCTTAGGGAATTGCACATTTTTCTTGTCTTTGTGATAACATTGCTGTGTATTTCAATAAGAACATTTGGGCACATGTATTTATTAGAGGGCAACACACTTTACA
The DNA here is from genome assembly GCA_028566535.1 of Scolopax minor. NCBI lineage: Eukaryota > Metazoa > Chordata > Aves > Charadriiformes > Scolopacidae > Scolopax > Scolopax minor. Next base: position 18,851,893 of record JAOXNG010000001.1, on the reverse strand, counting down.
TATCTGTGCCGAAAAACAATTAGAAATCTCACTCTTTGTTTTCCAATAAACTAAAGTGAATGAGAAACTGAAGAAATATAGAACAGAAAAATGACCTACCGTGGTTGTCTTTATCCGACCTCCTGGTTGTGTACAGGTCCAGCCTGATTTATTGATTAGCAAATCACAGCCTTCTCCTTCTAAACATGGAAGCATTTCACACCACTGTTTTGTTTTGATAATTCGTGCTATGGAACAGAAAAGAAAAAAAAAACAAACAACCAAAACAATTGGCAGGAGAATTCACGTTTCACTTATCTCTAAACACTTTCTCATTTGAGTTGTCTATTTTCATCATCTGATAATGCAGTCATAGGTTATGATGTAGGCAGCCCTAGGCAATTTACAAAATTATTTACAACACCTGCTGTGCCAACAAATTTTATAATAAAAATAGAACTTAAAAACAACAATAAAATAAAAGACAGCTCTGCTGTAAATTGAAAGAACATAAAAGTTAGCTAATGTTCTAATTCCATGCTCCTTACAGTAAAGGAAATATTGTTGAGGGAGGGCTAACAACTGAAGACTTACTATCCTAACTAATGATTATGGTAGCCTAAAATTGAGCTATGTCTGGGATCCGTTGTGTTACACTCTCTATAAACCTGAGCAGACACTCCTTATCCTGAAGTGCTTACAGTGTAAATAGACAAGATGCAGACTGGAGATAAAAAAGCTATAATAAATGGGTAGAGGGGTCAACATAACCACAGCAATTAGGAAACTCCATGATATTTGCAGTCGTAGGGATACTTGCAATACTAGCATAGTTAGGGGCAGGAACTTAGAACGTAAGAAGGACGGGTGCTGAATGAAGTAAAGGTATAGAAATTATATAATAAGCAGAGGGAAAAGACTAGAACAAACACCTTATTACCCTATTACTACGAGGGAAAGGAAGTCTAGAGAGGAAGGTCCCTAACTGAGTGAAAGACAGTCTGTTGTGTGCTTTGTGGCTCCTTTTAGTGCTTGCATCTCTGGTAAGCTGGTTCTGCAAAATTTCCTCAAGGTCACACACAGCAAGTAGTCTTGGAACAACAATGCTCTGAATGCATTAAAGTAGACACAGAGGAGATGTAGGGAGAACTTTTTCTTCAAGGCAAGGATAAAAGGGGTTTTAATTCCTGTAGACTTCTTTCTGGATTGTAACACTACTTCTTTTGAGATCACCTGTGTAGTATCTGGGTTCCTTTTCATAGAATATTGAGCAATATGACTAATATCTCATTATTCTTTCACTGTCCCCCTGAAGGTAAAATTGTAGTGGAGTATTTGTTTTGGGATACTTTTTTATAAAATATGTATGCAGAGATGCACTAACTTGCATGGTGCCATATATTCATGCTAAACAAGGTAAGGGTCCCCAAACAATATATCTTTTGCTTAGACTGTAAGGCTCACAGTTCACAGAAAATGGTCCTCAGCTCCTTCAGACGTCATCTCAGCAATCCTGTGCTAGGCTATAAAAAAGCTTCACCAGTTCAATTTGTATGTAAGCATCTTAGGATTCAAGGGCAGAAAAAGTTCCACATAGAAAGATACAGATTACATCTTCCTCTTTGTTGATGTGTGACATGCAATACACCTCTACAGTCCTGAGCCCAATGAAAAGAGAACTACAGGATAAATCCTTAGTAATATATGCATGCAAGAGGCTTATGATGCTCCAAATTAACTTTGGGTCCAAGGAGCTTAGAAGTGGGCATTTATACCCAGTGCCAGTTTTAGCTCTTTATGTTCACCTCAGTGTGTGATTCAGCCTCCCTACACC
>JAOXNG010000001.1:18820399-18849980 GCA_028566535.1 Scolopax minor | reverse complement strand
AATCCTACACAGATTTCACAAACTGTCAAGACAAGACTGGGATGAGAATCCAGCTTTCCACTCCACTGACCTATACGTTGGACCATGTCTCCTTATTTTCAAAGATGTCTGGACTGTAAAAATAGGATGAAATTTTATATTCCTTGCAAATTCAGTATTTGTACTGAACAACTGAAGGTGGAGGAAAAAGGGGGCTTGGAGTTGAACGAGAATTGAAGGGTAAAAATTATTAATTGTAATTTGAAGTCTTTTAATAAAATCCTTTCCAATATTTTGACATGAAACAGGTTGTGTCCTCAGTCCCAGTACAATTGTTGGTACGCTCTAGCAATATAATGAACACTGATTTCCTCCAGTGGAAGCTCAATCTGAAATTCATATTAAGATTTTCATTATAAAAAACATTTTAGCTCCCAAATGTCTACACAGGAATTTGCACTGTTCATTAGGCAATATATATATAATGCTGGAGGAATGATTCCTAAACAATTTTCTTAACTACAGTTTTTTGAGGCAAATCCACTAAGTTTTTATAGCACATAATATACAGAAATCTGGATTGTGCTTGGGGTCTGTAGGTACTGCTCTACTGAGAACTGAATCATATCAGTTTTCGAGGCAAGCATCTCCTATGTAACAGATAATGGCCTCATCCTTTCTGAGAGAAGGCATGCATCCAGTTGCAGGTTTTACAGAAAAAGCTCAGTAAAATGTTAACACCAAACCTCACCCATTTGCATGCATATATTTTGCAATTCACATATGGAAATGGCTATTTCTATCAATGTTTCAACAATATAAAGGATCACTGAAAGACTGAATAGTCAGTTAAACTGAAAAATATGTACTAGATTGCCTTTACTCTCTCAGATGGGGAGGTTTTCCTGGAAACATAATTTGAACTATTCTATTAAAAAAAAAAAAATTCTCTCCTCTGTGAATTACTCTTAGTGTTGGCTTGGTTGCTATCTCAGAATGCACCTATTGTTAATATCACAAATATATGGAGTCCTTGCTATAGGTATGGCTATAACCTCACAAATTTACAACACACAAAGAGTATTTTACAGAACATAAAGCGTAAAACATTTCTGTGTTAAGTGTATAGACTAGCATTTAGCCCTTGAGAACCAATTTCTTTTGTGGGGAAAAGCTACTCAGCTGATATGGTTTAAAGCAAATCAGTATCACAACAGTTTATTAATTTATTAATGACACACAACCAGCTGCAGTGTAGGACCAATACCAGTGATACAAAAAAAGTAAACCATAGTACTAGATGTGAAATGTACATAAATACTTGGGAATACCTAAACAGCCCCTCAGAACTAATCCCAAACCCAGACACAGACACCTCACTCTCCCCATCTCCTCCCCACCACGCAGGTGCATCCTGCACCCCCTGGGCAGAGGCAGGGGCTCCTGCCCCAGGGCTGCCCCATTTGCCAAATGCAGGCCAGGTGGGCACCCTCGTGTTTTGGTATAAATTAAAGCCTGTACAGACACACTGTCCTGTTAAACAGGACATGCAGACACAGTTGCAAAAGGGAGGCCATATTCGTATCTGTGGGGTCACATCTATTTTTGCATTTTCCCTTTTCAGTTTCCCATTATTGCAGAGTATCACAGTGAAGCTAAATACTTTACACGGGAAGCAAAATATACAACAATTTTATCAGCATAATATCAAGGATTTCTATCAGTAATTGAAACTGAGTTACATTAGTCAAAGCAAAGGAATACAATGTATTTCCTGAGGCAGCATAGTTGCCTTTTTATGCTATATTCACCAGGGGTGAAACTCAGCCCTCTGCAGACAAGACAGCAAAAAGCCTATCAGATTCTTCAAATCCACTCCAAGCTCCATTATAAAGAATTAAGTGGCACTTACATGATACATAGGCTTTGTGCAGACCTTCTGCAAAGAAGCGAATTTCATCTTAAGCATCTGAGCTGACACGACTTTGCATTTCCTCAGAAGGGCTGTGCCCCTTCACTTAGACTGAAACTAATAGGAACTGACGGTGCTCAGCCCATGGTGGAATTGCTTTCCCGGGTAATACCATTTTGAACTGGAGAACAAATGGCATCTATCCAGGAGGTTTTTCGTACAAACAGTTCTGAGGTGTCTCAGGCAGGCAGAGGTTATATCAACATGATGCCAAGCTACCCACCAAAGTGGGTACAAATCATAATGAAAACTATGGTACAAGCACCTAAATAAAGTAAAAAAAAAAAAAAAAAAAAAAAAAAAAAGTGTCTTAATTGATGTTTCTCAGTCAATTTCAGATGCCTTCAGATGCCTGAAGTAGTGAATGGAAGATCCTTTTTTGTAGTGAAGTGTAGGGAAAATTTCTCCTAAGCCCAAGCAAAATATACAATTTTGAAACATGCTTCTTAAATGAGAGCTTAGTTTATCTATACTTCTTATAGAATGATATTCTCCTTGATATTATTTTTTTCAGTGGTAACTTCTAGCACTTACTGCAAGATATAAAGTATGCAGTGGAGAAAATATTTTATTTTTTATTTTCTTACATTATTTTGTTGTTGTGAACTTTGAAGAAAGCTGATTGGCATAGATGCTTCCCAAAGTTTAGAAATGCCTTCGAATTCATCAGCTTAAATGTAGCCAGACAAACACATTTATCCTAGGCTTCTTCTCTTGCTGTATTAACTCTGAAAAGGACCCATATCTTTTATTATTAATCACCTCCAACCAATCCCAACTGTTCCCATCATCCCACTCCCCTCCTAAACTCTTTTTTCTCTTTACCTCATATTTTTCCTTCTTCCATTTTTTTCAGTTGTAGCCCTTTCCTCCAGGCACTTCTCTCCCTGATTTAGTACATATACACCACCTACCTGTCAAAGATCCCAAAACACTTTGCAGAATGTATTATGTTTAGCTAGTTTTAACTATGACTGTTAAATGCTGTTCATTGTCCCCATTTTGTACAGAGGTTAATCAACTTGACCAAGGTCATACAACGAATTTTTTGCAGAGCTGGAAACAAACCCTCTGAACTCTTAGGGGTTGCTAGGCTAGAGACCTTTCTCCTTCAGAAAGAGGGAATGCTTTAATACTTATATATACAAAATTAAACAACAACAAAAAATAATATGCAAAGTAATAGGCTTTTAAGGACATATATCAGTTAAATTGCAGCAGCAGGAAAGAGGCCAGCAAAAATACAGACTGAATCACAGCACTGTAATAAGACATTGCAATCATGAACTGTCTTTAGAGCATCAATTTAACTGTAATAGTGTATAAACCCCAAACGTTAATCTATTTTACTATACAACAAGGAAACATCACAAACCTTTGATACCTTTTACAGCAAACATTCTGCTCCACTTAAAAAATTGGAAGCAGTGCTAATTCACAAAGAGTTAGCTGATCTCAATTATTTATAGGGCATCTAGACCAAAGACTATTTAGTTCTAAGAACAGCAATATAGCAATGTCTAGACACCCATTTTATCATTTAGCTCTTGCTGTCAAGATTGAGAGGGATACTTGAGCTAAAGTAGAGAAATGCATGGAAAAAAAGTGATCTGCAGGATACAGAGAGGCTACAAATTGAGACCAGGTAACTAGATGAAGAGTAAAAGACTGAATGACAGGGCAAAAGCTTTTCCTGCAGCTACCCCAATCATAGTTCCAGTAAGGGAGAAAACTTATTGCAACCTCAGGGTTGAGAAGAGACCTTCAATATTGACCTGTTCCCAGAAAAAGAATGAAAATCTTGGTTGACCTTAAGCAGTGCTGATTCCACCATGCACAACGTGTATTTGGGAGGAGCGGGATATTATACAGGAGATGATCTTCAATCTATGCAGTCATAAGTGATTGCTGGATTAAGTATAGAAACTTACATAATAAATCACAGTGGCATAAGTTTCGCTTTAAAATTACTGCATTTAGCAAGACATCCAGGCATCTGTTTAATTATTAGAAGGTACCTAATATTTTGCTGAGTCTTCAGAAGAGTCTGTAAAGTAAATGTATACTGACAGCTTAGGAGAGAGAAAGTCCAAAGGTTTTACACAAATCAGAAATTATTATTAATACATAATAAATCCCCAGAACACAAGACAAAGGATAAAAACACAATCAAAAAACCCCACCACAATTAAGGAAACAAAAGATGAAGTTGGATCCAGATTGTAGGAGCACTCTCATGAAATTCAACAGAAATCCTATCATCTTTCCTGTTTGTATCTCCAAATAACAGAATTTCCTCATTGTGATGCCCCAAACAATAAATAAATAGACAATGAAAAGAAACCTATGAGAGCAAATGCTCAGGATCACAAGACATCTGATCTTCTTGTAGTGTACAAACAAGCATGTATTTACCTGCTCTGTCTCTCTTCAGTTCTTTGAAAACCTTAATCCTGTGTGACTCTGTGATCTAGTGATAGGTATCTTAGATTTGTCTACATCCAGATGTTCACTTATTTGTATGACAGAAGCACTATCCTAAAATGGAAAGCGTCCTACAAATCAGCCTCACAGTCAACTTATATCTGTTTCTATTTTAATTTTCAAAGGCCAGTTTTCTTCTATTTGTAATTGCTCTCATTTGAGATTGCAATGTATCTCTGCATTTATTCTCAATTCCTTAGCCTTTCCAGGCTAAGCTGAACTGGCAATTACTACAATTGTTTACATGGAAAAGTAATACAGCAAATATAACACATTTGCTAGTTCTTACAAAGCGATCTAACAGAAACAGAAAAAAATAATAAACCAGTATAATTTATCAAATTGCACAGTCACAAGCAGCACCTTGACAGTCATAATAAAGAGTAAATACAGATAAAATCTATATGTTGAAATTTTTTTAGGCACAATACATGTGCTCCCAGCCTCTTCAAAGTTGGTGATTGCTAACTATATATTAAAATGCCAGTGCTTTAGGCAACCTGGCCCACAACTTTTCCCAGGATTTCAGCCCTTGCCTGAATAACCACAGATGTACATATTCACTGATTTTCAATCTCTGAATTGTCTAGTGCTTCATTGTCTGTGGGTAGTTAGCGTTTGCTGTCTAATAAGAGATGCTAATTGAACACCTACCCCTAGAGAAAGCCTTTGTCAGGACTTAGTGTCTTCTGTTTCTGTCCCCTGCTCTTTTGCTCTGCTATATTCAATTAGTGTGCTGGAAGCAAAGTAAAAATTACTATAAATCTGATCTGTGATTGTGCCAGAAAAGAAGCCTTTAGAGATCATGTTTTCATCACATTTCACTTTGCTGCCAGCACATTGAGAACTGCAAATTTAACTGGAGAGAGACAGCAATTTCAGACCCAAAGAAGATAATCTGAAGGGAACTGTAAAGGATAGAGTCAAAGGAGGGATATAAGGGAAAGTAACAAAACAGATAGTAGAAAAAGAGAAAATAAAGAATAAGGCAAGAAAGAAAGGAAAGAAAAGAGGACAAAGCTCAGCTATATGTAGTAGCTACTGAAGCAGATGGGAAAGGTCAAAAACTTCTGCAACTTGTTCAGTGGAGCGAGTAAGACAACGTGGGTAAGTGAAGGCTAAGCATCAGAACTCCTGTTGTGAGCAGAGTACTACAGTGGAAGTGTGTTTAAAAGAAGCACGTGAAAGAACTGAGCAGATATTCATGACCATCCCTATGGAGGGAAGGTTGGGCAGCTGTGGAAGAGGGAGAAGGATGCCAAGAACTCCTGGCTCTGAAGCACGTGTACATATTAAGTTAACCACTGAGTGGACAGAAAAGCAAGAATTTAAAGGAGGAATCCACAGTAGTATAAAATATGCTCTAGGTTACACATTAGAGAGTGATTAGTGCCATGGAAAGAAGCTGGAAATAAAAGATTATGAGGCTGGTAGTAAAAGAGAGTGCAGGAAGGGTGGCAGGAAGGTTATAAATCAACCTTAAAACAAGTGTCTGAAAACAGACTGAGCCTCAGAGTGTAGATACCCATGGGTGCAAAGGATTTCTGGACATTTCACCATTCACTATTTGCAACTTCACATTTGACTGCACACTATCTGTTTCTGTACTCATGAAGCACACACTAAAATGATGGCCAAGTATTAAAGTCCTTCTTGGGACTTTACACATGGAGCACTCATTACCCAGGCTTACTAGGTATGCTTAATGAACCCTGCGCACGCTCAGTAGGGAATAAAAAAAAAAAAAAAAGACAAAAAAGACAAAGACAAAATAAAATAAAGCACTCTTCATTTGACAACAGTGAGAATCAGAATGTGAGAATCCATGTGCACAAGAACTGAAATGTGTTAGTTTTTATTCTTTTTAAAGCTATTTCTGAGAATTTTAGTTCATGTTCTCCATGTGCATTCAAAGGGCAAGCATTCTGCCAAGTGGTTCTGCTCTGGCCCTCATTGCTTTTGGTACTTTCCAAGTCCAATGTCAGCATGTACACTGCTGCTGTGACATGGTGGTGACATTTTATAGCGCACTGAAAGAGATAATATTTCAGCTGTTCTCAAGTACAATGGGCTTCCTTTGTCAACAACCACAGTAATGGGAAACTTTGCCCTCCTTTTGTCATGTATGTAAGAACAGAAAACGCAAGCAAATTGAGCTGAAATGAGCTTGATAACTATCACAGAAGGAGAGAAACAGCTGCTGCTATGAGAATAATTAAAAGTATGAGAAAAGGAAACTCAGCAACGAGGCTGTACTTATCCCGTACCCCCTGCGATATCCTTCTATTGCACATGCTAGATGCTCTGTTACAGTAAACTGTATGCTCTTTGGGGTAAGACTGTGACTTTTTGTTTTGATCAAATAGTAAAAATAGGTTACAGTTATACTGGGGATTTTAACAAACATCAATGTTATGTGAATGAAAATCAAGGAAAAATTTAATAAAATGAGTGAAACAGCTGAAAACAAAGTGAAAGGAAGCACCTATATGGCACCACCTTTCACAGTGAGAATACAATTAATATAACCTCTTGTGATTCTTTTGAAACTCATGCTCATAAATATCACTTCATCAGTGCCCCAGGAAACTTGCTGTAATGAAACTTGCCATTGTAATGTTGGCCTTTAGGTAGCTTGGAAACTGGCCTTTTCTCATGACTTCTGCTTTCACCAGCCAGTGTTTGACCAACAGAGGAACAAATGTGTTTAAATACAGCAAAGATGTAGGTGTTAGTTTATATAACATGCATTGAAACGGTACGCTGTTCATGGGAAACCCTGTTTCTGGTGGATGTGTTATAATTTGACTGCACAGGCAATGACGCATCTCGTCAGAGAGCAGTTTGACATCATGACTATGCAGAACATGATTTCTGACTGACACATGAATCCATGTGAATTTTTTTAATATATTTTTTCATATATACATAAAATATTACTGTTCCTTACACAAAATGTATATGATCTGAAAAATTTTTCCTCCTTTTTATACTCAAATTCAGCAATTACTGGTCTCAAAACTTATTAAAGCTCTCTGTATATACCTTAGGATTTGTTAAAAAAAAATTAAAAATTACTGTCTTATATAAGGTTTCTATTTTTAATTTTTTTTTATAATTTCTACATAGTATCAGAAAATGGATATTTAAAAAAGAAAAATAATGTAATTCATCACCAAAACTCAGCTAATGCATGGGTTTTTACCTTGTGTATGTAATGGACAGAGGAATTGATTTTCAAAGATTCATCAGATTCTACATCATGAAAATTCTTCAGATGTTTTATGTAGTAAATACAGTACAGTTCAGAATAAGCTCTATAACAGAAATAGTCACTGATTAGAAGGAACAGTCTTTCTTCACCTAACAGGCAAGTTTTATTTATTGGAACACAGCCAGCAAATCTATGAACAGCCACAGAACATATTTTAAAGGCCAACAGTCTCATGGTCTTCACCACCAGAAAACATAATTTGAAATTTTAAAAATTATTTTTTTGAAATCAGACTAGAGGGATTGGTCACAGGGTTCAAAAGGGGGAAAAGCTGCCTCTTTCCCAGGGCAGGTAATGCATGTGCTCATTTGCTATGGCCACTGTGGCTGCAATCAAGAGTCCTGTCCCTTGTCAAAAGCACCACAGTGGAGGCTGGCCAAAGAACACAGCAATAGAACAGACAATACACTCCGACTTCCTTTTTTAAACTATGAACTCTGATGATGATTTAAACTGTCACTCAAGGTCTGCTCCATAACCTTCCCTGCCACTGAGGTCAGACTAACAGGCCTGTAGTTCCCTGGATCCTCCTTCCTGTCCTTCCTGTAGATTGGTCACAATACTTTTTAACCTCCAATCAACTGGTACCTCAACAGTTAGCCGGGACTGCTGATAAATAATGGAAAGTGACTTGGTGAGCATTTCTGCCAGCTCCCTCAGTAGAGTGGGTCCCATCCTGCTCCATAGACTTTTGTGTAGCAAAGTGATGTAACCACTTGCTAACTCTTTCCCCTTGGGTTCTTGGAGCCTTCATTCTGCCTGTCCCTGTCTTCCAGTGCTGGCTATGAAGAGGACAACTGCTCTTACTATAAAAGGCTGAGGCAAAGAAGGCAGTAAGTACCTCAGACTTTTGCTCATCCTTGGTCACTATATTTCCCCCTGCATCCAATAAGGGATGGAGAGTACCCTTAGCTCTCCTTTTGTTGTTAACTTATTTATAGAATTTTATTTTTCTTTTTACAGTAGTTGGGTTTTGGCCATTCTAATTTTCTTCTTGCATAAACTCACAACATCCTTGTAGTCCTTCTGAGCTGCCTGCCCATCTTCCAGCACATGGGGATAGTCTGCTCCTGCACCCTTGAGATTTCCTTCTTGAAGAATCTCCAGCCTTCCTGTATTCCTTTGCACTTTAGGACCACCTCCTCAAGGATTCTGTCAACCAGGCTCCTAAAGAGGCCAAAGTCTGCCTTCTGGAATTCCAAGGTAGCAGTTCTGCTGACCTCCCTTCCTTACTTCTCCAACAATCAAAACCTAACATTTTGTGATTGATACACCCAAGACAGCTTGCAACCACCACGCCATTCACAAGTTCTTCTCTGTTCATAAACAACATATACAATGGGGCATCTTCCCTACTTGGCTCCTTCACCAGCCATGTCAGAAAATTCTCTTCCACACATTTCAGGAACCCCCTAGACTGTTTCCTCTTGCTGTATTGTATTGCCAGCATAGATCTGGTAAGTTGAAGTCCTCCACGAGAACAAGGGCTAGAGATTATGAGACTTCTCCCAGATGCTTAAAGAATATTTTGTCTGTCTCTTTGTCCTGATTGGGTGGTCTATAATGGATTCACATCATGGTATATACTTTGCTACCCCTAATTCTTTGCCATAAACAGTCAACCCTATCGTCACCATTATTAAGCTCTAAACAACGAAAACACTCCCTAACATACAGGGCAACCCCACTGTCTCTCAATCCTGGCCTACCCCTTCTGAAGAGTTTACAGCCATCCATTGCAGCACTCCACTCTACAAACCACTTATGTGGGTCATCCTACCATGTTTCTGTGATGGCAACTATATCACAGTTTTCCTGCTGCACAATGGCTTCCAGCTCCTCCTGTTTGTTGCCCGTGTTGCATGCATTGGTGTAGATGCACTTCAGTTGGGCTATTGATCCCGTCACCTTTTCTTGGGAAAAAGTACATTATGAAGGCTGTAAAATTCACTGCAACAATTTATATAATAATCTCAACAATTACTGGTTGAGATACAACACATCTTTTATAAAGACATCCGGGACTGATTATCAGAGAATGTTCACATTTCTACAAACTCTTAAGGCAGTGTATACAATTCAATAGCAAAGGCAAAACTCCTTAGACTCGGTTCCATAGACTTTAGTATTATTTCTACAGGACTCTTATTTAAATCTCATAGGAGTATACTCATCTTTCCTTACTAAACGGCTGAGTGGTCTGCTGTCAGCTATAATAAGGCCATGTCTCTGACAAAACACTCAGTGTTCCTAAAGGTTAATCATCTAAATTTAATCTCCTGCTGATGCTTATTTTTTACTTTGAAAAGCATCTTAAGCAAAATAAAACAAATTACATGTCAACACTGGCCACAGACAAAAGTATAAACTCCCCAAAACTTAGCTTGGTTGTGTGTCCATAATCTTGGCTTTTAAAGATGCTGATGAAACAGGATAGAATACTCCACCTGCAGGAATTTCATCATTTTCTTTTAACATTAACTGTAAAAGAGCTTTCTCAACCAACTCTTGCTTTACAGAAGCAATGAGGAAGCCTTATTGGAAATATTTATATTGTGTTATAATGCAAACAGTACACGTTTGCAGTGCTGATTCAGGCAAAACTTACAATGGGCTTCTTGAGGGTTCCTCTCAACAAAGCACTGCTTAACTGAGTCCGCAGATTGGAAATAGGCCCTTGCAGATTAAGAAACCATAACTGCTAGTTCTCTATGCCTCTCTTAAGCACAATACTGAACTACTTAAGTGTTCATATAGTCTTAACATTTTAAACATACCAAAATAAAAATCTTCAAGAGGCCTTCACAGGGAAACTTCAGAAAATTTCTATATCTTCACATAGCAGATCTAAAAATGGACCTTTAAATTATCCCTGTATGCTTAATTATGTAAGTATGTATGTATGCACGGATCTGTGCATCTATTGTATTAGGAATAAAAATTGCTGTCACCACTTCTCCACAATGTTTTATCTCCTGTCAGCAGGATATCCTGTTTGACCACTGTAGTCATATGGGATTAACAAATAATTTTAATTAAATTGTAGAATAAAGAGCACTTTCTACCATTGGACTGAAAAACCACTGTCATAATTTCACCTGTGTTCAAAAGTTTAGAGCCTTTTTACATGGCCTAGTTGCTGGAAAATTAAATAGTGAATTTACAACACACTAGCCACTCTTCACTAACTTCACTTTTTACAGCTTGAGGTTCACTTTTGTTAGCATAATTCTCATCAATATACATTACTTGTATATGCTTTTACAGACAGCTTCCCATGCCTGAGCAAGTTTGTTTAAAGATAGATCAGGTATAGCTATCTGTAGAATTTGCAGCATGTAGATTCAATCCAGGGAAAGGGTGAATAATTGCACTGGCTTTCTGGAAGTAGGAAGGAAAATGGTCACTGAGTTTTTCTAATTCCTCTTTGTTTAACATGTTTATATATATATTTTTGTTAATAAAGAGAAGTTTATTCAGATACCTTATGCCATTATCAGTATGTTTTGTGTCCTAAAATAATCCACAAATTCTTAAATTTTGTCTAGCCAAGGGAAAAGGCGGCTATTTTTAACTGTATCTTACAAAGATTTCTAACTTCACCAACTGTAAAATACTCAAGATAAGAGAGAGTCATTCCATGAAAACAGACAGAATATTCTGATAATACGGAGATTGGTGATTTCTACCAGATGGATTAGCACACACTTCAGCCTGCTGAAAATGTATGCCTCAGCCTTGTTTCACTTGTGACAGAAACATGTATAATAGACACATACACACACACAAATTTGCCAGCAAATTCCTCAGAAGTTTTATAGTGATATAAATGCATTTTTGTGGGTTTTTTTGGGTTTTTGTTTTGGTTTTTTCTGTTTTTTGTTTGTGTGTGTGTGTGTATGAATTTGCAGTGGATAGTAGAGCTTCAGTACTGTATTTATTATATGTATGGTCTTGATTACTTGAATCTGTGCAACCCATTCAAAAACAGACTGCAAAATGCCAAAGACTTTCTTTCACTTCCAGTCCTGCTTAAGTTTTCTTTGTGGCACTGCTCATCTGAATCATTGCCTGTTTCTTGCTTACAAAACATTCATATTCAAAGCACCATTAGCACAATAGCAATTAACAAAGAGCCTTTTATGCCAACGTGCTCAACTTCATCTAGCACACCCTTTACAGGAAAAAGGTCTTTTCTTTCCAGTATCAGTAAAGCACTCATGCCATGTGAAAAGAATGCTCTCTTTCAGTGCAGAGGGGACACGACTGTGCCTTATGTGAATCTACTGTATGTACAACTGAGGGGAGGACTAGGTGACCTAAAAGATCTTTCTCATCTCTAACCTCTATGGAAGTTCATGGTATCGGGAATTGCATATTAACAACCAGATGCAGGATTTTGTGTGGAAAAGGCAGACTGCTTCCACAGGATGTTTTTCTTATTTTTTCCCTGCTGTAAAGGATAGGAAAAACACTTTTAGGTTTGTCACAAGTATAATTGACAAAACACAGAAAGGGCAGTGATTACCCTTGAATCATTTACAGCAGTCATTCCTAAAAATATTGCTAACACAGAGCAGTAAGTGAGGAGGGAGAACTTTCAGCTACATTACACAAGAAATTGGTGGATTTGGTTGCCAGCACTACATCAAGTTGCCACACTTAATGACACTGGCATTAAGATGAACACTGAGGTTCCCCATGCAGTAAGACTGTTCCTTTATAGTATGTTCTAGATGCCACAATCATATTAATTAAAGAACAACAAGAGAAAATGGAAATGATTTATACTTCTCCTAATAACAATTTATAGATAATTCCACAAGGTAAAAAAGTGAGTACCACAGAGTCAGTCAGAAAAACACAGAACAAAAACCCATTTGCAATAATGACATATAAGCAATATCAATGCTTTTTACAGTAATATAAAGATTTACGATAGATATGAGAATCTAAATGCTCCCAAAACATCTTCAATATCAGATAGTTGCAATATGTCCAAACACATGAACTGCACAGTCCTGCGACATGTTAATAAACTTAATCATTGAGTAACAGCTGTAACATTGCCTGGAATGTTTTACCCTGAGTTCCTACCAGCACAACACACACTGGTAAAACAAGAAACAAAAAAGAAACGACCCCTCAAAGGCTCTTGTGTGCCTTTATTTCACACTGAATAAGCAGACATAGTACAGCCTGCTGCTAAGCTTTTCCTTACCAGTTGGTCAAAACATGGATAACTCTTGGTTGCAGCTCCTAATGTGTTGATCAACTGACCCAGAATAACAAAGGCTAAGGGTAAGCAACACAGAAATTACTATACTAGATCATGCCTGAATCAGTCTAGTCTAAGATCCCGTCCCCGTGAGTAGTCAGAGGGATGTGTAAGAGCCCTACACCAGCCAGCTGTCTCCATTTCTGTATGTTCTATCAAGAACAGTTCCAAGAAGAAATAATTTAAGATGCTCAGATTTGTTTCTCCACATTTTCTCTGTTACTGATTTGCAAGCTGTTGATTGAGGGGCAAGGGGTGGAAATTGTACATCTCTGAGGAACAATTAACTTCTCTGTTGATCCCCTGAGGTAAGCCATAATACCATAATACCATAAATTATCCCAAGGAGAATTTGTCATAATCTAAATTGATAGCATTAAAAAATATTTTTTAAAAAGGATTTTGCACTGCCAATTTAAGGGAAAAAAAAACAGTATTTTTTTTTCTCCATAATAATACAGAAAGTATTACATTTGCATCGCACATTAATCACAGAAAAATTAAAGACAGAAAAAAATCACAGAAAAATTAAGAAAAACAAATATGCTAAATCACATATCCTTTTGCCTGAGATATAATTCAGCATCAGGCCTGTATACATCATTAACTACTGTGTTTGCCATTAATATTTCATAAAAATGTGTGAACATATAGTTGCATCATGAAGCAGTTAAAAAGGAGAATTGTCTTTATTCCTGCTCTACCTTCCTCTATACATTATATGAAAATCATCCATACTGCATACTTTTCCTTGCCTGAAATAGATTTTAAAAAATTGCTGTATGATTGAATCCGCAAGGATTTCTATTCACAGACAGCACTTCTTGTCTGAGCAGAGGTATGTCATACTAACATCACATTATTCTCCTCCACCAACATGAAATCTTCCATGAGTAAGCCTGACTTATTAATACCCTATTCTGCCCCATTCACCTTCTCACACAGCACACAGTAGTGTTGGACCCAAGTGCCTCTTGGTAGGGTATGAGCATCTTGACTCATATTTATCACATACCTTCTCACTCCCCAGGGCAAAAAGTATACGCGGTGAATGTTTTGTTCAACATTTTGTTGTTCTTGCTTTTCTTAATGCACATATTTGTAACTTAGGGAAAGCAAGTCAATGAAAAAAAAAAATCCTGTACTTAGAGTGAAAGATGCTGAGTCTTGTCCTTAATTCTTTGGAAAAATTATTTCAGTCTAAGTTAGGGCATTGACTGCTTTCCTTAGCATAGCCACATGCTAAATGAGGCTGTTGAATGCACTCTCATTCCTGCCCACTCTTGTAAATAAATATGTGTTTAATTATATTAACTTCAAGACACTTCTCCAAACATCTATCCTCTCAACCATAGCAGCTCTGAAAATAACTCTCAAATTTTGAAGGAAATCACATTCATCTCCTGAAATTTCTAAATATAGCCCAGGTTTCAGGCATCTGAAAGCTCTTTCTGCACAGACTATTCTATTTGGATTCATTGCTTTAGGAGAAAGAGCATGACTGCTCTCTTCAGGCTCTCTGGCACCCACTTTTAATGCTGGAAAATTTTAAAGAGAAAACCACATGTATTCCAATAAAGCCAAGTGTTAACAGTGGGAACATGAAAATAAAATATTAAAAAGAATTCTGTATCTTAACATCCATCTCTGTACTGCATATCTTACCCTTTTGGGGTACTAGTGGTTTAACATATGATTTAAAAGAGAGGAGCTGCTTCAAGGAACTCTATTTTTTCTGATTCTGTTAAAAAACCCCAAACTATAAATGAGAAATTGTGTTTCCCTGGCAGAGTCTCTCTCACTTATCTCCTTTAGCACGTTCTTTTACTTTTAATGCTATAATTTAATAGATTGTGGATGCAGTTCATGCATAGATCATGAAAATATTCATGTGTGCATGTACATGTGTAATATATTTATCCTAGAAAATGTGTAGCCTTTTCTCAATAATTTCATAGGGACCCTACACATTAGATGAATGACAAGATAGCTCTTTTGGCATTTAGAACATCTCCTAAGGCTGCACCCCTTCCTTCCTTTTTTGTAAACATGGGGGGCTCATGCTTCCACAGGTGTTTGTGAAGCTGGGGCCTGGAACTGAGAACCTCCTCTAGATAGTTTGACTAAGATGGCTGCATTACTCATTTTCTTTATGATACGGTGCAAAATGTAAATCAGATTTAACATTTTCTGGTAAGGTGATGTAGGCACTGGAAGACACTGTTTGTCTTGCAGTGAAGTGTGCTGCCAAAGATATATATCAGTGGAAGACTTTTTCAAGTGCTCCAGGATTCATGCTTCAGTCAAAGATAGTAAAACTAGCTATGGCCTTAACTCAGTCAACTAAATAAGTAATTTGTTGTTATAAAACTAATTAAAACAGGGGGCCAGAAAAAAACATGAAGAAGTATTTTGAAAGATGATTTTTAAGACAATGTGGAGAGAAATGGCTGAATATAATAGTGGATAAAAATAAGCCCTGGTTAGGAAAAATCCCTTCACATTTTTACTGAGTCTGATTTAACATCAAAGGCTTATCAGAAAAGCAATTCTCAATGACTATCCCACAGGAAGAATCACTGAAGTATAATTCCAAACTTCTCACAACAGTTTTTAAGATCACTGCTTTTATATCCTTTGTGATTTCTAGTAGCAAGCTACTAGAGTGAAATGTGACTTAATGACTATTATTACCAATATAGAGTATTTGTGCCTTTTTTCTGCTGGTATAAACCAGAATAATTCCTCTAAACAAAATAAATCCATTTACATCAGTGCTAAATCCAGAACTCCTTGTGCCTATTAAGTATTGAGATTTTCCCTTCACTAAGATTTTATGTTTATACACACCCATTACCCTATCTTACAATTAAAAAAAAAAAATATATAGTTATTCTCAGAAACAAGAAAATTCAAAATCTGTGTTACCTGAGAGAAAATGCAAGCTTGCAATTCATGTCTTAACTGCAACAGTTGATCCTAATACAGCAAATAAAACCAGAAATCAACTGCATACAAAACTGTATAAATAATCACAATTACTAAAATGTATATACTTAAGCAGGTTAAGAAAAAAAAAATATATATGGAAATATAAAAACAATGCAAGCTGAGTGAAAAAGCAGGAAACTGAAACTACAGGACCCATTAATTTATTTTATGGATGACAGAGTGTAAGACCAGCAAGATCCATTGTAATTCTATATTCTGACCTCCTGTAGAATGTCACCCACAGGAATTCCCTGCATCCATCACTCTACCCACCACAGCTACCAGTAGCTGTAGTAGAACTAGAGAACTGTTTTTAAGAATAACCAGAAAATTCTGAGTTTAAAATTTTCAAACCACAACTTTGGTGACTTGTCCTAAAGGATAATGGCAATTGCTGTTAGGAAAATCTTCTGCTTGTTCTGTCAAAGTCACAACATTTGTTTCTTTAACTCTGTATTGCAGGCTTAGGGCTGGAAGAGACCTCAGGAAACTTCTAGTTCTCTTTACTCTTAATCAACATGTTGATTGGTACAAACTGAGTCCTTGCGCCTCATACAGCAAAGCGTGTTTCATCATCACCAAGATGGCTTTCTGAACTCTAATTTTTTCAAGATCTTTCTTGAATTGTGAACACCAAAACTGGGCATAGTAGTCTATTAAAATCAGACGTATGTCCCAAACATGTATCAAGTTTTTCCCATATTTACCCAAGGCCACATTAGCTTTTTCAGGCTGTTGTCTGTAAGATGTTCACCTTTATGAGCATTGTCCATCTTCCAGATCTTTCATTTTAACATATGCACTGGATTTGTCTGGTCTAGGAGCTACTTTTCTTCATAGCAGCTGGCACGGTGCTGTGCTTTAGATTTGTAACTAAACTAGTGTTGGTAACACACCAAAGCTTTAGCTATTGCTGAGCAGTGCTTGCACAGCATCAATGCTTCCTCTGTTTTTCACACTCCCTCTCACAGTGAGTAGGCTGGGGATAAGCAAGAGGCTTGGAGGGGACACAACCAGGACAGCTGATCCAAACTGACCAAAGGGATATTGCATGCCATATAATGTCATGTTCATCAATAAAAAACAGAGGGTAGGTTTTCAAAGGTAGACACGATGCCAGGAAAATGGTGACTCCCTTTGCATCACTCTCTCCTGCTCTTTCCTTCACTTAATAAACTGTCTTTATCTTGATCCACAAGATTTTTGCTTTTGATCTTCTCTCTCCTATCCTGTTGGGGACTGGTGGTGAGGTTCATTGAGAAACCAGCTGGCGGGTGCTTAAGTTACTGGGCAGGGTCAACCCATCACAACATATTAAAAGATACAGTTCACATGGCTACTTACCGCCTACTTTCTGACAAGTCCCCACAGCTTTCATGAATAAATTTCCACATCATTCCTAATCTTGGCCTTTGAAACATTTTGGAGGAAATTCATCTGGGTAGTCTTTACAGCAATCTCCACTGCATACCTTTTGAATCACCCCACACGCAGAAGTGACTGCCTAGAGCTACTTGACTTTATGAAGGCATAATCATCCTGATCAATGCAGTAGATACCACACGACTGCATTGCATGTCATCCTTCTATGTTCTCATGAATTCACATGCGGTTTATCTTTTTACAGGCAATACATAGTGAAAACCTTACTTGTGAGACCCCAACAGTGTATGTGACACCACATGAGACTGCACAAGAAAAGCACTACATGTGCGACCACAGTTAGAGTCCCAGCTATAAGAAGTGACCATAATGATGACTAAGAATAGAGCAACCTCACACCTTCCAGCACTTAACTTCTACAAATGCTAGTCTTTACTTGGGCTCTTGCCCTGACATTGTAGGTTGAAAGCTAAAATGGGGGTTACCCGGGCAACTCAAATCTGTCTAGCAACCACCCATGTCAGCATGTGTAGCAAGGTCATCACAGTATGCCCACTATTTCCCATGGCATCATCTTATTCCTTGGCAGCTACAGAAAACAGATGCACATGGAGCCTGCTCAACCTTGGCTCCTGGTGCCAGCAACCATAAGCCAGCTGGATCTGCAATCCAACTTTTGACAGCCAACAGCACTGACCAACTCCAATACAACACACAGTAGAGAAAAGCTAACAGAAATGTCCTAATTTTGTCCATACGTTAGAAGCCCTGTGGACCCACTGCTTGGTGCTGCCTGGTCCTACACATCTAGGTCTGCCAGCAGGCACCAGTTAAAAATAGCACAAGTATTCACAGAGGCATGACAGGCAGAGCTTGAACCACACAGGGAAGCTGGTGGAAGGGAAAATTCTGGCAAGTCTGTGTTGAAATTGCAGCAATGGCATCGTGGGGTACCTGTCACTCTTGAAAGATCTCCTTTGCAGTATGCAGTGACTGGGGTTATTTTAAGGGCTGGCAGTAGGAATGTAAATAGGTACTTTAGCATCTAGTGCCATCACAGGGGTCACATGAAGAAGTCATCTAGCACAGTAGGATGAGTGAAGCCATTAGAATTACTGTAGTCACCAAGGATTTTTTTACCTCCTTTCAGTTTGTGAATCATCCACAAACACCATGAGTAACTTCACATTTTCTTCCAAGTTAAAAACAAAGAATATTAGGCACTACAGATTAAAAGATGGTTTTCCATCAAAAATATAACTGTTTGATGGGAACTTCCATTTACATTTTCTATCAGGACCTACTAAATAATCACTTTTTTATTTACTATATGGCATGATTATTTTTAATTTCACCTTGTTCTTGTTTGTCTCCAATTATTGTGTCTATAGAGTACCTTTATTACATAAAACTGTTAATAGATTTTAGACAAAAATAGGTGGGAAGCAGTATACTAGCTGAAAAACAGCAATTTAAAACTACTCCAAAAGATCTGCAAATTGGACTTAACTCATTATTTTAATTTATTTTTGGTATATATTAATTGAAGTAAATATGCCACCCTATGCCTTTTCAGAATCACTTTCAAGTAGTTCTTTCCAGTGCAACGAATATTTAGTAATTTAGAGAAGATGGAATAATTTCAACAGGATTGATTAAGAAAGCCCCGCTCAGAATAATCACTGACACAGCTGTTCTTTTGACATATTAAAGATATAGGCATTGCATCACTTGGAACTACATTTTTGCCTATTAGAACTACTGATCTAAACGTGTACCAGACATTCCATTGTTTGTCCCAAGCTGCTGTTATATTATCAGACAAATAACCAAGCCCATCCTACACTCCCATGAATTCTTTCTACCATTCCACGGTTGTATTCCATAATTCTTAGACTTTCTAAACACCATAATGATAGTCAGAGAAGAGAGTCTTCTACCTAGGTATTCTAAAATTTTTAGAAAGAAGTCATTTACTAGCTCGAAAATAAAGAACTCCAGGTGTAAAAAAGTATTTCACCGTTGTCATCTTCATCTAATAAGGGTTCATCTTTTTCCATAACACAAAAAAGTTTTTGAATATAAGGGGGCTGTTGTAATTTGAACATTAAGTAAACTACAAGAAAAACATTGAGCTTATTCAGTAGTTGAGATGGCATTTATGGTGAAAGTCTAATTTGTTAATAAAAAAACAAAAAGATGAAGGCTGTTTGATGATATTAAGTAGACAAATACCACTGTTTACATACCCACAAAGGAAACTATTTTATCTGTCATTCATTTCTGTGACACATGCAAGCAATGTAATTCAAAGCAACAGATACAAACACATAAAAATGACTTCTGTATCACTTAACAGGTGCCTTTAAATAGAAGATTCTATAAACAAAGATAAATTTGTTTTACATAGACTCAAACAGATCAGTCAGAGTGATTTTTCTCAAGCAGTCTCTGAAAATAAACCTTTGAGAAAATCTCAGATTACCAAAAGGATTTGATTTTATTATTGTTCAATCTAATTTTACTTTCAAATTAGGCAACACATTCTTTTTTAAAACTAGTGAAGTAATAATTTATCTCATCATCTGACATCAAAACAAAGCTCTTGGGAAGTTGCTTAAGAAGAGATACATAATATTTAGCAAAGCAAGATCATACCAGTTTAAAAAGCAAATCACTAACAAGAAAACAAGGCCAAAACTCGATTTCCCATGGAGCTAATTTCCATTATGTATTTATTTATTTATTTTGTTAAAAAAAATGAGTAAAAACTTTAAAATAGTGGTAATAACTTGGAACACATAAAAATATCATTGATGTAGTGCATCATTGACCTACTACTGAGAGACTGGAATGTTGATGAATTATTGATGCCTATTTATATAAAACAGAATGTACTTGTATGTTTGAGGCAGCTAAATTGTTACCAGGATTCTTTCCCCACTGACTGATGAAGTCTGTTTACCAGTTATGAATTATACTGGTAATATATGGCTGGCAAACCAGCACTTTTGCTCCATTCACAGCTCCTTTTAAAGGACTAAACAGTAAAGTAATATTCTAGAAGGCATTTTACCATTTGTCTTTGCTATAGGACTTCATACCCACACAGCCTCGGTTAAATCCACTCAAATCAATACTTTAACTTTTGATCAATGTAGAAAGTAAATCATAGCAAAAAGTGCCATTTGGCTTGGTTAACAGTGTTGTACAGTCACAGCATGGTTCCAGGATTTCATGACCTGCACAACTTCCACTTTGGTTTTAATTTAAAGGGAGTTTTGATCCAAAGAGGCTCCAAATGTGCTACATTCCACCTGCTTGAAATGATATCACAGCTAGTATCAACAGAGAGGCTTAACCTAAATTCCTCCCAGTTGAAAGAAATCTGAGTGTCAATACATTACTTTTTATGGGAACTTTCTGCTCTATGGGACCCAAATCAACCAGAGCCTTGAAGTAAAATTACCTTCATCTCCCTTGTCTTGTTGAAGTCAGCACATCAAATGATAGTTGGCTTTCCCTTAAGGTACGTTTTACTAGAATAATAAAAACTCCAGAATGAAATAACTCTTAAAACACAGAAACGTCTGAACTTCTGGGTGAAACCTGAGGTGCTTGTAAATAAATCTATCCCTGCTCACTGTTCTTAGAGTGAAGTGACCTTTCTTCCAGCTCTCCTTTCCAGGGCAGTAACTTCAGTGAGGTTTTTACCCTGACAGGCTGGACAAATGGGCTCATGAAGCTCAAAAAAGGGAAGTGCAGAGTCCTGCTCCTGGGGAAGAACAACCCCATCTATTTGTACATGCTGGGGGCCAAACAGCTGGAGAGTAAAAAAAGACTTAGACATCCAGGTAGACAATAACCTGACCGTGAGCTAGCAATGTGTTCTTGCAGCCAAGGGGGCTAATGGTTTCCTGGGCTGCATTAGGAGGAGCTTTGCCAGCAGGTTTCCCCCTACTCAGCACTGGTGAAGCCGTACCTGGCGTACTGTTCTGGGCTCCCTAGTACAAGACGTAGACTAACTGGAGAGAATGCAGCAAAGAGAATGAAGACAACTTAGAGACTGGAGCACATCTCATATCAGGAAAGGCTGAGAGACTTGGGACTGTCCAGCTTGGAGAAGAAAATGTCCAGGGTGATCTCATCAATGTGTATTGAATACCTGAAGGAAGAGTGCAAAGAGGTTGCCCAGTGACAGGACAAGAGGCAATGAGCATAAACTGAAACAGGAGGTTTAGGAGGTTTAGTTTTGCATACTGTTCTAGAAAATATCATTAATTAGGAGATCTATATTGCAGAGTGAAGTGCAGTGCTTATGAGTATTGACTTTGTCTGACTATTTGCTTAAGTGGCTATTTCAGCTTGCTAGTTTTTAATGCAGATCGTGTTTGGAGTCTGGAACAGGTCCTTCTTTTTATTAATATTGCAAACACCTAGACAGATTTTCTAGAGAAACACAAGAGTCTGCATGCAGTTCATACATTGGCACCAACTGGTGTGGCATACGTTCCTCCTCACTTGATGGGTCACAGAACTCCTGGACAGGCAGAGGCTTTATCTGTGTAGGGTAGTCATAATTTTATTTCTTCTTTCTAATCTCATTTAAATTACAACACAGATTCCATGGACAGAGGATGAGTACAACTCTTTTTAACCTACTGTAGAACTTGCTACATTGTTTGCTTAATTCATTATGTAAAGAGCAGCACATCTACTATCCTGTTAATTTACTGCCTTATTTAATTGCATTTTCACTTCATCAGTCCTTTTCTAGCTAACATGTTTGAAATGGATATATTCTACCAACCATGCCTTACCATAGGGGTGGAAACATCACATTTTTTTCTCTCCATGTTTACACATCTGTAACATTGATAAAATCATAAAATAATTTCTCTGAAATAACTGTGTTATTACATAGCAATAGTGTAATTACCATCACCATATAGCAATGGTGTAAATTACACTATTACTACTCCTACAATAAACCAACATGCACAGTATTTCAGTGCTGTAGAAGCTAAAGGAAGCCTCACTTCCAGTGAGTGGAAGATACAGATTTAGTATTTAGTCTTTTGCTCCTGAGGGAAATGTCAGCTTTCCTGCCTTAATTCTCTTTGGCACAAAACATTCTCTGGAAATACACCTGGTTCAACAGAGAATGCTACAATTAAATACTGAATTCTGCTCTAAAATAATCAGTTCAATTTAAATACTGAATGTCTCTTGCATATTTTTTCTGTCATTTTTAATTATTATAATACAGATGATTACCTGTATGCAGTACTTTTCAACTTCAGAATCCCATAGCCAAAATTAGATCATAATAAAATATTTCTTTGGAACTTTTTTTAATTTCAATAAAAGGTTCTCTTTCACTCCTTTTTAATGTGAATGTTCATTTTAAAGGCATCCAATTTAAACACTATAGCACTATGACAGTGCATTACAATAAAACATAAAACTGCCAGAATTAATTAATGAACAGTAATTACCATAATTTACAGCAATTCTGTCTGACAGCATCTAATTACCAACAGAGCATCCCTATGACTATAAAGGTAAGCATTTTAGTGCTTCTTATTTTTTAATAGGGAAATTGAGGCAGAAATGTTAATTAAGCCCAGAATACTGAAAAATTAGATGTCCAGAATTCAGTCTGGTACATATCTGTGCTTTAAATTTAAAGCTTCTCAATTTTATGGGAATGGCTCATTACTCTCTAGATCCCCCTATTACTTCAGCATATTTTCAGAAAGCTAACAGTCAGACTGGGAGGTGTAAGAAAATTTTGCACATGATATATTTTGCTAGGGCTTTAATTTCACATAAGAGGCAAAATCCCAAATAGGTAAGTGGAGCTACTAGATTTTAGATCTAGATTTAAAGGGATTAATTATCAGCAATTTAAGTATAACAGCTTTCAGGCTATTTTTTGAGATTACTCCTCCTTCAAAGAAATCTACAGTGCTTTTTGGATACTGATTCCTGAAAAAGTCACAGGAAATAAGGATGAGGATTTGCAGCATATTAAACTACATGTGCCTTTAATATGGAGTAGGCTAACACCATGAAATCTATTCCTTTGTTT
Organism: Scolopax minor; assembly: GCA_028566535.1. Lineage (NCBI taxonomy): Eukaryota > Metazoa > Chordata > Aves > Charadriiformes > Scolopacidae > Scolopax > Scolopax minor. The sequence continues at coordinate 18,826,525 of JAOXNG010000001.1, read as the reverse complement.
CTCCATGATAATTAGAGGACATGTGCCATTCTGTAAAAGCAGGCAAAGGAGACACAAAGCTAATCACCTTAGAGTAGTTACTACAGTCTCAAACTAAATCTGTCTCATTTTGTGAGTTGCTTATGATTCTTATTTTCAATCTCATATTTTGCATTGTGATCGCATATCAAGAAATGAGACAATCTAGAAATAATCCAGGATGCTAAACTGGCTACAGAGAAGGGTTTGCAAAAGATTGTTCATGATCCCATCTACCCTGGACATGGCTGTTTCCACCATATTCAGGAATAAAATATGCAAGCATGTGAGTGCAGGTGAGAACTAAGATCAGGTAGCTGATAATCATGTGCCCTTTGCCAACCCATTTATTATAAGTAGGGGAAAAAACCCACAACAAAATGCAGGTTTATGTACTACTTGTATAATCCCCCCACATCTAGTCTGCTCCTCTCCCTTAGATTATTGGTTTATCCGCAGTTTATTCTTTCCCACCCCAGATTCATCTTTCGGTACCAGACATATTTCCCACTACAGTTCCCATATTATACCATACTTCATACATATAACATATATCATATATCAGCATATAACACATTCTTGCTTCATACTTCTATCAATACTATCCTTTCAAGTGCCACTAAGTCTCTCAACCTACACTACATTGATAGAAGGATGAATTAGTACACGTCCATAGAGTTTTGTATACGTGTTTGAACACTTGGTAAAATACACTTCTCTCAAATATATTCCTTGGGCACAGACATACCAGAGATGGAAGAAATTCTAAGGTTTATATTTCCATGCCCTGCTACTTTTACTCTCCATGATGGTACACATTTCTGCATCACAGACTGAGGCTGCTACTGTATTCCTCTTCAGTTCTCTATTTACATAAGAGCCGTACTGTTCTCTGCTCTTTAAAATTACCAAAACGCAATGCAACAAGAAAACAAGCACATTAAATAAACATGTTGGAAATACCCCTGAACTGGAAAATTTATGGCTTTTAAAGTAACACCATATTTCATCATGCTATGCAAATTGAACCTATTTCCTTAGAGTTTATTGTTTCTTGGTTTCCGTTTACACATGAATCTGCTTACTTTAACCAACAGCTGGAAAAGATGAATCATCTAGAATAAAACCTGTGGGATTGCACTGGAGTTCTGCACATACCATTGCATGGTCTTAAATTCATATATGTCATAAATGGCAAAAAGGTCAGCATTTTTCTGAAAAGCATGAGAAATTTGCACACATTGCTAAAATGTTCAAAAGTGTATCTATTTCCCCTAACATTGCCAAGCAGCACAGCCTATGAACTCAACGTTGCTATTTGGTTTTCTTCTCATCAGAAAAGGCCAGGAAGTCAATACAGAAAGCTCACTTTCCATTTTCCAGGACACAGACAGTACATAAATGTATAGAATCACCCCTGATTTGTATCTGACAAAGAAGAGAAAAAACTGAAACAGCACAAGCAAGATAGAAGTTTCAGTGGTCTCTAGGTTTAGGTATAAGAGACATTTGTCAGGCTTTCTCATTGGCTTTGTTACATAATCTATTTACAGTTATAATCAGTGGTAATTAATAGATTACCTATAGTCTCTTCTGCATCTTCTTTCCCCTTCGGTTCACTAGTAGATGTGTTACATATACATGCTGATATTTAAATACTAGACATTCAAACTAAATCTAGGGAACTTCTGAAATTCTTACAAATTCTGCTGTTTGCGCTGTAAACAAAACATGTAAACAAAATGACGACACAAAATGGCATCAGGATTTGGCATGAATTATCTGCTCACCTGCATGCACCTTTAGTGCATCCTCTTTCTTAGTCAAGTGCAAATTCTGCAGGATTTCTTTTTCATTTGAAAAAAACCCAAGCATTCTGGGGCTCTTTTGTAGCATCAGCCACCCAAACGTGAACTGAGTATAAATGGATGTAGCTGGGACTCTGTAATCCTCACAACAGCCAGCTCTAGTGCCTCTGCAACTATTCCGAGCTTCACTAAGCCGCAGAAGAATAAGACCTGACTAGAATTTTATTGTGTTTACTTGCAGATACTGTGAGCATTATGGACAATACAGTCAACTAAGAAAAGTGTGGTAAAGGCATCTGAAAGCCATGATTTGGCTGCTTATGTGCTACAGGTATAATATTTTGTAAAATACAGACTTGGTTATCAGCAGCCCAACTACTTAACTGTGCATGTTTGATGGAGAACCCCATCAGCCTCTGCATAAATAAGCCAGCAATAAAAGGACACATCTTTGAAAAGTCTAACAGCTGGTGCAAATTACAGTGTTTCCCCTGTATCACAAGATTATTCCCCATATCTATGCAGAAGAAGGTCACTCCATTTCAGGAGGAAATTTAATATTCCAAAATCTAATTTCAATCTGATTAAGAACAACAACAACAAAATTCAAATACTGAAATGCTCAGTTAAAGGGGACACATTTATTGGATGTTAAAGCCCTGGAGCAGTTTGCATAAAAGATCCTGGTTACAAGGTCAGCTCCTGAAAGGCTGTGGTCTCAGAAAGCCCATATTTCCTGCAGCAAAGAGGCTGTCTTGGCACTTTGCCACTATAATTTGTTCTTGATATTTTGGCCAAATTGGACCATTTCTATGAAACATTCCTGTTTAGCTATTCACTACATTCCAATGAAATACGCTGAATTTTATTACTTCTTATTTTTTCTCAATGTTGTTGAGCTCCTCAATTTCACTGAACTCAGGAACCACTCCACTGCTTACGGACAAAGGGGGCTGCCTTGGAATGCCATATAACACTGAAACAAAGCAAGCTTGGTAGTGAGAAGCAATATATTCTATTAACTCTACTGATCAAACTTATCTAGATAAACGGGCAGACTCAAAACCTCCTCTTTGGGACAACACAGGACCACAAAAAATTCTTAATTTGAATTCAACTGGCACTTACAACAGGGCCTCACTGTATCAATCTTCTAAGAGGTAGCAGGCTTGGAATGCAGTTCATGCAGTCTTGCAGTAGCTTCAACTGTGGCAGCTGCAAAAGAGCTGCAGTGCAATTAAAAATCGGGATTATCTTTTTCTCACCCTTACAATGATTGATTTCAAATCAAGGCTACGAGTGAAATCAAGAACTTGAAAGTAAAGCAGCAAAGTATAGTGAATTCTAAGGCCTTCTGAGTCCTACTTTTGTAGGTTTTATAAAATAATACAGCATAAAACCTTGAAGAATTTTGAGAAAATATATTCTGCAGCGATATAGAAGAGCTGCATAATAAAATACAACAGACTCATTGCTCAGCAATAACCAACATTTCCTCTAATGAGGGGTAGATATAACATGGGTCAGGCCATGGATTTCATCTGATAGCCCCCAAATTAAGCAAAAACATAAGGAATAAAGGGGAAAAAAGTCTTGGCTTACAAGCAACTTGCTAAAGCACAGCACTTCAAACCTGCATCTTAGATGTCATTTCACTGGCTTTGTTATCCCCTGTAATCCATCAATATAATATGGCACATCAAAGCTAGACTCTAATCTTTTAAATTAATATTTTATAAAGATTGCAAGTGTTTTGGTTAGGCTCCTTGGAAATGCTTTTTATCTTAACGAGTGGAAGGCAGAGCACAAGGTGCATGTTTATAATTTTATTGGTGCACTGCTGACATTACTTTCTTGACTTAACAAAACTAAGATACTGCAATTGCAGTTAGGATTTTATTTCTCTTATCACTTACTGGCTATCAGTAAAGCTCAGATAATGCTTCTCTGGATTAAAAACTGTCACCAGTGAAGTCCCAATAGCAGTATTCATAATAAATTATTTTACTAAATTTTTATTCAGTTTGAAGCATTCTTAAGAGCATTGTCAACTTATGGAATAGAAACACAACATATAGTACAACAACATTCAAGAACAGGCCACAGAAATTTTGCCATTCTCAGATTTGTGACTGCTTCATACAATATTTTGAAATGAGGAGGATATATATATAGAAAATAATGAATGCAAAGCATTACAAAGTCCTTATTTTGTGTTTTGTGGCAAAATTATTTTTATTTAGGGAAATTTGCCAAGACGGAAAATTCAAACTCCCCTGATAAAGGAGAGATGTAGTTAAGTTCAGGTAAGGCAGTGTCCTTGGGAGCACACAGATGCTCTATCTATATAGAAAATTTAGTAAGACTCATGGGATCAATGCTGCAGTTTAAGACACTTGGTGCCGAGAACCCAGTATCAACCATATATGGATTTTAGACTCCAGACTAGATCTAACCTGCCTCTGCACACTGAGCATCCACTTATAACTGGCCCACACAAGGTGCAACCATGGAATACTGAGTATTACCCAAAAAGAATTTAGCTTGTAAGCTCTCAGACTGGCCTGCAATGTAAAGTAAATCACAATAAATGGGGATGACCAGGAGATTTGCTCTGAAAATATTTTAGGCCACTATGCATCTCACCTGTGCTTGTTTTGGATGAAAATACCTAAAAAAATATCTAACCCTATGATGCTTGCTTGTATTCAGTGATAGGAGGAATGATCCACGGGAGATGTAAGGTTTCTAGACCCATTGAATTTCCATTCCAGTAGGTACAGACCTGACCTGTCTCTGCTCCCTTTCTGGTATTTATGACAGCACAGCAGCTGAATTTCATAGAGTTCAAATAGTAAATGTTTATACCATACCACAATGACCTAGAAATTTGTGAATAGTGCTTTCTATTCTGAGGTCGATTCAAAACTTGTCGGGCTGAAGCAGATTCCAACTCTGTCCCATTTCTTAGATTAGTGTTCTAACTACTAAGTGAAAGGTGGGTAAACAATGACACTGCACTGCCTTATTTTGCAAAAGATATGATCCTGATATTTTGAGCCTTCATTCAGCCTAGAGATGAGATTTCCGGAGGACTGAAATTTCTGTCACTGGTTTCTTGTACTGTACAGTGTCCAGCTTAGCTAGACAGGTTCACTGTCTGAACACCTTAAAAGTCTTTTCTACTGGCCTGAAAGAGAATATACAACATTTATTTTACAACTGAATACAGAGTCGTGACTTGGATACCCTGGGGTTCCCACCTCTGATGGTTAGTAATTAAAATATGGTGTAGATTTATGCTAGAAAGACTTCTCTGCTGTTTCTTTTCATTAAAACATAACATTTTTTCCTTCTTTGGCAAAAATGAAAGAAATTTTTGGGGCAGGTTTCAATAAAAACAAGACAGATATGTGATTGAGAAAAGGCATGGTGTTGGTGACTTCAATATCTTATAAATTCAGCTTCCACCTAGTCCTTGAGTTATTCAGGATAGATTTTTCTTTGTTTTGTTTTATAATAAATCACCTTTATTCTTCATTTGTATGATAATATAGTTTTAGATCTATGCATATTTTGAAGACAAAAGTACACCCTCTTTCTAGTCAGAGAAAGATTCCTGGAAAAGACAGGTTGAAGAAGAATCATAGTTTCTTATTGCGTAGCTGGAAAATGTTGATTTATATCTTTTCTACTGTTGGCTCATTAGTTGCATCCATATCTTTTTCCACTACAAGTCCCCTAAAATGATTTCCAATTTGTTGGCAGAGTTTGACCACTAGATGTGGGGGAGAGAGGAAAGCTCCTCCTACCTGCAATTGAGTATTAATCAATCATAGTTTGCACTACATAAAGAGACAAATCATTCTAATCAAAATGGTGATTTACCAGACTACAAGCTAGTGAGTTGTTTTGTGGTTGTTTTTTCCTTTCATTATATTAACTAAAAAAGATGTTGTTGTTTTAATCATCATTCACTAAGTGATAGAATCCTATGTAGCTCTGGAATAAATAACAACCTACTCCTTACATTGTTTAACAAAACTAGAATACTGCCCATTGGTCTCAATAGCTCTTATAAGCCTTCTAATCAAAGAATAACTTACAGTAAAAAAACCCCAAACCTATCAGGTTATATTATTTTGAAACAGCAGAAGATAGAGTAGATAGGACTGGGGGTGACGGGGCCCCCCCCGTGCAGCCCTTCCTGCTGCCCCTCTATACCACATCCATCGCAGGAAGGCCTTACCAATGCACCAAGGGACAGTTGCTGCTGTAGTCTAGGGGTGAATCCAGCTAA
>JAOXNG010000001.1:18790044-18803548 GCA_028566535.1 Scolopax minor | reverse complement strand
ATTTTTAAAAAAAAAAAAAAAAAAAAAAAAAAAAGCAGTAGCAAACAAGAAGGTAACAGTTTCTGGCAGCACAATTTTCATGTGTGAACCCACTCTGGGGCTCAGTAGTCTTGGTAGCAAAAGTAGAGATGCATCCAAGCAAATTTTAACTTTCCTGAGGACAAAAGGACGGGGTGGGGGAGCACTATGTGTTTAAAATTAGAAACTCTTCTCAAAGCTGATGATTACAGTTAAATATAAATGAGGGAATCCGGCCCATGACTGTCAAACAGAAACAGCTTTACAGCCCTAAGGGCCTTTCTTAAAACCATCTGAGTTCTAGCCTGCTATGAGAAAGGTGATCAGTCACGCATCCCACAGGGGAAAAAATACTTAATAAGATTCTTAAGATATTTGACCCAAAAGATTTGATTTAATATTCTTTATATAATATAAAATTATCTTGCTTGATTTTGTCAGAAGTCCCTGAGGAGCTATTGCATAGTCACAGCCACTGTATTTTTTTAACTGCCCATTTCTTCCTCAAATGAACCTTGCTGAAGATGCCTACTCATTTCCGTGTTCAGAAAGGTCACTCCTGATTTTGAAATGGATGAAATAAAAAAAAACCACACCTGATATTCTTTGTCTGGCTGTTATGATTTACTCATGTCCCTGTTCTCTTGTTTCTTTTCTTCCCTTCCCTCCCCCTCTTTTCCCTTTTGGCTCATACTCATTTTGTGCATGGATTCCTGAGGAGAAAAAAAAAAGCCTCAATGACGCTTTTTCTCTTTTAACAAGTTAATGAAGAAATAATAGTCCAGGATGAAACTATATTGGAAACAGAGTCTTTTTCTTTATCTGACAGATACAAGCAGCCTGTCTTCTAATCAACAGCAAGATACCTCACTGGAAATTCTGCCAATGCTACTTCTTTTATTCAATGGATAGTCATTCAATCAATATGAAATGCATCTCAGCCAAGAAGGAAGCTAAAATTTATCAATCTTAAGTGATCTGGAAAAAAAACCCCAAACAATAGGACAAAAGTCATGAAGTATATAGGCTTTTTTTCCCCTCCTTATTTGCATTTTTTCCCTCTGGTAATACTTTATGCCAGTATAAATGAGTACATAATCAATGCCTGAGATTCCCATTTATTCTTCTAAAAACCTACAGGAAATCACTCAAGTTCTTGCTCTTGCAACTAAAACATCTGCACTGCCAGGGATTTATTTCATATTACACTCTTAATTAGCTCATATGTGCATAATATTTGAAGATGAAAAATGTCTTTCCTAATACAAGCAGGCAGAGTTTTCAGTGTCTCAAATCCCATTTATTTTTCTTTCAGATATGTTATAGCATATGAAAAATCAGGGGGCTGCCTGAAAGACTATGTATATTAGAACCAAGGGTTCCTACAAGCAATATTTAATGTCATGAAGTAATAATGAAATCTCTGTTGTGCAATTATTTACTTACAAGAATTCTTACTCAAAATGAGAACGTGAACAATGGCTTAAAATTACAGTGGACATTTTCATTGCTTCTCCCAAGTCCACAAGCGCTTGATGTTATCATTTGGGTAATATTTCATTTTGGTCTGTTGTTTTGGGGCCTTCTTTTCCCTGAAGATTGGACCCCAAAAGAAGCAGGGAAAGCATTTTATATGATATATCACCAGGTTCTGAAAGACAAGAAACTGAAAAGGGCTTTTTTTCTTTCCCCCCTCAGATCTTTTGCAGTTTCTACAATCTTAGGTGATCTCTAGTTAGCTATTTTTCAGGCAGAAAAGACTTTTTTTTTTTTTAAAGCCATCAGTGACCCTTTGAAATTGCCAAAAGATTTCCATTGTTTCCAGATTTTAATGACTTAAAAAAAATTCAGCTTCAGTTTAAACTGTCAAAGCTCATTCTCAGCCCAAAAATAATTTAAAAAAACATCAGAAATGTCTTGCTGACACTCACTAATTTGACATGACGAGACACAGTGATTGGGAGGGGTGGAAACACATGATTAGCAAAGCTTTATAGTGAAGCAGCCACAGCACATTATGTGCAGATTCCTCTATACCATAGCTACATCTCCCTCAGTACCAGCCTGGCTGATAGGAGACACTGTCCTGATTTAAAAACACATACACAATGCATCTACCCTATTTTTTTTTTCCAGAGGAAAAAAAAAATAAATTACCAAAATCAACAAGAGACTGCAACTTGATACTTTGCTTGGCTGACAGGGGAAGAACTGATTTCACCCATCAGTAGAGATGGGAACACAGGAAATGAAAAATGCAATACAAAAATAAAACAGACAGTGACTGAAATTTTACATCTGGACATGCTCAGTGATGATCTGCTAAGATTTTGGCAGAGCATAATGAAGAACCATCTTCTTTGTGACCTCGCTGCACATTTTCTCTGCCCAGCTTGGCAGGCACATCTGCTCCTGGAACAATTTGCATGAGGCAAATTTTAATTGAGTCACTGAAACACATAGCCATAGTCTGCAAAACCAGACCAACCCTGCTTTTGCATCAGATCCAGGGAAAAATGCAAATGAGACAAAATAATATTTTGTCCAGTAATATTGAAGTATTTCTAATCTTTGTTGGTTTATATATTTCAAAACTTAATAACCTTCTCTTTCCTTTTCTGAATAATCTTTTTCTTTTCTCCTGCAACAATATTTTTATTACAGTATACACTGATATGCTTTTTGCCCTATTAACCTGCTCTTCCAAAGTGAATAAAACTTAGTAATCAAGTTACCCAGCACAACAACAGCATTAGTAAAAATGCTGGGATTTCAGACAACTCCAACCAGTTGTCTCAGTAAAATGATAATTTCACCCCCACTTAAGGATGGTTAAATTCTAAAATGAGAAAACCTGTTTCAATTTCTCTCTTATTTGAAATAACAAAGAAAATAACAATATTTTTTAAAAATTACATTAAAATAGATGTTCTTCTAACATTTTACTTAAATCTAAACGCTGACATGAAAGTTCCCATCCAAGAGACAATCCGATATAACCTATATCAGAGTGAAAGTTTTTGACCCGTAAGTAGAGTACCGATCCTGTAAACTATATTAAGGACTATATATGTATGTTTGTGTGTATATACACAGACACAGATCACACCGCGCATTGTGTACATAATCATGGAGTTTTCACAGCCCTGTCAGTGATCAGCACTATCTCAAGATGACAAACAGGTAGCTACATACAAGCAACTCACATCTGGCTCCCATGCTGGAACTGCAGTATGTGGCCAGTCTGTTGACATGAAGATTTTGAGGTAATCCAAATTCTCTGTCAGACAAAACAAAGCAGCAGGGTTGTGAGAGCAACACTGCAGTCTGCCACAGTACTGAGCCAGACACCTAGCGCAGCCCTACCCCACAGCACAAAAGATATTAAGGGAATTTAAACAGCCCACTGAAGAGTTGCTTTCAGAATAACCCCTCTAAGCAGCTCCACAAAGCACATAGCATACAGTTCTGGAGCTTGTCCAGATGGAGGTGTTGAAATGTGGCTCATGTGGCCACCTTAATCTACCCTAGTTAAACTGGTTAACTGGTCAACTGGTAAACAGTGGTCTGAAGCCTGGGGAGCTCCCTGGCCAAGCTCTGCCTCTCCACACTGGTTTGTAAGATGGCCTGAGCCCAGGCGACCTAAAAATGCTCTTTGCCCTGTCAAAAAAAGACAGCAGTAGCCTTCCAGGAAGGACTAGAGACAAGCTTTCTGGCCACATGTCAATAACTCAAATACAAAAAATTGTATTGAGTATAAAACACAAAATTGGAGACACCAGACATGACGTACAGGACTCAAGCAAGTTTCAAGGTAGGTGTAGATAGAAACCAGTCATCTTTGTCTTTCTCACAAGTGTCCATCCACCCAATGGTACACCACGTCTATATGCACACAGCTTTTCTCCTGTGGAACCACCTGTTAAAGGTCCCATACTGAGGACAGGGAACAATCTCTATATTCGGAATAGACTGTTGCTGCTTTTAAACAGGAAAAAGGAAATTGGCTTCCATAACCAATGCTTTTAGAAAGCATCAGCATCCTATTAGTCGTAAAACTATTTATTTAATAATGTAAATATTTTTCACTGGATGCACACAGAGTTTGTTTAATAAGCAATTGAAAATCTAAGCAGAAAAGCAAAAATCAGCAGTACATTTAAGAAAGGAAGCAGGAAAAAACTTTGTAATTGTGAAATGGGGCTGAATTAACACTGTCAAAGGAGTTCTAAGTTTTGCTGGTTTTAATCCCATTCATAGTTGCTCAGTTTTAGCGGACTGATGAAGTGCTTAAAAATGTTTTTATGTTTTGTGTACTATATCCTTTCCAGGCATAACTATAAAGCTCTCCATAAAATGTGGCTATACACCTAGAAAAGAAGCCACCTATTTTTCATTTTCATTCAAATATTGCAATACGCACTATGGTTCTCATGCGGTACTGGCTGTAGACCCATTAGGAATAGGAAATTGAGTCAAGAAAGCATGCAGGTATACACAGTGTTTTCTAAATACAGAGATCAGGCCAAAAGCCAGCACACTGTAAAATGGGAAAGCATCCAAAAGAGAGCTTTATGCTGTTCTCAGGCATAAATATTTATCAACTAGTGCAAGAGAATGTGACATTCCTCCACAAGCAAAGAATTTGCTCAGAAAGCATTCCAGAAGAGACAGAGGGGAGAGAGAAAGAAGAAGGGAGAAAAAAATCCCACACCACAAAAAAACTGTTGCCTTTATGTCAAGCTGGGTTATAGCATAGAGCCCCAACTAAGAGGCTGAACTAATCACTGTTACTTTTGTTGTCAGGGAGAATGAAGCCTCTTCCAGAACACCAGCCATCTCCCTGCCTTGCCAACCACTGAGTGAAACACAACCAAAATGGCAAAAGATCATTACACCGCACGAAAGCTCAAGATAATTTACAAGTTGATGCATGTGCTAAATGAAAACAAGCAGGCTGTGAGCATGAACCACACTCATCTCATTAAAGCATTACACACCTTTTCTAGCTTTCATTTACTTTCCTCTCAGAGAAACACAATCAGCTTGCTTAGTTTCCTAATGAGTATAATAGACAATCATGTAAAGTAGCCTATTGCTGAGTAAAAATGCAGTGGAGAACTGCAGGCAGTCTATTAGATGTAAACTTGCCTAATTCTTTAATTATGTGTCTTTGATCAAAAGCAGCTCACTTGGAAAGATTTTTTAAAAAGCAAAGTAATGAGTACTCACCTTTCATGTACAGCATTGACTGTTAGGCAAAACTGATATAACGTGGTATTGCTGATTGTGTGTCAAGCACACCACTAAAAATTGAGATAATAAATGTTACTTACAGCTATTAAAGCTTTTCTTTTTTTCAGACGCAGGCCTGTAAGAGCTGTTCTGCACTTCTAGCTTTTCTTTCCATCTCTGTCAAGAATCTCAGGGAATTTTAAAAAGAGATAATTGAGGCCATTTATCATTTTTTTTTCTGCTTTGTCCTCAACCCTTTTCCTTTCCTCATTAACCTCAAAAACTCTATTGAAGATCTCTCTCCTATTATTTCTAGCACCTTATACTGTTCCTTGGACTTCATCTTCTGACAACCCTTAATCTAGACACAATCTCTTCAAGCATATCCTACCTGGTACCTATTTATCACATATGCCTATTTCCTTCTCATCTCCTTCCTACCTGGTCACTCAAATAGTTTTCTGTGTTCAGGCTTGGTGTCATATTGTGAAAGGCACAAAAGAGCTGCAAAGTTGATGTTATTTGCTATTTAGTTTTTACAATCACACTGAATTATTGGCCTGGAGGTGGTGTGACAACTGAAAAAGCTTCAGAAACCACCGCTCCAATTTTTTGCCTACTAAGCATTAACTAGCTTCTATAATTTTTGACTGGGCACGACTCCAGACCACAGTGTCAGGTGCTCGCAATGAAATCAGTGGCCCCATAACAAAACCAGAGAACTGATCATCAAATGGCTTTGATCTCAGCCTGAAACACATCCTGGCAAGTAGGGTCTACAATGGAGTAAAAAGCCTTTTCCAAGCAGTAAAACCGGGAGTTAAATTACCTACATATTTTGAATAAAGAATTGGAACTATTTCTCAACCCATCCTAAGTATATTTATACAAACATATGTAGCCATGGGAAAGGGGAAAGTAAACTTAAAAGATGTTAGTTATTATTTCTCCTTTATACTGTAGCATCACCAAGCTTACAATTGATATCAAAGCCAGGATTAATTCACACGGCCTGCTTCAATCTGACTTTTTCAGAGGGAAAAAAAAAACAACAAAAAAAACCCACAACCAACTAACCAAAATCCCAAACCAAAATGAAAGCAGCTAAGAGACTGGATTTAGGGGGAAATTACAGGAATGCATAGAAACAGTCTGTGCAGCATTCCTGCAGTTTATTGCACATCAGGAAAATTTGCAGTTACTGATGCAATCTGTAGCTACTTTACAGAAACTGCTGTTCCTCTCCTGCAACTGTGTCTTATACACAGAAACTTCTGAAAATATTAAGTACCCCAACTTGAATTCAATTTAATTGAGCCTTAATGCAATTTTTTCTTTTCTATAAATGAAAAAAAAAATCTTATAAAAATTTCTGCTGCCTTCAGATTCACCCCAAGATGTATCTAATGCCCTACACAACTGCGTGGTTTCCCTTCACAGTCCAGGTCTGCATTATAAAGTTTCTGTAAAGAAAACAAACTACACATTGGATATAAAGTTCCTGATTTGTCTTGCTTCTCAATACAGAGTTTGTGCAGATTATTGTTTCATAAAAATAAAAAATAAGTGCTTAACACTATTGTAGGAGGGCTTACTAAACTCCAAAATGTTAAAAACAAACAAAAAAAAAACCACAAAAAGAAAATATCATATATACAATTCTGAAACCATATTTTAACTCCATATGTTCACTTATTAAAATTCTACAGTCCAGAATCTATTCCAGCTCCTAGAAATAACAGCCTATACTGTTATACTGTTTCTTTTTGCAGTTTCTTCTCTATGTCAAACATAATGACCAAATTCTCTAATACCCTTATTAGGATACATGTAAATCAATATCATATTTTGCCACACATTGCCTCAAAATTTCCTTTCTGGGTAAACACATACATGCAATTACTAGAAGATCATCAAGTTTATTTACAGTCAAGGAATTTTTCCCTTACTTGCATGAAGTGTTGATCTTGTTCTACTTTTAAGACAGATTTTTGGAGAGTTTTCAGCAACATGTACAAGACATTAGTAGTTTCTGACTGTGATGACTGTTCATCATATAATTTATATTAATGTTAACTTTCCGAAAAACAAACAGAAGTTTTTATAAAAGGCAAGAATGTTTGAAATATTCTTCTAATTCAAATTCCACTTACTGCTCAGAATCATAAATTACATCATTAAAAAGCAGCCCAAGTGCAAATACTGATATTATGTTAAAGAATGAGATTGACAAGAGTAAGAATTGCAATTATGACATGCACTAAGCATCTGTATTCCAAAGCAAATGAAAAAAATAATTACATTTCCTATCACTGCAAATTGATAGTATTCAAAAAGTAAAAGAATTCAGTTTTCTATAATTTCTAATTGCCTCTCACTATGATCTCTAGGAAATGGATCCTGTTTTATCTATTTTAAAGTCATAAAATTAGCACAGCTCTCTTGCCCCATAACTGTTTAGTCTCACATTTCTTCTTCTGACTAAGCTGTTTCATCAGTTATTGGCTGCCTGAAGCAAAGTGAAGCAAATAGTTTTCACTAAATGAACAAGCACATTCCATGCCAGCTTGTTCTGTACTGAAATACCTGTGGTGTTTCAATCAATAACACACGTGCAAATCTACTGAAGACAGTAGGAAGAGCAAAGAGCTACTAATATAAATTAAAGGGCTGAAGCACTGAAGGGAAGATATACTCTGTATTTTTTTCCTTTTCTTCATTTTTTAATGAGATGCAAAATAATACAGAATTTGTCTCTTGAAAGTCCAGACTAAGTTTCCAGGGATAATAGCTAAAAGAAAATGGTTCAAAGAGTAATATAAGCACTTTTGATTGCACAGCCCTTAAAGCTAATATGAAATTGTATTTCAAGTTTAGAGTAAAATATTACACAGGAAAGCAACACGACTGCAAATACTAACATGAGATTGCAGACTTATTGCTCAGAATGCAGGTAACCATCAGTCTTTCTACATTTTCTTTGAGTCACTAATGTAACACAGACATTTAATTTACTAGTATCTTCGCAGTTTTACAGAAACAGTGCCACCCCGTGATTTTTCTCACTTTGTGATTTACTCATCTGTTGATTTAATTTATGCACATTTTCCTGATCTTCCGCAATGTTGTTTTTGCTTAAATATTAAAATGCATTTAAAAAAACCCAAAAACTTAAAAGCCTAATGTAATTAAGCTAATCATTTCCTTGCACAAAGATGGCCTGCATATGCGAGAAAAATATTCTATGACTTCATACACATATTCAAAAAATACAGGATTTTATAGCAGGGAAATACCACATACCTGCAGTGACATACTGGCAGATTTGTTTCCTTTGTGATAAGATCAGCTCAGACTTAGCCTTCATTGTATGTGCTAGAAAATTTTGTTTGTACATTCATTCAGTTCTCTGCACTAAATCCCTGCTACAGCCTCTGATTTTAGATATTTCACTTATTACCCTAAATGAGGAGCATGGTGAACCAAGTTTCCTTTGTCATGCATTGAGAGAGACCCTTTTCTCCATAGAAAGTCACTCAGCACAACTCAGGACATCTGTTTGAAGGTTCTCATGTCTTTCAGGTGCTAATAAAGGATATTTAAAGAGACCAAGGCCCTAAAACTGGGGCCTCTGAAAAATACCTGAAGTTAGGTGGATTCAGTCTTGGCCCTAAACACTGCTGACACACTGAAAGGAATGCATGCAGCCATGGAATGGGTGGGCATCTCATGAAATGTCATATACATTGTCCAATCAATCTTAAAGAGTTCATAACGTACCACAAGGATCTTAAGTCTTTCAGTTCTGAAAGTCTGCCTGTTCAACCTATTCTTTTAGGTAGGTTTTGGAAGGAAGGAAGGAGCAACATCAGACATTCCTGACCTAAGCCAGAATAGCAGAGAAAAGAAAGGGACTAAGCTTCTTCTCTCTGAACAAAAGTCAAGACCTAGCAGTCAAAATGGGGTTTGTTCCCTTTCTGTCTGAACTTATTTATCTCTTATCTTCTCTATGGCACTATTTCCATGTCTGTATAATAAAGATAATAACACTTCCTCAAAAGGTTACTAGAAAGTTTAATTCATTAATGTGTGTGAAGTACTGAATAATCCTTAGAATGGTACTGTAGAAATGTGAAATATTATTAAACTGTCAGTTATTTTCCTATAAAATTAGACTCTTTTGTCTAAGTGAAAATAATTGGTCTGACAAGAAGATTGAGTACTTTTAAGTATAACATAAAAGCTTGCTTATAATGATGAGATTGTCAATTGACACCACACACTGTAGAAATTGTGGATCAAAGACTGTAGCATGGCAATGAAAAATTATTTTGGCTAGCATATTCCATTTTCCATTTTGACACAAAAATAAAAGAAAATACAAGGGACACTGAAACAAATGCACCTCTGAGAAATCCGTACCAGCTTGACAGCTAAAAATACACACCTCCACTCCTAGAGTTTCTGATGGATATTACAGGAGTTAAACTTCAGAGTTCTTTAACAGACATCCAAATCTATTAATGCAAGTTTCAAGGAACTGCACACAGGGAGATGAACTATCAGAATTAGAGAAGATTATTGAAGAGATATTTGATACCTGTAAAAGAAGGCTACTCTTTTATCTCATGGGAATTCATGAGAAGCACTTTTTCAGTCAGGCTGAGTTCATTATAACAGAAAGTATGTTTGAAGAAGACAGGTTATGAGCCAAAGAGTGGTAACATTAATGAATAATCCAGATAAGCAGGAAAAATACCATGTGTTCTTTTAACCACTTCATTCTAGACAGGAGCCATGGCAGAAACTCAGTCTGCCTCCTACCTTTCTAATCCTTAATTGTGATCACAAAAGTTTGGCAACACCACTGCTTCCCTAGTGGGGAATTACACTGTGTAAAGAGGGACAAGGTAGTGTGTGAATGAGTAGTTAAAATTCTTCTCACCACATCTCTTACCTTCAAGGGAGTAAAGACCAGATGTTACCTTTAACATAGATGTATTGCCACTGAGCCTCAGACACTGTTTGGTTCTGCAGCTCCCATAGCAACTGCTATTAAGTGCTAATAATATGATTAGGAGAAAAGAAAGAACTGATTAAATGACTAAAAAGTAATAGAAAGAGTGTACACCAACCCTGATAAGGGAGCATTATCTTTAAACCTGATGTTCTAGGAAATGTAACTGAAAACACTGATGATGACACGAATCAAAAAGGAATGAAGTACATCGAATAATTCATGGTGGAATAAACCCTGCTATCTCATATTTGCTGCGAGGTAGCAGTGTGCTAGATAGCAGAGTGACGAGCATGCCTTAAAAAGTATAGATCGACTGATAGATAAAAGAGCTGAGTGACTTGCAATCCAAGTGATCCTATCTACAAGCAAAAGAAATGGAATTTCTGTATAAAGTGTTCAAGCTGGGATATTTTATGATTGTACTAAAAAGGAAGAAACAGTCACAGCACAAGGAAAATAATACATGGTTGCAAAACAAAATTCAAGACTGTAATTCAGCTGAGGTCTGCTGATCCCACGAAGCTCAAAAGCACAATTCAAACAACTCCTGAATGACAATGAATGACTGAATTCCAGCCTCAGTATTTCAGCTAAAATCAGGATGCAACATAAAACAGCAGAACAAGACTCTTAAATCTGTTTCTTACAGTCTGCAGGTGAAAAATGTCAAAAAGCCAAAATGGCAGCAGCTACAATTTTTGAATTTTAAAAGGATAATTAAATGAAATAAAGGCCCCTGTACACAGACAGGAGATTTTAAAGGTTAATGAAAGTATAATAAAGATGGAGATCTGACTATGAATGCAACAGCGACTTGAAAAAACAAATGTTAATGATGGGTAGAAAAGAAAATTGATTAAAATAATTTCTGTTGAACTCTCCCCTTCCCACTTCCACTGTACTTTTTCTGGTCATTTATTAAACATACATAAAATGCACATACATAAAATATAAATACATATAAAATCAATGTCTAAATACAGACAGACATATCAAAAGATATTTTTACACCACAAATGATTGCTTAGCTGAAAAGCCAGTCGGAATGCAGGTATTGTTCAAAGAGAGAGTAATGTAACCACCTCCCATGAACCACTCTGAATCAGTAAGGCCTCTAAGAGAGCATGCATATGTTTATCAAAATAATAACAAATAGTTATTTCAGCTTTTCTAATTCACCTTTCTAAGTGTCCATAGCTAGATGAAATTTTGAGTAGCTTTCAGTAGCTATTCTATCTTTTCTCAGTATTTTGAAACTATCTAAATGTGTGGCTGGCAGAAACAACTTCCACATGATTATGAAGGTTTACTTTTCCAGCCAGGTAACTTGGGCAGTCAGACTGAAGGGAATTACAAACTTCTCACTGACTTTCAATTTGCTCAAGGTGGATGGAGCAAAGATATTTGTTGCTCCCTAGTAAGTTTTACAAAAGGTGTGACACACTGTTTGGATTGAAACAGTAAGTTTTAGGAATAGTTTATTTGGGCAAAAACCATCTAAGGCAACACTTTTAATTCTTCAGAGCTCTAGAATAAATAAATGCAACATATTTTGACAATGTCAGGTTATTCCTGAACTTCTTATTTTCCATAAAAGTATTTCTATGATAAAGCACACCCTTCCTCCTATTCATGGAATATCTCAAAAGATCCAAAAAGTCTATAAACTTTCCTTTAAATTTCTCAAAACCCACATTGGACTTAATGTCTATAAGAAATTATTTAAAACAATTTAAACTTCAATCTGGATTAATTACAAACATGTAAAATGAGTACAAAAAAGTATATCTATTTGGTTGCATAAAACTCGTTTACGGTATTACTATTCTCCCTCAGGGCAGCTCTGAAAGAATGAAAGCTCTTATGAATCTAAGTAAACCCTAATGTAACAAGTATTTATCCTGCATAGTGTATACAGATCTAATACTGTTCTCAATCAATATAAATAACAGTTGCTTAAATCTACTTTCTTCTTTCAGCAGAAAATAACCTCAGTAATATTCCTGGAAAAGGAAAGAAAAGTAAGGATCTTTATAAAATACTTTTACTGACAGAACAGCCAAAGCAAAGGGTTTATCTGAAAAATCCTCTAGCTCCAAATTCAAGTGGCACTATCTCAGCGGACCTGAAAGCCCTAAAATGTGTGTTTAATTTTATAAAGCTTTCCATCAACACAAAGAAATATAGTTCAGCAAAGCCTGCCTGGAATTAATGCTTTGGGCCCAGAAGCTGAAAGGTAAATTTATGTCTTTTTTTGCATAACCTTCTCCTTTCTAATAGTGTTTACCAAGTTGGATTGCAGATCGGTTAGAAAGGAGTCAAGCTGTTAACATTTATGTCTCCTTGCCAAAGCATCAGATTGACTGAAACGACAGCTAGCAATGGCTCCTCTTCCTAAACATGCACCTTCACCAGAGAACAGGAAAGCAGAAGTGTAGAAAATGTATGAGTAGTCCTAATCCTCTGAATATTATCTGCATAGGAAGAATTTGGGATGGTAGTAGGGTAGGATATATTACAGGAGGAATGCAGAGCATCCTCAATAAATTTCAGCTTTGGCAAGCATATTCTCACTAATTTTGTAATTGCTGACAGTTGTCGGTTGGCTGGGACCAAGCTACAAGAGGATTGTAGTTGAGAGTAAGTGAAGTAGAGAAACTGCTTAAATAGGGCAAAGGAAAAGAAAGGAATTCTCTGGCATCAAACATGAAATGAAACCATAAAAAAGCAGGATCCTGATACCAGTGATGGAAATAATAATGGAAAAACCTGTAATACATCACTCCACAATGTCTAGATGTGGAAGTAAAGGGGCAGTCCCCAAGGCAGCATCCAAGTCAATCAAGTAACATGCAGTCAATCGAGTGCACACGTGACCTACAGACAAACACACTGAGTGAGCTTGTTTTGACATGCAGACATACGTCCTAGACTGAGATTTGGTTGACTCAGTCGGCCATGAGAAACTACTGAATGCAACATGAAATTGTTGCAGGTAGTAAAGATTGGTATGAGAACGTGAGAAAAAGGGCACAGAGAGGTGGTGAAGTGGAGTCCTATGAGAAAGATCAAATTGTATGGGTACTTGAAAGGGAGAATTGGGGGCTTTTTGCAGAGGGAAGAGACCTGCTTTGTGGTGGTTGTTTTTTTATAAATCATTGCCTACTAATGTAAGCAGGAAGGACATGACCAATCTGAATAGATCCACAGCCATGCTTCTTCCTAGTTTTT
>JAOXNG010000001.1:18769032-18782145 GCA_028566535.1 Scolopax minor | reverse complement strand
GGGGGGGGGTGTGTGTGTCAAGAGGAAGGAGCCAGTCTTTTTTAGTGGTTCCCAGTGATAAGACAAGAGGAAATGGGCATACACTTGAACATAAGCAGTTCCATCTAAATATGAGGAGGAACTTTTTCCCTTTGAGAGTAGTAGAGCACTGGAACAGGCTGCCCAGAGAGGTGTTGGAGTCTCCTTCTCTGGAGATGTTCAAAAGCCGCCAGAACATGTTCCTGTGCAACCTGCTCTAGGTGGACCTGCTTTGACAGGGGGATTGGGCTAGATGATCTCCAGAGGTCCCTTCCAACCCCATATCATTCTGTGATTCTGTGAAATGCGTTGATCAATGTATATGAAACAACCAAAAAACAGATGAAGAAAAGATACGGCTAGAAATGAATAAAAGAAGACTGTTTCTCCTTTCATTCACTTTGATGTCCTGCTCTCACACTATTTTTTATAGCACATACTATCATTCTCAGTTGAAAATGTGACTCCTATTAGCATAAGTTTGAATTATTAGCCAACACAGAATGATTTCAAATTCCAGTTCTTACTAGGCAAAGACAATGACAACATCAAAAAATAATTGCTTTTTAAAGAAGTTCTTTTTTTCAAATTTGTTGCTTTCTTAGTCCATACTAGTCATTTTCTGGCCTGACAGGGTAGTGTAATACAGTGACTGACTGAAAAGGAAAGTTTCCTATGTTGCTCACATCCACTCTTAAGGACTGAAATTATTTACACATATTCATATTAAAGATAGTTTTAATTTCCTCTTACCTGTGTTTGTTATAGAAGCCAAAAGGCTGGATTTTATTTGTAAATATTAGGACTGTGTAGCCACAAAGAAATTCCAAACACCTCTTTCCTGCACAGCTGCAACTTAGACAGCTAGGATTGCTGTGTTTTTCAAATGAGAATTTACACATGTGCGGTGAAAGCTGAGCATAGAAAACTGTGGCAAACCCAGTCATGACTTGCACAAGACGTAAATTGGCCAGGACTCCTACAAAGATCAAGTGGCTTGTGTCAGTCATTTGGTTATTTAAATACTGGTTTTCCTTTACAATAAATAGCCATTATGAAAATACTAATAGGGGCTGAAAGTTATGGAATTAGACTGGTAGAGCCTTTGCAGCTTTTCTAGCATGAGGTTCTCCAAAATTTCTTAATAGCCATAGCATAACAAACTCTCCCTCTCAACAGAACTGGGTACATGCTAGGAAAGAAAAGATATGACATCACTTTTTTCCTGTCACTTCTGAAATGATTTTTACTTTAAATATTGCTGAAAAGACCAGATGACTGTAACTATGGCCTCTAATAGGGCTAAAAAGGGTGAAAGGTTTTTTAAATCTTACATAGGAATGATTTAGCTCATAAAAAAGCAACTTAAAAAGGTTGCTCCTACCATCTACCTTATTTGCTCATGAAGCCCACCTGTACTACAATCTGAGAATAGATTTCTGTATCGATTACATACATGTCTTCTATAAGCTCTACTTATGAAAAGAATATTTGCATACAAAAGGTAATAAAACTAAAAGCTCTAGGTATATTCATTCTCTGAAAATCTCAAATTTCCTCAAAAACTAAAAATATGCAGTATTTCTGTGTACTAAAACACGGGAGCTGTTCTGGAATGTATAACATTTTCATTCCTCATCATTATTTCTAGCAACTCAAAACAAGGTGTTCTGATTGTATAATGAGTATTTAATTTAGGTTCATATGCACACTCACTTCTCACAAGCTGAACTCCATCATAAGCATCATCTTCATTTAACTTACCTTGATTTTCCCTCAGAATCACTTTGGAGACTGCAATATACAGAAGCAATTAAAAGCAATTAAAAGCAAAAAGGGAACAGGTCAAGAAATAGGTGTAGAAACAGTAAAGAGTACTATTAGGAATTTTTTTAAAAAACACTTTTTTTTTTTATAATGGGCATATCATGATACCACATGTTTTTTTACAAGATGTTATGGATGGTCTATAATTTTCTAGATGATCTATAACTTCAGACTTTACTTTTTCTTGTTGCTTTGCCAAAAAGAACACACCACCACCAGCAGCCAAAACCCCCCAAAACCTAACACTTCTGAATATTAAAAATGTTCACAAGTGTCACTTTTAGCATTTATTACAGATTGATTGGTAATCAATGAGGTCCATAAATCATAGGCTACAACTTCCTTTTCGTAAAACGGATATTTTTCTCTCTCTCCCTTTTAAATTGCAAATCCTAAGCCCCTTTTTTTCCCAAAAAAAAAGAAAAAATAAAACAAGAGAGACAGAGAGAGGAGAGAGTAAGCATCATTCAAATCCTGCAATTCAGATAAGAGCATACAAATACTCCAGCATTTATCATTTCCAATTGCAATTGAAGTTACCCCTAGAATCATAGGATATATGTTATTCACGGAATCACGGAATTTTTCAGAGTTGGAAGGGACCTCTAGAAATCATCTAGTCCAACCCACCTGCTAAAGCAGGAATGACTGCATCAAGGAGAGTCTTGAAAATCTATAGAGAAGGGGACTCCACGGCCTCCCTGGGTAGCCTGTTCCAGTGCTCTGTCACCTTCACTGTAAAGAAGTTCTTCCTCATATTTGAGTGGAACTTCTTATGTTCCAGCTTGTGCCCGTTGCCCCTTGTCCTATCGCTGGAAACCACTGAAAAGAGTCCAGCTCCAACATCCTTCCACCCACCCTTTAAGAACTTGTAAACGAAGATAGGTCTCCCCTCATTCTTCTCTTCTCCAGGCTAAAGAGCCCCTTTGAGCCTTTCCTTGTAAGGGAGGTGCTCCAATCCCTTAATCATCTTCATTGCCCTACATTGGACTCTCTCCAGTAGTTTCCTGTCCCTCTTGAACTGGGGAGCCCAGAACTAGATGCAGTTTACCAGTTGTGGCCTCACCAGTGCAGAGTAGAGGAGAAGAATGACCTCCTTCGACCTACTGACCACACTCTTCCCTACGCAGCTCAGGATTCCATTGGCCCTCTAGGCAACAAGGGCACATTACAGAAATACTTTCCAGCAGGTCGCTACCTAACAAACACAAATTTTTTTTCTAAGTAGGTCTTTGACTGTATTGACTGTCTTGTTTGTAAGTACGTTTTTTCTCATGTATGACATTGCAATGCAATGATCACATGTTGGGAATATACTACAAAACTGGAAAACATCTGAATTTGTACTGTGATGAAATACATCCTCAAATGCAAGTAGGATACTAGACATTACAACTATGAATTCTTGATTTTATCTAAGGACTTACTATGTTGAAGACGAGTAGTAGAATTTTACTTCTTTGAGCACAGCTGTGATTTGAACCAGATTTTTTCAGTGTTAGAGGATGAACAAGCAGTTTGTTACCTCTGCCATTCTTTGAAGATGTGCTTAGTAAATCTAACTACTTTTACACTGAATTTTTGACCTTCTAATAATGAAAATTTCAAACACAAAATAAAAATAGGAGGGTTATGTTTTCAAACACGCAGAAAGGGATTAATACTTCCATTAATTACGTATCATTTATTTCTATTTCAAACTTCTTCCCAGTGTAAGGTAAAATGCAACACATACTTACAATTATGTGAATGATAGGAGGGAGAGCTTGTTTTTGCTGGTTTTGCCAATCACTACTAACACAATGGTGAGTAGATTAACAGATGCTACCTATAGTCTCTGGGGACATGCAAGTACATTAAGATGACTGCAATGCATCACTCCTGCTTACCATGTAATTAAGTTACAGTTTTCTGTATTTACTTTCATTAATATGGATTAGTCAAAATATCAATGCACAAATAAATGCAGACTTGCAAAATGTGTATGTCGATAAAATAAACATAACAGTCTAGTAACAAGGTAGGAGTCCAACTTCCATAAGATGCCTATTCAATACTGCGACTCAGTTGTCATTCACATGGGGAACTGAAGTTGTCTGAACTGTGCATTTATGGCAACCTCACTATTCTAATATGCTCTGGGAAATGCTTTTTTCAGTCCTCTGAAGGTGGACTCTTCTATTTGCTTGAACCAATTCTCTGGGATAACATGATATAAAAGCAAAGGTGAAAGGAGCTCTATGTGTGATGAATTAACTGAGGTAGGATAACTCATAAATGAGCCAAAAGCCCACAACAACAGACCACAGAGTCAGCAAAGAATATGACACATTTATAGTCAAGAGGAAAATGAAGTTTGAAGGAAACATAAAAGAAACCGTGAGTGTCTACTTGGTGAGAAACGATGTGTCCAAAATTAATACGGTTTTCATACAGTATGAGTGTGGTTTTCTTGCAGTACTTTGATATATACCTTTCTGACACACAAATATTGTGATCTTTAGAAACTTACTGTTCTTTCTTAAATGAATGTCTTACAAATAGGAACTAAATAGTTACTAAGACCCGAAGCATCTGGCCACAGTCCTTTAAAGGGGGACAGGCACTGTCCTATGTTGAAAAAGAATTGAAGGACTCTACGTTTATTTTCCCCCTTCCTCCTTTGCTCTCTCCTTTATTTCATTCCTCCATCCTGCTTTCCTTTTCCTTTTAAAATTAGTAAGTGTGTACAGTTCTATTTGTCACCTGTCAATAATTAGCTTTATAGAATATTATTCAGAAAATAAAAATTGTATGCAAAATAATGTTTTCATTCCCACCATACTGTCAAAGTCTTTGAGAGGGTAGAATTGTCATAAACTAATCAAGAAAAGGTAAGAGATTTTGATTTACTGACCTTTAGTTTATTATTACAATTACTGTCATGACGATAAATAAACAAGAAAAAAAAACATAGAAGCTGTATGATATAACATGTCTTTGGTTCTCTCAGAGAGTTAGGGGAAGAAAATATATGGGCACGTAGTTAAGTATTTTTATCTTGAAATATTAATATCTATCTGAATTTATACAAAGGAATGACAAATAACATCTCCTGGCTCAGTTATGTTTGCAGATTAGTACTGTTTGAGTCAGAGAGAATTAAGCTCTTTCACCTCCCACAGCAAAGGTAAAGGTGATGAGTTTCTATTAATAAAGCAAATAAAATCCTACACCACAGTAGACTATCACAAATAAATCATGCATTTCCAGCACCACGCATTAAGATGTTGTACATTAAAAATAAGACTGATGCAATGAAAAATGACTCAACCCTAAGTACAAAGACATAGAGATTTACAGCATTGTTCTACAGAGAACAAAATGGCTTACAATCCTGTACAGCCATTCAGGAAAAACAGACAAAATGAAAGTAAGTGGACTACTGTTTTCTGAAAAGATAGGAGGGTAACACAGCCTTCAAACATAAAATAAATTAATAATTACAGAAATTCATTCATCTGAGATTATTTTCAGCAAGTTCCCTGTTGGTTTCTTAATTGAGGCTAATAATGTATAATCTTTACAACTGGAAGTCTCAGAGGGAAGTTTACACTTCAGGAAAAAAAAAGAAAAGAAAAAGAAGTAGACAAAGTGCCTTAAGAGTAATCTAAAATCTCACTGGGCTAGATTTGAACAAGTGATATTGTAAGTCTTAGGAGAAATTCCTATCCAAGTTGTGCACTCAGTGCAGTTGTGGTATAACTACATCAACACACCAGAGCCCAGAACCATCGCTTTGTAGACACCTAATGCAGATTAGAATCAAATACTAGGCAGTGCACCTCAGTACTCTCTCTCACATAATACAGTAGATATTTCCAAAGCAAGTCTAAGTATTACACACATACACACATGCAAAATCCAAATACATATGTATAATCTCACAATATCAGGTAAAATGCAAAGATGATAGCTGTTTTCCTTTAAAAGGGGGATAGTGAGAGACAGCACTTTTCACATGGTTTTGCAACCAGCCAGGTATAGATTCAACAGTTGTCTTGCCCGTAATGCCTCACACCTCACTAACTTCAGAAACGCCTTATAAAATAGCCTCAGTGTGTTTTCCATTCCTGTTGTTGAGTATCTAACATCATAGTGGAAATAATTCAACCTACATCGAACACTAGAAGAAGTGACTCAATTTCTTAAACTTTCCAGTGCTTTTGCTGTTCTAAAATATGCTGGATTATTGGAAGTGACAAAATGGAAACAAAAGCCCTACTGTGAGACTAGGTAAATTGACAAAATTATTTTATTTAAAATATTTTGACTATTCCTGGCCTAATTCTGACATCTGTGATGATAATGACTATTTCCATGACTGTGATTCTGACACTGATTATCTTGTCCTGAAACAACAATTTGTGACATGGACAGACAACAGGGAGCACAAGGAAAGGGAAAAATGTATATTTATATGCATAATTAATAAATATAACCATGAAAGACACTGCATCATAAACATGAAATTTACTAAGTATGTATTTTTTCCACTAGTATTACTGCAATATACAGTGTATAGACCCC
The DNA here is from genome assembly GCA_028566535.1 of Scolopax minor. Taxonomy (NCBI): domain Eukaryota; kingdom Metazoa; phylum Chordata; class Aves; order Charadriiformes; family Scolopacidae; genus Scolopax; species Scolopax minor. The sequence goes on along the minus strand of JAOXNG010000001.1, from coordinate 18,775,731 downwards.
AAAGAAGAATGAAATATGCTCTAATGGAAGTTTTGTTTTTCCACTTGTAGACAAGAACTACTTTCATACAGTTCAGGTGGTATCACTTGGACTGTGAGAGACTACACAGTAACTCAGAACCCCCACTCCCACATCTAAATGAGGAAGCAAAATCGCGGAGCTGTAAAACTAAGATTAGGAAGTTTTCTTCTTGTTGCAAAAGAGCTACAAACAGGCACCCAACTCTCTTTTTTTTCCTTCTTTTAACAATAAAAGAAGCTTTGTCTGTTCTGGAAACTCAGATACTTGATTTCATCACTCCTCAATTCTTAGATCTTTCAGCCTGTCTTTTAGTTCTCTCTACACAGATAACAAACAATAGTTTGTAGGAAAGCAAAAGACTTTACTTTGAACTATCAAATGTTCTGTGGATCAGGACTTAGTGTTCTGACTCATGGCTGTTGAAAACATAATAACAGTATAAAAAATCTTTTTTTAAGCAGAAACAGAAGACATCTGAAGCTGGAGAAAAGGATGTAACTATGATATAACAACAAGGTTTTTTCCAGAGCACCAGCGTGTTGTCAATAATTCATTAACTTAAATATCATATTTGTCCATCTTGTTAAGAGTTTCACACTTTTCCTTCTTATAAAATCAATTCTTACTAATGCAATACTTAAAATGCAATAGTTACAGAAAGCTATCTGTCCAGTCTATAAAAAAAAAAAAAAGTTAAAGATTTATAATCTATGTTTCCCAAGGGAAGTTGCTGATTTAGAGATTCAGCATCCACAAAGCTCTTTCTGACCATGCCTTATTCCAAAATTTTATGAAAGAAACGGTCGCTTTTCCTTCTGCCAGTCCCATCCCTTGGACGACTACACAAGATTTTATCACAAAAAGATGTATCTTCCTAATACTGGCTGATTATCAGCTTGTGTTTGAAGAAAGAGGCTGCCAGGCAGTGAAAGGCAGCCACCTGCCTGTAGAAAAGCAAAACTGGACATTCAAAAGTACAATCACAGCTGATATCATTTTGGATTAAAGATATGTCAATAATGATAAGAATATTGATATTAAAATTAAAATAAAAATACAACCTCACAAGCCCAGAGCACTTTCTCTTCTTTATGTCTGGAATTTTAATTAAAAATTTTAACAAAAATAAGCATGACATCAGACTTGTAGCTATTATAGTAGGGCAAAGGAGAGTGATGCTTGTTTGATATGGTATTAGTAAGTTAATAATGTGATAAATCTACTTATTACTTAGCATTAATCCCAGAAACTATTCAGAAGCACTTGATAAAATCTGCCCTTAGAGAAATGACTTTCTCCTTGTTTGAGGAACACATCTAATTGGGTTTGAAAATGGCGTCTGATCCGCTAATCTGACAATTCAGAATGAATTGGTCTCTCAGGTTTTATATACTGATAAATCTAAAACTGCTGGGCTTTTGGTAGCATTCTCATTTTTAAGTGTTTTTGAGATGAATCAATGCACATTTGGACAGATCACTCTCACTGTTCATCTTGATTAATCCATTAAAGTTAATACTTTAGACCTCATCTGCAGCAGAATCTCCTTGAAAACCTGGGAAGGTAAGTTAATCATGGAAACAAGGTGATACCACATCACAGTCCTCCCCATTCTGATAACCTGACTAGTAGATCTAAAATGTTAGGGAATTATTTTTAAGACCCGAGGATTTGAGTTTCCAATTTAATCTTTGCATTATTGACTGGCAAGAAGTAGATTACTTTTGTCATCTGTGTGAGAATATAAAAGGAATTCAACTAAATGACTAGTAGACTTCAGTGCAGTATAAAAGCAGTGAAGAACATTTTTATTTAAGTAATGTTTGTAATATAAATATACATCAGTGACATACAAATATAAAAATTGAGAATAGTATCAATGTTGAAGACACTGACACACAATAAACACATCAAAATAAAAAGCACAAATACAGGACTACTCCAATGGTATTTTTTCTATGTCTTGCCACGTAGAACCTTATTTTCCTTCTTCTGTTCAAATAAAAAGTATCCAGTATTGGAGAGTAGTAGCAGTTATTGAATTTATGACAAAATGACTGATAAAGCAATGATAAAATGAGAGTAATAATTAATGTATTTATAACACAGGACCCTCTTGCACAATATAAAATACAGATATCAAAGAATCTCAGAGTAGCCACTTTCTGCATCAGGTAGTGTTTTAAAATTTAGGACACTTCAAAGTACATTTTAGTCTCCAGAAAATACTATTTTGAAAAAAAATATGAGCTTTTTATAAAGCTTAGGGAAGATGCCACCCATCCTTAAGAAGTTAATGATGCATTCAAGTAGTTATAGCATTATGTGATTTTTTTTTCTTCAGATACTCTCTTTAGGTGAAATCAGTGTTTTTGAAAAAACATAAGCATATATAAACACATGTAACTTGCTAAGAACCTATAATTAGAACAAGAAAGAATACAGGAAACGTCTGTCAAATTCTAAGTAAGCAGTTGTTTTAAGAAACAACTTAGGGTTTCCACTGAAACATCTGAGGTGTTTCAGTGGAAAGAGAGACACTGTGATCAGCACTGAGTCACAATTGTCATAAACAATTATGAGAAGTACCAAGAGATCTGGTAAAGAGAAAAAACAAACTGTTATGAAACCCCTTCCTCTGAACAGAAGTCAGCAGAAGGGAAGAATCCTCAGAGACCTGCAGCAACCTCTCAGTGCAAATGGTTGGGATTTACCATTTTGTAATGCTCCTTTTGGAGTTAACCACCTTTTCAATTAAGGAAATTCTTGTAAGACAATCCCTAACACAGGATAACCCTCAGTGAAGTTAGGCTGATGTACTGAGAAGTAGCACAACCTCAGATTTAGATTCGTCCAGAAAAAGAGGAATAACAAAATGAATGATTTGTGAAAAGTTTAGTGTGACTTGTTGAAAATTACTTAGAAATTTGTGGCACTGGTACGAATACAATTCAATTTTCCAGGATTCCATTTAAGAAACACATCTTTCTGCAGATTTTCTGCTTCTTTAATTCACTGCTGAAGGTTTAACATCACAGTGAATGAGCTCTGACAACACTGCCTGCTCTAACCTCATGATAGTCTCTGCTCACGTTAAGTATAGCCTTGTACCAACAGTCCCATTTCAATTTTCCATTTCAACTTTGCTATCTTAATAATATTCTTCTAAAACCTTTTTTTCCAGTCTGACTTCCTAAAGACTTGGTACTGTAGAATATTGCTGACTCAGCATCCCTGTTGTTACCATTTGAAGCCAAAAAGTTATTTAGCTGATTTCAAATAAGGCTGGCAAGGACCAACAAATATTTCTATAAATGCTGGCAAAAGAGATATCTAGATCATTGGAAGAAATACTGTGTGCCCTTATGGAAGAAAAGGTGGCAGCCTGAGCCTGTCGTGAGACATGACTTGATTGGAAGCTATGCTCCACACATCCATGGTTTGCTTAATATTACCTTTTTGGGGAAAGCAGGAAAGCTAGCAATTAGAAAAATGAGTCATCCTATGATATGACATCAAATCAACAGGAAGAACAGAAGAATCATAAGGAGATTTTGCATCTTTATCACAAAGACAAAGATTAATTAACTTTTGAATTAACTAACAGCACCAGTAATGTGCATTGTTTACATCAACATTGAAATAAAATAGACCCAGGGAATCTTTCTTAGTCATGAAGTTAAAAGGCACATACTTTGATTTTTCTCTGAGCCTCATGTAGTAAACATCGGGCTTAAAGGTAAAGTTATTAATTGCTTTTATTCTTGTTTGTTTGCTTTGTTTTCTGGTTTGAAGTGTCTGAAGTAATAGGAGTGTAGACTGCAGCCACTTACAGTGGTGTTTTGGTATTTTTTAGTGTGTAACTGTTTGTGTGGCATGCCTTGGGATAATACATGACAGAACATGGGAATATTTGATGGTGAAAAGCATGTTGGATAAGTCATGGAAAACTGTGGAGGGAGTCAAACTTGATTTTAATTTGTTCACACTGCTCCTTCAGGAATAGCCCCTAACGTTTGCTCTCTCAGGTACTGTCTGGCAGAGCAGAAGCTGGCCCAGACCACCACTGTGTCAGGGACCACTCTAATAAGCAGTACAGATGAATGCAGGCCAGGGCTCAAACTGATGTTTTACTTACTTTACTGGCCCTGGTTTACTTTCTATAAAGATCCCTGCCATAGAGCCAGCAGGATACAGAGTTGGGAGATGGACAGAGGAGCTGGATGTAGATGAGAAAGTGTCCAATGGGTTTCACTGATGTCCACTAACAGAAAGAACAGTAAAGTTTGGAAATCATAAATATATTTACATGGGAATATTGTTCTACCCATTTTTTCCAAGTTAAGTCCATATGCCTAGTTCTCTTCAATTTGACATCATATCCAACTGTTTTATTAATTTCTAGCTCTTCACTGTTGTCCCTTTCTGCTCACTTAGTTCCCATCTCCTCACCACTGGCTTATCCCAATTACCTCCCTTTCCTATCCATGCCCAGTATCATGCTTAACAAAGCAGAATGTATTATCTCCTTAGTCTCTTTCTTGGAAACAGATGAACCATATTTAGCCTCAGGCAAGCAGCTGGAATGAAGAATTTCAATCCAAAAGGATAAAGTTTAATAAAGTTATAAACAATCTAAAGCAAAGATCCACTGTTTTGTTAGACAACTTAAATAATATGCTAAAAAAAGTATGTATAATGCACATAGCCTAATGTATACTCAAAATAGAAAAAACAAAACCCAACTAAACCTGAAATATTTTTGGCTGTATAGAAAGATTTATACTTTTGAGACTAAAATTAGCTTAGAAAAATAGTCACAAACAGCAATGAGGAGTATATTCTGATCACTCACAAAACAAGACAAAAAAAACCCAAAAACAAAAAAGGAAAAAAAAAAGGGGAAAAAAAAAGCAGAAGGAGATAAACTAATGAAAGGCAAAAAAACCATTTCCTGCTTCACAGTTCATCTAACGCTCAGAACCCTTCTGGCAATTCTTCTAATGCCAAGGGAACTTTGGACACTGGAGAATAAATAATACTAATTTCTTCTCCAGCATGATGCTGGGTGTACCACTAAATAATAGAGAGATGTGGCAGCATTGACATAAGAATTAAGATAACTCACTTTAAAAAAAAAAAATTTTAAAAAAAATGGAAAAATAAGAAATAAAAAAAAGGATTTGTTAGGAGCAAAAAATCAATGATTCCTTTTTGTCATACTCAACTTATACAAACCAGGGAAAATGGAAGTATATTTTTTCTGAATAAAGACGTAAGAACACTCTTCCTAAAATAGTATGAAATTGGCTGGTACAATCGCATGCTAAATTCAGTCTCAAACAGCAGTAAAACAAAGATCTGGGAAAAGAGTTGCATAGAGGCTGGAAAACCTTAGAAAATAATGAGGTTTTATATCTACGCAACATAGGGCAACAATCTAAGCTCACATTAAAGAATGCAAGAGGATTATTACAGAAGGAAGGAATTTGCAGTCACTGCTGACTTGCATAAAGTAATGATCTGAGTTTTAATGCACCAAGTTTTGGTTTTAATCCTCTCAATTACCATCTTTGTGTCACTAGATAAAATAAAAACTGAAGTGGTGAGCAGCAGCCTGATTACATATGATAAATACTAAGTTCTGTATGGAAAAAAAAAAAAGTAAAAGTCAAGAATAGAAGTGTTAAAATTAAATAGTTCATATATAAAGTTATTAAATTGATGGAGCATCTGAAAGCTAAAGCCCTCCACTGAATGTGATAAATCTGTGTAAGTCAGTGTGAATGCTAAATTTGGTATCTAAGATTCAACCAAAAGAACTTCACAGCTGCATCAGTACACACAAATGGGTAACTGAAGTGAGAAGAATGAAGGGATGTGTTATTCATTGGATGTTATGAAATAGTGCTTATACTTCTACTGCTAAAATAATTTCTTAACTCTCCTATATCTTTAAAAATGTATCTTTTACTTTTCACAGGATGCCAATGAGACATAGGGTGGAAATGGTCTGTCTATATGCTCTGTTTTCATTGTCTGGCAATCTGCATTTTCATGAATGCACCAAGACTACCTCATAAACCAGATGGCACTACAGAATGACATTGTTTTAAGTTGACTAAAAGATTGGAGGGAATATCTGTAATGTTAGAGAGATTCTGCAATGGTAACTGTTGGGCATTTGCAAATATTTCAACACAAAAAACTGCCAATTTTTTAATTGAGGCAAGATATGAAAATACATATAAGAAGCTCAAGGATGAGTAGAGGCTTTTATGCAGTGAAAAAAAATACTACCATCTCTAAGTTGTACTCATATTCCTGAGGACCAGACTTAATTTAAAAACTAAAAGCAACACCAACAAAACCCCTTTAAGACCTATAATGCAATGAAAACTTTCAAAATATAAACCAAATATGTTTCCTGAAACCTAAGTTTGAAAATAAAGGGATGCCAGTTGTTATGACAGGAAGGAACTACTCACCTACCCTATTCACCTCCCTATGGCATTATTTCCAATAAACCTTTGTTTATATATATATTTTAATAGTTTGTTTTTGTAAATTTTTCCAGCTTGTCAAAGCTAATAGGAAAAAGTAAACATATACTACAAGCATCTAACATTACTTAGTGTGAAAAAAACCTGTAATGCTGTATGAGTAATTCTTGGAATG
>JAOXNG010000001.1:18750426-18760682 GCA_028566535.1 Scolopax minor | reverse complement strand
GGTTGCTCAAAGCCCCATCCAGCCTGGCCTTGAACACTTCCAGGGATGGAGCATCCACAACTTCCCTGGGCAACCTGTTCCAGTGCCTCACCACCACAGTAAAGAATTTCTTCCTATTATCTAATCTAAATTTCCTCTCTTACAGTTTAAAACTGTTACCGCTCATCTTATGGCTGCATAAGAGCCCTTCCCCATCTCTCCTGTAGGCCCCCTTTTGGTGCTGGGAGGCAGGTCTCCCCAGAGCCTTCTCTTCTCCAGTCTGAACAACCCCAACTCTCACAGCCTGTCTATGCATCTCAGAAGATTTTTTTTTTCTGTTTTCCTTTTAGAATCATAGAAGTTTCACTTGAAAATGATCTCTTAAGATCATATGATTCTATCTTCTGTTTGAAGAAGGACTATCTTCAATCCCAGATCAGATCAGCAGAGACTTTATTTTAAAGTCTCGAAAACATGTGAGGAGGATAGATAACTCATTCCATCTTCAATCTACCATGACTGAACTAAGATTCATTATGTCCTCTCTATAACTCCCCTTTAAGTACTTATTCTTTCCATGAGATCACATTGTTTCTTAGCCTCAAACTCTCTTCATAAGTTGTGCACTATGTCTCTAATCATCTTGATAGCAAGTTTTCTGCTAGTCTTCTAGAAAAAATAATATTATATTATTAAAAGCAAAAGTTAACATTAGTAGTTAGAATGGTTCTGGAGACTTAAAAGCTGTCACTCACAAAGCAGATTGTTCAGTGTCAGCCTGCTGTGGGAAGCCTACTTTATAGAGGTTGCTCTGTCACAGTTAAAATTTACCTCATCAGTAAGACCTCACTCTTATTTTATTCCTTTCTTCATTCTACCTTACTTCCAAACTTTGGAATAGACCATATAATATATTATAAATATTTCATAACTTACAAATACTATTCTAATATTTAAATGTAAAATCATAAAATAGTAAAGTTTTGGGGATTTACACAGAAACACACTCTTGTGTTCAAATGATTACTCTAATGCTTTTTATGGACTTCAGTGTTTTCTTTGATCAAAACCTCTTACAGCTTGATCCCTTATAAAGACACATGAAGGCAATGTCTTTAAGAGAGACAGAGTGAAGACATTTCGAAGATGGGGAAAACAAACAAAAACAGTTAACTGCTTTACTAAAAAGAAAAGCCTGAATTCGCTTTTTAGGCATGCTTAAGTCTTTTATGTTCTTTTAGTTGATAATCTGTAGAACAACTTCATTACAGTCAACAATTAAGAAAGGAAATCTCACACAGGTTTCAAATAAACCTTGCTGCTTTATGATTTGTAAATCTTAAGTAGACAGCGATCAGGAACCTGCCAGGAGCTTATGAATTCTTTTTTAATGAAGGTTTTAAAAACTATGAATGTTGAAAACGGAATCTCTTATTTATCTATATTCTATTCTGCCTATAAGAAAGGATAAGCTTCTTCAGTCCACTTAATATCGAGACTCTGCAGGTGTCCCGAATGCACTATGAAGTAAATCAGCTTGTCTGTTGGCTGGGATTTAGGGTCTCTTGCCAAAAGTCTGCCAGTTTTACTGAATAATTCATGATGCTTTATGGTCTGGAGTACTGTCCACAAGAGAAATAAGCAGTGTCATTTTTCTTATGTCTTGAAACTGGACTCAAAATGTGAGTCAAAGGAGAGAGGGAAATATTCTTTTATTCCCCATTTAAAAAAGCTTCTCACCTTGTAAGAAATGCACTATATTGCTACTCGTGAGTAATTTACTATGGTTAATTGCTCTGATGAAGATGGTGAGGAGCTTGTGAAAATATGAGTTTTCTGAGGAAGATTTACTTTAAACCCGGGAGGTAAAATGTAAAGGTAAAAGTGACAGAAAGCAGACTAACTTTTGTAATTTACTATATTTGGAATACTGCTATCCCACTTAATGGTTATAATGGTTTTATATTAAGTATTACTTGTGTCCCTCAAACCTTTCTGCAGGATTGAACCAAGTGGAAAGATTGATTACAAGCCAAAAGAACATAGCAATGACATTTCTTGTGTGACAGTCTGATTCTCAGTAATTACTACTTTTAAATTCTATGGCAATTTGTTTTATCAAATGACATATTTTTTGTGTCAGGTATTTGTGACCTTTTAGAAACCAATGCACTTGGTATGGAATTATTTTGATAAGAGAATTTTAGTATAATGTCAGCACCATCAATGTTTTCATCTCTGAAGTGGTCCCATCAGAGATGTGGGATGACTGGTATAATCTCATTACTAGAAAATAATTTCAAAGATGTCTATAGCACTAATGACTGAATTCACAGCAAATTTCACTGGGCTAATCCTTCCAAAATTCTAAAAATGAACTGTATGTAGATGGAAAGTAATATGTGAAATAAAATGTCTATTTCTAAACATTGTATATTTGGTACTTATTAATTATTCTGAACATATACCTGAGGCAAGTATCCCTTTGCTATTTTTTTGTCATTTCTGAGGTCTCTCTTCTCAAAACTCAGAAACCTTTGCTTTCTACCACTTCCTCACTGTGTCCCAAATTTCTAGTTTAATGCTGTCCTCACCAGGTTCACCAGACTGTTGGAAAGTTCTTGCCCCACTTCATCAGGAGGATCGTGCCTCTCCCAGGAGTCCTCAGTCCCCAAAGTGAATCCCATAGTCATAAAAGCCAAGTCCATCTTGATGACACCATTTGTTAAACTAGGTGTTATCCGGTAAGATTAATCTGTTCCCACCTAAGCTTTTCCCTTTAAACAACAGGATTGATGACTTAACATCTGGGATGCCATGTCCTTTAGCCCTAGAGCTTAGACAGTTAGATGGTTTCCATACTAGCCATTTTCACCTCCAATATTGCAGAAAGGTTTTTGATGGACAGTGATATCCAAGACATTCATTAGCAAGCGGATTGACTATGTGGGTTTTTCCCCTTGTCTTCTCCATTTTCTTTCTAGCTTGACTTCATTGGAATTACTCAAACTGATAATAAATTATGAGGCTGTTCAGGAAATACTGCTCCCACATACACAAAGTCATGAAACAAAAAGCTGATTAAGGTCAGCCTGGTTTGCTGAAGCAAATGTTACTTAAATGCATACTTTCCCCAAGAATCTCAGTCTGAGTTACAACCCAGCTATGAGTATATTGCAATAATTTAATCCAACAGTGGATTTCTATTCACATCATGGAGTGTGATTCCATGGAGAACATATTAATACAATTATGCTAAGAGGCTATTTCATTCCTTTTTGGAGGTATGAAATTCAAAATAAATTACTATAATAAAACCTGGCTCTCTGCAACTTGTCTGTAATAATCTGGTTAAGAAACCAGTGGTATTATGGTATATGTAGTTGTTTCTCTAGACGATATGTGAAAAGAACCTGAATAATACATATTTCATTGTACGCTAAGACATAAAGGATAAGAAAGAAAAAAATAATAATACCCTTATCTGTTTTCTATAAACACCCTGCATAAAAATTACCTGCTTCACTTTCATTGCATTGGACATTTTTTTGAGTCTTATAACAGGAATTCCTAATTTAACTGAATGCTATATCTGACAGTGACTCTGAATAGTTGTAAGATTATCAATATCATATTATGTTAGAAAATTGTTCAGATATTTTAGTTTTCAATCAGAAGATGTGGATTTTATGCATAAGATTTAAACTAAATAGACTCAATATTAAAATGAGTAAAGATAGCACTGCATCAAGTCCAATGAAATTGCTGTTTTCTCATGTAATCTATAGTAATCCTACTCTCATTTAGAAGCACAGTAATTTTTGCATTCATGCCTTGTAGCGAATGCCATCAGTGCTGTGTAGAAATAATAAAATTTCTGTAGACTTCAGAAATAAATTGTTTAAATAGGATTTTGCCATTCCTTTTATTCTTCCCAATTGTGTTCTGTTTATGGGGCACCTCTGGCAAAGGTTAGATGAATGCAAATTTGATTAAATGGCTCCAGCTGCCTTGCTGACTTTGTTTGTGTTGCAGTCCATGGCAGAAGAAGCAGCAGGGTGCACTCTACTGCATTCAAGCAGTGTAGGAGGCAAGGTATGCTCTGGTCTGGACGATGCCAGGGGGCGCAACACCACGCTGCCCCAAGGGACTTCCTTATGCTGCATTTACTGCAACTTCACTTGCCCCTTCCCCTAAACTCCCTTGACTCTTTCTTAAACAAACTGAGCAACACTTCTGAAAATGATCTCCCTATGCCTCCTAACAAAATACATCTCTTTTTGTAAATGCATTTAACTTAAGAAGACATTTTTAATCACTCATGACAAGCTATGACAATTAAAGAAAATATCATTGCCCTTGGTGCCACCTGTTTGCAAACATACAGTAAGTGTTGATACTCCATTTGGACATTAAAGAGCTAAAACAGGATGGTGGGACACAAAACAGAGCTACTACTTTTTGAGTTACAAAAGTAAATTGTGCAGGCAGAGCGTATTCTACAACAGTGTGGCCACCATTGTTGCATATATTGCTACTGCAGATAGGTGTTCATGCCTTTCTTCTACACAGACAGTAAGATTATCTAGATATAGTTTTTATTCCTTCATTCTTGTTTGTAACAACTCTTTAGATAAATGGAAATGGAATACATTACTTCTTATTTGCTGTTCCTTCTACTTCCTGCTCCAGAAGTGAAGTATCTGCCATTGTCAATACCAGTAACCTCAGAAGAGCAATGTCTGCTACAAGACACCCAGACTCATGTCAACTACCATCATCTCAACTGTTGCATGCAACTAACAGAAAAAGAAATTACCATGTTCTGTACTCTTATGTCCTATAAACTGTCAAATTCTAAAATGTTGACTTCTAAATAAAAATATAGCAGCATGAATATAGGCGGTAAGAGCTGCATATGTACAGATTTAATTTGTATATAAAGTATTTGAGCACAAAGTTGGCAAATATACCTACTGTATCTAAAGAAACAAATGTTAGATGTGACTGTCCTCTGTTGGGGTGTTAAGCTTGTTTCTCTGTTACAGAGTGTTACACTTTAGTATGCACTCCTGAGGGAACCATAATTAATCTGTTACACAAAAAAACCTCAAATGTTAAGTCCCTAAAAGGAGAAAATATGAAAAACATTAAAGTAACTGTAGCTTTCAAATTAAGCTAGTATTGCCTTACCCACAAAAAGCTCTCATTCATTTTGACTGAATCCTCATAACTCATTGACACATTGTTATGGTCTCCCAAACAGTGAAACGTGGTAATGGGAATACAGCAATCAATATTATTGGCACATCACAATCTCAGATAGTTACTCTTTGCTAAGATTTAAGGGAATACGATAACATTCCTGCAGCTGACGGCAGCCATACAGATCTTTAAATTTTTCAAAGGACACACCATTTATCCTTCATATAAAACCATTACAGCTCCCTTTTCATCGGGAGAGTCCTACAAAATAAGTAAAATTTGGAGAAACCTCAAATCTTTAAGTGCTGTATTTTTGTATTATTTAGAATTTCTGATAGCTTTTTTAGCCTATTTTTCATGAAATAGAAAGGAGTGATCTTGTAGAATCCAATCAACAATCATCAGTCTGATATTAGAACCACAGCTCAAATAATTTCAGGAATTAGTTTTAAAAGAAGAAAATAAGTAGGGATCAGAAAACAAGTCCCCATTATTCCCACGCCTGAATTTTAGATTCCACAGGTATAAGAAAAAACTGAGATGTTCTATTGCTCAGGAAATGGGATCTACACATAGATGACCTCTTAATTACATACATATATAGGAGAAGCTTTTCTGGAGTTTAAGGCCTGCCCTGTCTTTGAAATCTTGAGGCACCATCCCTAGAGGTGTTCAAAAGACATGTTGACGTGGTGCTGGGAGACATGGTTTAGTGATGGTGTTGCATTTTGCTTGTTGTGTGGGTATTTATTTTTGTCAGAGTACGGTTGATGGTTGGACAAGATGATCTTGAAGGTCCCTTCCAACCTAGAAGATTCTATGATTCTAATAAAGTTCCAGTCCATAAGGAAGTCTTATCACATAATTAGGAAGACAATGCACAGTAATTTCATAATCCATTATTTTCAAGGATCAAAATTATTACCTTACAGAAACAGACTAATATTTTCAAGACAGCATGTTCGCTCTGTCTCCTTCAAGTGACAGAACTGGTAGAAGCATCACTGAAAAAAATGTTTTTATTTAAGGAACAAATGGCACGAGCTTTCTCAGACAACGGTTACCTCTAACAAAGACTCTGGCAGAACTGGCCTTCTACTGCTAAAGAGATATAAATATATAAATTTTTAAAAAGTCTCCTTGCTTCACAAGAAAACTCAAAAGTAGTAATTTAGGTTGAGAACACCTACTAGGTCTTAAATCACGTGACAAATAAAGAATTAATTGGGAGAAAACTGCTGTACCATTGCATAAAGCTGAGGATACTGACTGTCGATCTTCAGGTGAGATTTCACCAAAAAGCAGTCATGTATGTGTTATGAAAACATCACACAGAAGAAACTGCAGTCTTGGTCAATAATCCAGAAAATTATAAAACGGTTGTGATTCACCTTCAGTGGCATACATTCCGGAGTTCAAGCTGTAGCTGATGCTCAGAGGAGACCGTGCAGAGCATAGGTCTCGGGTCTGGGATGCAGGCTTGGGACAGAAGTCAGAGAAACAGGAATGGAATCAGCTCTTTGAAGAACACTGACTGGATGGGTGACTTGTATGTCACAAAGATGGTATTTGGAAAATCTATATGCAGAACAAGAAGTACTAAGAGATATTATATAATGACATACTGAAGGAAAAGATGAAAATAACTGCACTACCACTCCTTCAGAACAGGCTTAAAAATCCATATGTTTTTTGTTCACAGCAAAAGAATACTGGTGTTTACCTTATTATGCTTTTACATCTAATACATCATCAATCCATGTCTTATTTGCACACTCATTGAGCACATATGCATCTAAGGGAAGCTAACAGGAATACTCTAGAATGAACAGGCCCAATGTATTACATGGAATTTATGTATGTGATTCACTACATTATTTTTCTTTGAACACCATCATTTATATTTATTGACTTCACTATATTTTAAACAAATCACTTCATCTTTTTCCTGGTTTTTTTTTTTTTTTTTTTTTTTTTTTATGCTGTATTTCCTTTTCTTTCTTTTTCTAACTTAAATCCTCCTAGGAACGCAGCATTTTCTAACACTATGCTGTCTACCTCTTCCTCTGCTAGTCTCTTTTCTTCTTTCTCCAAAATTGACTCCAAATCCCTACTCCTCCCTTCTGCTTCTTGTAAAATTTACTTTTTCCATCTTTACTGCTTTTCCTGTACCTCTCTCAGCAAACATTCATCATTTATTCATAATCTTATACACAGGACCTAGAAATACCACTAGTCACCTAAAAGACAAAAGAAATATATTTGCTAATCAAAGAGTTCCTTGAAAACCAGACTAATAATGTTCAGGCAAAGAGACCTAACTGACTCCTGTCCAGATCATCCACACTGCTGGAAAATGGGATTGTGAAGGGATTTCTACCAGGACACAATACTTGGAAGGAAATCCAGGAGACTAATATTTCTTATCAGCTAAAAAACGTAAGCTATTTAAGTAATGCTTTAAGAGACTCATATTTTCTAACATCATATGTAAAATTAAGATAAGCTTGCAGGGATATGTGACTATGTTACTTTGTTAATATGGATAGCAAACATAAGGCTAACCGTTGAGAAATCAAATCCCTTGGAAATACTTTAGAGATCTACTTCTCTAAATTTTTTTCAAGAGTAGCTTAAACAGAACCAAAAGAAAGTATTTGCATGTGCTGATTGACATAAGGATGGTCCTGGAGGAGTTTGTGCTTGAGCATACAAATGTGAAATAAAATCAAATTAGCATGCTAAGGAAATTAACACTAATATAAGTACATTCCTGAATAGTCTCAGATAGCTAATCCCTGGAAAGAATAACTTAAATTCTGTTTTTATTTATGAAAATGGATTCTATTAGAATTCCACTTACTAAATATGCTCTAAGCCTTAGGCTATGCCTAAAGGCAGAGACATTATATGTGCTGTAGATGCCAACTACTTCAAGTATTTCTTCTTAAAGTTACCCTAAATGTGGCAAAATTATAATACCATATAATGAGTTTGACATTCAATTACATTAATAGTATACATACATATGAACTATTTTCCTGTTTGAATTATTTTTTAGATCTAATTAAATTATAATTTAAAATACTATTAATCTTTGTTAATCAGTAGCAGTAAATGAAGATTCCTCAAAAGTAGTAGTCTTATATTCTCTTTCAAAGCTTCAAACAAAGATAAAATAACTTGTTGTAGCACTACTTCAGTAATGAACATAAAAGCATTTAGTATCTAAAAATATGAAAAAGGAGTGCAAAAATTCCATTAATAGTGAAGAATGAAGCACCTGTAAAATATCTACAAAACTTGCCTTTTTAATTTAATAGAATTAAAATAATAATCTTCTACAATATATATTTTAAAAAAATAAAAAAATAAATAACAATAAACCAAAAATGGTTTAGGATGTCTAAGAAGAAGGAATTTTTTGAGAAATGAATTCCCAAACTTAAGTTTTCTTTCATCACTTATCCCAGAATATGTTTTAATGTTTTACTAATCCAAAGGCTTTATTTATTTTCTGTACAGGTGATCTCCAGAGAGTTGTTTTTAATTGTCACACACAAAACCCGAAGTAAACAAACTGACAATATAACTTCTTATTCTCATCAGCTTGTTTCAAATGTGACAACACACCATTTTAGAGATATGAGGTGAGAAGTCCTTTTGGCTAGAAGCTCAGATTTACAGAGTCAATTATTTTACTTGGGTACTAAATAGATTGTGAGATTATTTATAACTTTGCTGATGGTAAAAAATCCTGCTGTTTCAGTGTATTTTGATTTAACAGAAAAGAAACCACCTTGATTTGTAAGGTTTAGAACTAGGATTCATGTTGTAGCTAATGAATTACCAGGTATAGAATTTTTAATAAAGGTTAAGGATTCTTGTAAAGAAGCAGTGAACATTTTTTGTTTGAATTTGCATGAACTAATATTATATGTTATAAGCAGCATCAGCTATATTTTCAGCCACTTGATAATCATTATAACCTTTCAGCTTGCAATAAATTAAAAAGTTCATTATAGAAAAACGACAAGGAAAAGGGAAAGGTGGAAAAGACAAAAGAGAATAAAATTATAAAGTGGACAGCAATCAGATGAAACGCTGGTCAGCATAGTCAACTGATTATTCTATGATAAAGAGAAATTTTTCAAGAACAATTGACTAGTGACACCAGACTGGAAAAAAGACCTGATTCTAGAGCCGTGAGGCTGATATACTAAGAATTCCCAACCCAGCTCAGAAACCACCCTTTTCAAACAGCAGGGGTTGATATTATTTCTGTATGGTAAATTAACTAGCTCATTAACAGGTATGTTCCATCTGTTTTTTGCACCCTTGCCCTGTAAAGGAATGTGGAAATGAGAAAAAGTAAATTAAAAAAAAGCCAAGGATTACCTGAAATCTAATAATATTTCTCATACTGAGACAACAGCAAAATTGTAAAGCTTTTTTAGTATTAAGTTTGCTAATAAACAGGGCAAAATACAGAGAAACGGGAATCAGAATGTCCAACAGCAAGGAAGCTGTGATGCTGCAGCGTTTACTGAGCTGGAGCTGTGAGGTGCTTATGCTGATGGAAATACATTATTCTGAGTGGTAGAAAGAAAATTGTGAAAGCTACAAAGATATCTCATACCGCTGTGAAACCAGATGATAAAATGGCAGCTGAAATCCAATGTCAATAAAAGCAAAGTAATGCACATAGAAAAAACCCAGCTCCAACTATAGATGTACAGGAATGTACTCTAAATTAGCTATTATCATCTCAGAGAGAGATCTGGGAATCAAACTAGAAATGTTTCAAAAGAAACATCAACCCAGTGCTCAGTAGCTGTCAGAATTGGAAGCAGAATGATACAAGTTACTAAGAAAAGAACAGAACAAAACAGAAATAAAAGCCCATCATTATGAAGCTACATAGACCATAGTACCCAGGCAGTTTTAAAACTGAAAAAAATCCAGTTGAAGTAGAAAGGTTCAAAGAAAGGAACAAAGAATCACAGAATCACAGAATTGTAGTGGTTGGAAGGGACCTCAGAGATCATCGAGTCCAACCAATAAAAAAAAAA
>JAOXNG010000001.1:18677725-18690877 GCA_028566535.1 Scolopax minor | reverse complement strand
CAGTACCAACACCTGAGGAACACCACTTGTCACCACTTGGACATTGAGCCATTGACTGCAACCCTTTGCGGACAGCCACCCAGCCAGCTCCTTATCCATGGAGTGGTCCATTCATCAAATCCATGGCTTTCCAATTTTGAGACCAGTATATTGTGCGGGACACTGGTATATCTATCATGCATGTGCATGTAATTACATTGTTGACAACATTTCATATCTTGTCCAGCATGATGCCATCATTGGTAAGAGAAGAACTGCATCATCGCTACCGTCTTTTACATGATAAAAAAGTGTGATATTCAAAGAATCTTTAGCAGCCTGAAAATCTCTGCTGCAGAGATCTAGAGGCACTACAGACAGGGAGTCTAGTTTTGTCACTGTGGGATTCTGACTTTAAAATGGTGGGCCAGAAACTCCTTATGCTCTGAGTGGTACTGCATAATTACAGAAAATGTAATGATTCCATCTTCCCATTGAGATGAGCAGTAGGACCAATAGGAAAAGGGAAAAAGATGTAAAACTGAGAGAGAGGATAACTTGTGAACATTTGCTTCAGCCCTTCATGTACTGTTAAGTATCTGCGTTTCAGCACTCCTCTCAAGAGGTTGTGTGTGTCAGTGCATGCAATTATGGTATAAAACTGATAATATGAAGACCAGATAGAATTAATAATTTTTACTAATTTTACAGTACAAATAGCAATGTAAATATCATGCAGCTTCAGAATTTATGTCCAGTGCTGTCCTACAAACCCATCCAATAATTCAAGTGAGTTTACTAATTTTTCTAATAGCCTGGAAAGCGCAGGCACATGACTGCTAATGCTGGCAGATGAATCCAACTCACTATGCACCACTTTCCCTTCAGCATGGCACAATATTTTTTGCATCTCTGAACTTACAAAATTATATTTGGAATAATGCATTGAACATATATGGTTGAAAACTCTTATTAAAACCCTTGTAGTGAAACTGAGACACAAAACAGTTTTACAATGCCTACGGAAGCATCACTGAAGATCAAACTCCACAGTACTTGGGTCACTACCGTTGGATATCCAGGGACTGCAGACATGAGGCATCTACTATATCACACACTTACACTTGGCAACAGACTAATTCAATCTGGAATTTCCCAAGTGATCGCTAATACAATATTATTACCTGCCATTTAAATATTCTCATGCACTTAATAGACACTCCTTCAATGAATCTCTCAAGCAATCAAAGACTGTTAACTTACATTGTACCATTTAGGTGGAAGTACAGAAGAAAATCCAATGATAGCAAACTGAAATATATGCATAATCACAAAAGGAGAGTTGAAAAGGGATTACAGAACTTCTGCACTAGTCACAAATATTTCTGCACCATGTGCTTGCAGATGTCAGTAAGATGTGTTCCCTAAATTTAAAGGCATTGCCCTCCCATTTGACCCAGCACAGTAGTATTAAATAAATTTTGCTGATAGTCAGTGATTCTGCTCCAATAAGACAGTATTTAAAATTTTGCACCAGAGTAAATTACTGAGTTTAGTTCTACTGACAAAGCTACTGCCTCTTTCCAAACAGTTGGTTCTCCAAGACTTAATTAAGCAAAAACCAATAAATATAAGTTCCACCATTGAAACTGGATGTAACCAAGTACATTACATAACAAGACAGTCTCTCCTGAATAAGATACAGCATCAATAGGAATATGCCATGAAATAATAATATTCCACCAACGTTAAATTGTACCACATTGCAATGAAGTTCCTGATGTGATGATTCAACAGATGTGAGTTAGATAAGATATTCCTTGTGATTTTACATTGTAAAACTAAAGAATTATTTGATCTGCTATCCCAACCACCTGCTTTAAAATTTCATCTCATTAACAATGTACTGAGACCAATAATTTGTTCTTGGCAAGAGTCAAATAATTTCCTGAGAGTTATTTAGTTCTAATTTGACAACCTCATGTGATGGAAAAATCACTTGTTTCTCTTGGCAATTTGTCCCAGCGGTTAATCACCTCCCTACTGAAAGTATTTGCCACATATTTAATTTGAATTTTTGGCTTCAGCTTCTACTAACTTGCTTTGCTAAATTAAAAAGGCTTTTATTACTAAGTGTTTTAGACACAGTTAGCAAACCATCTCTCAATCACATCTGTGATATACTAAATGTATTCTGATCTGTCATTTTCTCTTACCAAAAGCTCAGTTTTAGTATTCTATTCTTCTTCTTTCCAATACTAAAAAACCAGGCACGATCTATTACTTCTGCCACTGCTTTATACTGAGGTAAAATGACCCCACAATCATTATTTATTACTTTGCTTTACTCCTTCAAATACCTAATTTATTCTGTTGTCACTGTGGATGTTCATGCGGAACTAACTTGGAGTTCAAAAAAATTATCCTCATTTAAAGACTTACTACTAATACTTTTTTCTCCCTTGTTTCAAATGTCTCTCCCAAAAAAGTTCAGTTCCTCATTCAGTGATTGATTCTGCAATTTAAAAGTTATGTATGATCAGGAATTGGGTATGGGCCGACATGAAACAAAACATCCTACAAAGGCTAAAATATGCTATATTTGCATTGCCATTTAACAACCAAACTTGTCATCTTATCAGGAGAAACAAATTCATTAGTGAAATTTTAACTCATTAGAAATATTCATTTGAAACATTCAGAAACATTAGGAACCTTTCAGTATTCTGACATCCCACTGGTGTTATGAGAACTATCAAACAGGAAAACCATGAGGCTGGAGAAACACTGACACAAATCACTGAAGTATCATGGCTGTAAACTATCCATTATAAATTTTAAGACACGTATTCCTCAGATTTCATTATCTTCAAGATGAAGAGAAGATAAAAACAATCACATAAATATGCAGCAACTTTATATTACTAAATATAAGGGCCAGAGAATGATCCATGGCTTTGAAGTAAATTGGAGCAGAATTTTCTACCAAAATTAATATATTTGGTTACCTCTTTCCAGAGCAAAATCTCAGAGTCACATTAACTACTGTTTGGGGCCAAGTTGCCCCTGTGACCCTAAGACATAATTTGTATTTCCACTGGGCTGCAGAGGAACAGTCAGTTCAAAAATCCAAACCAAATGTTTTTATCTAGTGTCACACTGAGAGAAAATCGTGTATCTCGTGTAATCTGAAAATCTCTTTTTCAGAGGGCAAAGTTTGGCTGGTTATTGATCAATGATGATGTGGGTAGAAATACCTGAAACTGACACAATTGTGTTTCCCCTGCCTGTTTGGAGTGATCTCTGAAGTAAATATGGCTTCCCTAACCCCACCCCCTATCCTCAATATGCTCCAATGTGTATTTGAAATGTCTCCTTCAAATTTGGGTAAAAAGACAAAAAGAAGAGCTGGACAAGGGATTATGCACAGCACTGAGATTCCTTTTACAGAGGATATTACATATAAACTCCTAAATAACACATGCAAAGACTCAAAAAAAGTGATTCAAGGAAAAAGAACAGTTAAGAAAACTAGGGAAACTAAGGATCTTCCTTTTCCTTTAGATAAACACCAAACTAAATGATTCATAAAGTGCATGGCATGGAACTCCAAAAACTTCAAAAATAATGCAAATATTTACTTCAGATCATCTTACTTAAATGTTCAATGTGGTACTAATGAAAACACCCTATGTATATGAAAATATTTGGTTCATGCATAATATTCAACCCTGAATATTTCAGTTTGTACTGAAAAAAAAAAAGAGCATTTGTGCGCCTCTGTGCAAAAAATTACCTACTGAATGCTTTTTTATTGAACTAAGATTTGATGTTGATATAAATAAGCACTGCCAAGGGGTAAGAAAACCTATATATGTGATTACTTTTGCTTATTATTTTTCACTTAAAATACTTTTAAAAGTGACTCCAGTGCTTCATGATTATAGTATTTCCTGGATGCAAAATTATATCATAAACCAACATAGCCTTCCTGTAAACTATATAATATCATGTACAGACGGCACATAAATAAAGCAAATAAAATATTACTTTAATGTTGTGATTATATGCCAGACATCATTAATCTGGCTCCTTGACCTAGATTTGTTATGTTGTATACACAGCAGCTGTGTTCATCTTCATATGGGAAATGATGGAAAAGAAACTATACAGTATGAAATCTGGGTCCAGCAATAATTGTTGAGTGTTCACTGAGCTCATTCAGAGATGCTCTCTATGAAAAGAAAAAAAAAATAGTTTCCTTCTACAAACATAGCTTTGCCAGAACTAAAAAAAATCACGCATAGATGAAACTATTTTTCCATGAAAAGAAAAAAAAAACTGTTTTCCTTGAATAACAGTTTCTCTGAACGAGTAGGCTACTAAGAATTCTATTTTATTGATTCTGGTTTGATGACTGAATTAGAAATGATTTAGGAGTTGGCTATTAAGCATGGAAAGGTGATGAAAAATGTTCCTATAGTAGAAGTTTTATATTTTTAATAAATAACCATTAGATATATTTAGTGCTGCGCATGGAACTACACAAAAGTAATTGTAGTGATGGTATAAGTACTTAAAATATACCCAGAAACACAGGTTAAGTAGAAGATTCTCTATATAATCATTTAACATCTTAACACTATCCAGTACTTATGTTTTTGCCTTTATTGTTTATTTTAGAAAGAGCTGTATTTTGCTTTATAACTAATTCACATCAGAAAGATTCATACCCTATGAATCAACTTGACAGAAAAATGCAAGGGTTTCTCAATAAATTTTGCCACAATTAACAAAAAAGCATATTTTTCTCCCAAGAGCTACTGCCTTTCAGCTTTAGAGAAAGCAACTTTTCATACATTTATCTGCATTGCCTGATAAATTTAATAGGAATAAGTAGTGCATATCTCTCCCACTCCATTCCTACAGAATATAAGAATGTAATATTAAATCACCTATTAACAGAACAGGTTTTGATGTCTATAAGTATGCAAATGTGTTCATAAGAAACACATTATTAAAATATGCAAATGTATTGCCAACAAAAATACTGACAGACTACTTTCACAAATTCTTAAAAAATGTTCCAAAATAATAAAATAACAACAACAAAAACCAAAACAAAAAAAAATCCGTAAAGCAGGACAGTATTTAAATTGCATTTATTGAAATTTTTAATTCTCTTATTTTTTTATTTATTTGGGGATGAAATCACAGACTTGAGAAAATGAATCAATTAAATTGTCAACTGAGAATTCGAAAAGTTGCCCACTTTCATCTATTCCGTTATTTCTTCTTCTTAAACTGTTCTTACTCTTTCCAGAACAAAACCATAACTACCTTATTTCTTACAGGAAAAGAAAAAACAAAATCCAAGAATAAGAACCCCAAAATTAAGATAAATTCTGAATCTCAGTAAAAACATATAAGGGAGCATTTACAAAAGACAGACAGACATACACAAACACAAAGATCCTCACCCCACAGAGATGCAGAGCAGACATTTTCTTAACCAGATTTTCTTCAGTATGAGCAATAAATACTCATCAGTTTAAAAAATAGGTCATTCAGAATCAACTGTTTAAAGAGATTATCATAATATTGGTACAGTAAGAATATTACCATAAAAATGAGTAATAGTAAACAAACCATATAAGCACTGGGCAACTGACAGACACAATACTGCAAGAGCATTAATGTCATGACATAAGTTATTTTTGGGGGTTCCAGATGTTTTCTGGGGTGGGTGTTTTGTTTGTGTTCTGTTTTTTTTATTTTTATTTTATTCATTCATATAGATAGAATATCAGTCTATCTGAAGAAAAGGCCAATCTTTCAAACATTGAATCAGGACAGTTACTCATGATCCCATGAGTAGGAGATAGCAGATGAAAAGCTCACTTTTTTCTTCATGATACAGATAATCAGGGTCTTTTTTTCACTCCTTTTGTTATTCAAACAAAGCGAGTAGAAATTAGACTGCTTCTTTAAAACAAACACTAATATTTAGGTTCTTTCTTCAAGGCAATGTCATACATTGCTTTGAAGGGTACCACTCTCACAAGAGCACAAGAAAATAGGATATTTTCAGGAGCTATTTGTCTGGGAGCTATGGGAGAAAAAAAAAAGTTATAGTGTAACACCTACTATATTCTTCTATACTTTTTCTCTCTCAAATGCTGCAAGTCCTTTTGATTTCCATGACTCAGCTTTCACTGAGGGTTTACAGGGATTCAACATGGCTTCAATAATCCTACCCAGAAGTTAGTGCTGTTTGTGCTTCCTGTGAAGAATCCTTGTCCCAAAGGAGTGATGGGAACCCGACTATGTTGATGAAATAGTACAGCAATAACGTGCAGTCATGTCACAACAACATATTTCCAAAAGAGAGGGGAACTAAGCATGAAGGTTCTTTCGAAGTGTTGCTGCATACTTCAAAATAAGAAAGTCTGTTTGTACTGATTATCAGCAAAAGAAAAACAAACAAACAAACAAAGTTAAAATATTTTGGGTTCTTATGCTGACGACTCAAAAAGTGAACAAACCGTCTAGTATTTTCTGTGAAAATAAGCAAAATCAGAAAACATAAAGGGTTAAAGGAAAATCTGGAAAATACCCAACAAGTGGTACATCTGAACTGAAGCTTCTGAGCTGAAGGAATCAAAAAAGCAGGAGGAAAACCATGACCTTTGGTTTGTTTTCATGCTATCTGTACTAAATAGAACTATTTATATCATGCTGCATGAAGTACTAGGGCAAATATTTTCCAGGAAATTATTTTATTTATCTATTCTCAAAAATCTAAATTAAAGGAAGAAACTTGTTTTTTCTGAAGATGTAGACCACCACTTAAAGAATAAAAAATAAATTACCTGTAACAGTTGGCTGCATCAGAAAGAATAAAGTTTGCCTGTCAAGTTCTAAAATATAGCAATGTCCAAGAAAAGCCACTCAAAACTCAGTGCAGAAATGCATTATCTGTATCGAAATCACTTTGGTAAAGTTCACTTGTTCTGTATTTAACACAGGAATATTGCAGACCTGTCTGAAGCAAAGACTTTGATAGATTTATATACTTTAGGTGACTATGGCCATTCCTATGCTCCAGTATATTATGCTGATAACACTTTATAATGAAAGTGCATAAGGAAGATTACGGTGGAAATTGGCGATAATAAACAAAACACTATTACACTGCCTCTCATTTGTTGCAACAGACTTTTTATGTGCAATTATGTAATTATGATCCCTAAAGAAAATTGAGATCTTTATTTCTTTGCTGTTGAGAGGTTTAATTCTTACATAATTCAAAAAGCCAATAATCATAAATTTGTTGCCTCTAGTCCATTATATTCTACAGATACAACGTGATCAAAAGTTTGTACATATTCAGATTTCAAAGATACATTATTCCAAGGGTAACTCTGAAACAACTACTAGATGATGTACTATAAACTTGAAGTGTTATTGTTGATATATTTTTAAGTACTTCACAGCTAAAAGGTAGATTCATACAATTGGTACAAAAAAATGAAACCAATTTGATGGCTAGACACCATCAAGTATCTCTGAAACATTAGTGTGAGATCACTTACCTTTGAAATACTTATAAAAATAACCAAAAGAAAACCGTATGGGATATTTTCCCTGATTATATATTTTTTTTTATAAAGATGCTTACCAAATAATGCCTTTGATCAGATACATAGCAGTTATTTCCTAGAAGGATGCACTCTTACTTGTAACGCATTGAAAATTGTTGTTGGAGTCCAACTTTTAATGGAATCAAATCAGCTATTATTTTGATTGCTCTTAAAATTTTGTTTATAAGTGAAACAGGCACAAGACACCTCAGTTACAATGAACTCTTTGTTCTATTTCCTTCATAGAAATTTTTGACTCTTGGAATTAATAGCCTTAACAAACTGGAGAAACAGAAACTATGAAGCCCTCATGCGATCATATAATTTTGCTTGCTAATATGGCAGCATTTACTAAGGGGTATTAAAAGAAAATATGGACAGTTTTATTGTTCTCCTTGAGGCAGAAAATACTGCAGTGAAGACGTTCATTACTAAATATTTTACCACTGTCCAGCTGCCTTACAGTCAATTATGTTCAGTTAATGTGCATCTTAATGAAGATCTTGACATACAGTTATAATCACAAACTGTCCACTCCAATGTCAGTCTCCAGTTCATGATTGGAACTTTGTTGGCATAATATAACAAACACATTCTAATTATGTTCCAGTTCATTAAAATTAAAGCAGAGTTCAATAAAAGCAACTTGCAACGTGTTATTTATTCTAGCTAAGAGCTAATCCTATTCTAGAGAAGAAGATTCAAGAAGTAATAAAATAGTGAAAAATGCACAGATTAAAACTATTAATATTGTGCTTGGTCAGTATTGAGGATTACTTTCAGTTAGTTGTTAAAGTTATTATGCAAATATTCCCCAGAACAAATCAACACACTACAGCAATGTTGTGTTTTGGAAGAGAAGTTATATGAAAAAAATAAAAACCCCAAAACACAAAAGTACTTCTGCAGCAGAATTGTCTTTGATTCAAAGGCTACAGAGGTGGTTATGCATGAAAAACAGACAATCACAGATCTACAATGATGAATCTACTTGGAAAATAAGAATACTGGGAAGTGACAGAAAATGAGATGTTTAGCAAAACATGCTCCATTTCCAATCAGAATATATCCCCTAAGTCACCACTTACAAAACCATGAATACATGCATGTTGCCTCTTGAAGGCAGAGTACTAACTACTATCAAGACATCTGTATCTCAGTCACCAGGAATGAAGTGGATGGCAGCCCTTGCCACAGGATGGGGAGCACTTCTCAGGTAGTATGATTGACCACCACAGCATGAATACATGTTGTACAACATGCCAAAAACTTGACTTTTATGCCCCTTTTTAGATGAAGGTCATTCCATTAGCTTCACACTGGCAGAGAACAAAAGAATATATTTTTCAAGGTATTAGGAAAAATATATATGCTTTGGGGACAAAAATGGGACAAGGGTGTGGTTCTCAGCTTCAATGCTTTGTGAGGGTACAACTGAGATTTCAGGAGATCGTTACTTCACATTGTTAATGATAGGAGAAAAAAAAACAAAGAGCCTGTAATCAAGAAATGATGGTGGTAGGAGGAAATCATATTTCAAAGTATCCTTCTACAGGAAGACACATCTAGTTACGGCACAAGGAATAAAAACATTATTGCTCCAGAGAAGAATATGTGAATTTTACATGAGCATTTTTACAGCAGAAAACTGCTATTTATCACATGCATTATGCAGTTCTCTAATTTTAGCTATTTCCATGGAGCTCTTGTATTAAATCTTTCCTACTTTCCTCATAAATATATTTCTAATACAGTAGACTATAATTTTTACAGAAGTGCAGGGAATAATACCCTGAGAGAAACAATTCCAATTTTCATAAGACATCATTAAAGTGCCAGAATTAACAGATAACCTATCTAATTTTAAATATTTAATATCCAGGGAAACAAACAAACAAATAAAAAAACCCAACGAAACAAAACAATAATCTATTAATCTATCAATTCTATCAAAATAGCATATAAAACAACAGTGAAATTCTTTCCATCCCATCCTCACTTGACCCTAGGTGATGAGATGCAATCAGTACTTTCTTAGACTCTTTGCAGACTGGATGTATGCACGGCAATTAGTTAAGATTGATCTAAGTAGGTAAAATACAAAAATACGTAAGAATTCAAGTCACTGGCTAATTTAGAAAATGTACATTTGTACTTTCAGCACCTTTCCTGCTTTGAAGAACAGAGTGATAGCAAGATGTGGTCACAGACTTGAAAATCCATTCTCCAATTGAAGGTGACTCAGATTATGAAAGAGTTAAAGTTTAACTATTTGAAATACAAAGAAATCATCAACAGGAAAATTTATTTTTTAAAACTACAGAAAAGGTTACAAATGTATGACTGATAGACTTTTCTGACTATATATTTTTTATTGTATTCATTGAAAAAAAGATAATGTTGGTATCCAAACAATACAGTTCCTACTTTCTACATATCTCCTCAATGTCTCTAAGTGCTTGCAAGGATCTTAATGGGAAATTGATTTTTTTTTAACCTTTGTATTATGTCTATGTTATTTTTCTCCCCCCTCTTTCTTCTAAAAGAGGAAATGGGATAAATTCCCTTCCCCTAATGACAGCAGTATTAAAATGGGTTTGATTCACCTTCCAATTCCAAGTCTTGCCATAGTAAATGAAACTGAAGAAAGGAGATTTCTCCCTTCTGCTGGTACTTTGGTTTGTACTGTATTCTCCAAATATTGCCTACTCAAGCAAGCAGCAGATGCCACTTCCCCTTATCATTGCATGGGGAATAGTTATTTTTGTTTTCTCATTGCAAGTTCAGAATGTAGCCAGTGCTGTAGAATGAAAAAAAAGTCACAAACACATGCTAATGTTTAAATGATTCAATATTGTGTATGCTTCCTTTTCTATTGTTCTGCAAGAAGGATTAGTAAAAAATGAGCTAGTTCTCTCATATAGAAACTAAAAATGTTTCACATGAAGCTTTTCTGGCATAAAAACAATACTGAGAAAGAAATACTGATAATGGTTAGGCCCTCTCTGCAAAATAAAGCCATCTTCACACTGAAATATCTCAATGCAAAGCTCTACTAAGAACCAGCACCCTAACACACAGAAAAACTGAAAGTTATGTGGCATGTGAGTAATTGAGTTGACCTCGAGTAAAAGGAGACTGAAAATTACCTGTGCTCTGCCCCTAGACATAATTTTCAAATCGAGGTAGGTAACTCATGAAGGAAACACTGATTATAGTGGGAAGCCACAGCCTAAAGTATTGTAAGCATTTACCAAGAATCCCCAGGAGTGACTCTTAACAGCTTGAAACATTTTTTAAATCCAGCAAAGCAGTACCCAATTTCAGTTTGTAATAGACAGCAGACAATTTTGTTCCTCTTTCTAGCACACAAAGTTGCGGCCACACACACACACACAAACCCACACCTTCTTTCATTAGCAAAGGAAGGAAAAATATTTTTAAACAATTCAAGAATAACCTAACGGTTCACTCAGAAAACCTTGTGAACAGAAGGAAAAAAAAAAATCAATGAATACTTTTAATAATAAAGATAAAAATTTTAAAAGGTTACAAGCTTGTGAAAACAATAAGGGCACCTCCTTTATAAGGTACTCCATAAAACCAAATAGATAACAAAAATCACCTAGTGACATAAAATCATTTGGTCTTTATAAGCTGCCTTCATGTATTGCCCACACAGGCTGTGTGCCCAAAACCTGCAGCAGAACCACAGAGCCTCAGGAACCCGCTGCAAACCAAGGCTCAGCAGGGCTAGGACATCATTCAGTGACGCTACTGAGTAATCAAAACCAAGGTTGTTCATTCCTGCAGTGAACAGCAATGACGCAGCATTTTTGGTCCATAACTATGAAAAAGACCAAAACCATGCAAAATTTGTCAACAAATAGCTAAACTGGTAAAATACCAAACACATGCAGAGAAATAATTTGCTTTCCAATCATGTGATGCACACCAAACACTTGAGGAGAGCCAGTCTTTCATCATGTTTTCCTGGTCTTCCACATAACACCAGGTGGCAACAATTACCTCCTTATTCCCAGCAAGCTTTGCTGGGCCAATACATCTGGAATTGTAGCACTGTTTCCTAGTGTACAGGGGCAGACATAATCAAAATTTAAGTAAGGTATAACCTTAGCTATACTATCCTGCAGCAGAGAAATTGTATGAATCAGCTGGCAACTGAAAGCCTTTTTCATAGTAAGTCAGGAAGTGTAAATTGTAAAAATGTTTATTTAAATTATTTAAACATATTTAAAAGCATATTTTAAAACTGAAACTTGAGTCGTATAAAAATCTCTTGTAAAGCAACTTTCATACTTAGCTGTGTCTCTAGATTACCACTTAAAGAAGACCCTACTGAGCAATGAAACTCCATAGCATCACTTTACCAACCTCTACTAAAATATACCTCAATTCATACAGTGACGATGCAGCATTATCTACTGATAATGAAGATGCAGAATTATCTACTATGGTAATTCCAAGATTCTAGAATTTACCCCCTCATTTGAACTGAGAATTTCTAATAAAGTATGATTATTTTTTTTTACTATTTAATGTGCATATTACAACAATACATGTCAGGCATCTTCTGCATTGCTAAATGGTAACCAGCTGTGTTACTACCAGTTGCCACCTAGAACACAGTATGTCAAAACCTGTCTTGAAGATGGCAATTCTAGCTTCTGAGCTTAAAAAAGCAGCTTATTCAAAATCAAATGCAATGTGGTTTTCAATTGCTTCAGTTTACTGAGCAATAGACAAAAGCAAACCTACATCATGTAAGTCAATAAAGAGCCAAAATAAAATTATTTTTGATCACAGTTGATCAAAAGTGCATTCCTGTAGTGAAAAATGTCTATCCTCTTTGTAAGTCTAGAATAATAAAATGTTTCTTCTTTTCTTTTCAAACATAACAAAAAGTTAGGAAACATAGGTATTTGAGGACTACCCCAATTCTATCAACCAAATGCTTGTAAATTTTGCAAGAGATTTGAATTCCAGGGTTTTTTTCAGAGGTCAAGATCGTTATTTTCTCTGGAAAACAACCACAACTGAAAGCAGAAAACTACTATTGTGAACCTGTCCTCAATATAAGATCATGATAAGGCACTAGTAATTTACTAACTATAGAATATTGTGGACATCCTGCAAGCTTTAATGAGTGCAATAAACATAGAAGCACAAACAGGCAATTAACCTCATTTTCTTTGCAAACAATGTCCAGAACAGTCTTTGTTGTTTTCATTTACAGCACAAAAACCAAGGAAGGCTGCTGAGTTCTTAAGATACAAACAATAGGTTTATCTGTCAGCAACATCATTTTTAAATATTACATGCTGTTCTACAAGCTTGAGAAGTGGGCCCATGTAAACCTCATGAGATTCAACATGGCCAAGTGCAAGGTCCTGCACTTGGGTCAGGGCAACCCCTGATATCGATACAGGCTGAGGGATGAAGGAACTGACAGCAGCCCTGGCAAAAAGGACTTGGGGGTACTGGTGGATGAAAAGCTAGACATAAGCCA
>JAOXNG010000001.1:18650663-18662888 GCA_028566535.1 Scolopax minor | reverse complement strand
GAGCCACGGAGCCAGCAGAATTGCAGGCAGAGGTAAAGCTTGGAGCCACTGTGTAAAAGCAAAGAGGGACACGGTGAGGTTGAGGTTGAGCATCACCAAAGTGTTTTCTGGCAAGGCAATGAAGGATGCTGCAGAAGCCAGGCTCTGCAGGACCTGCCCGCAGTTCCACCGATGGGGATGGATGTCTCCTCCCCAACAAATCCTAAACTCTTGGCCAGACAGACTTTTTCCTCACTCTCCGTTTGTGCAATATCTGTCGGAGCCTAAGTGCTGATGTAAACCAAATCCAAACAGCTCTGTTGCAATGTGCAAAAGGTTTGTTAGTGACCTCAGGGAGTTGAATGAAAGCAGGGTGGGGAGGGAGGTGAAATTATGATACCACCACGGCCAGGAAGATTTACCATTGAATTTAAAGGAGTGGGGGACCTTCCTGTCAAGGTTTCACCCATGAGAAAGAAGAAATTGTTGGGGGGGAATAAATAAATAAGTCTACTCATTTGACATGATGTGGTGAGATTTTTGGGAAGAGTGAGCATGCTTGCAGCTGCCTAATAAGTGCCTCTCCCTAGGCTGGTCTTTCCATCAAGTCCCATGGAAGGTGTTTGAGATGTACTCTGCTGCCTGGGCTCAAGTGTAGCCTAGAGGAGTAAATAAGGGGTGGGCCCAGCTTCACATGCCCTAAAATCAAAGGCACCTTTGCTGGTCTGTGAACTCCCTGCAGCAAGAGCTGTGGCTGTCTGCATGAACAGCCATATGGATCTGATCAATGTATACAAATACTTAAAGGGAGGGTGTCCAGAAGATGGGGCTGGTCTTTTCTCAGTGACAGAACAAGAAGAAATGGGCACAAACTTGAGTATAGGAAGTTCCACCTAAACATGAGGAGGAACTTCTTTACTGTGACATTGGTAGAGCACTGGAACAGGCTGCCCAGGGAGGTGGTGGAATTTCCTTCTCTGGAGACGTTCAAAACCTGCCTGGACAAGTTCCTGCGTAACATGCTCTAGGTAGATCCGGTCTGGCGGGAGTGGGTTGGACTAGATGATCTCCAGAGGTCCCTTCCAAACCCATATGATTCAATGATTCTATGATGTTACCACATCAATAGACATCTTTGAGACAGGGCTAAAACACAACCCCAATTTGCAGTTTAGAAAATGACCCATTGGGGAGTATACTTTCATATGAGTACAGTCTGTGCCTGAATTTCTTTTGGACACTCCAGCATCCAGCTTAAATAGTCCCTGAGACATTATAGCTCCTATAGACAGAATCAGGCAGTGCTGATATTACATTACTCAAAACCACAGCGTGAAAGCAAAGGCAAAGGGAAGTCCGGTTCAGGCTATAAACCTTTAAGGTTCAGGTAAATATTTTTGTGACTAGTGAAAGCCAAGCTCCCTGCTGCTGTGGCTATACTTTTACAGGGATTCATACCAGCTACTTTAAATAGTTTGAACATAAGATTCAAGAGGACTAAATATCTTCTCTGTATCAAGAACATCATCTTTTCAGTTGTCTCTTTCTGGATCTCTCAAATCAATTAGTTATCTTTCATTAATGACTACTTTCTCTTATGCCCTGAAATAGCAGAAATTTCAAGGAGTTTCTGTTTCATGAGCTGGAGAACCTCTGGCCTTATTTGTGCAAATATAGATTTTGAAATGCAGTGCTTATCTAATAAATCATGTAAAAATTGCTCCTTTGCTAATTAACACAAGTCAGATGGCTAGGAAAATACTAATAGACTGCATGCAAAGCTTTTGCATTACAACAATTATGCTAATGTTCTATGAAGCATTTTTCTTATTTTCTTTTTAATTGTAGAGACACCAAACATAATCCTATGAACACTCAAAATTGATGGCACTTATTACCAAACTGAACACTAGGCATTCTCCTTTCTGACATCTAACATTTTATGATGCCAGTATTTTTTTGTTTTGTTTTGTTTTTTAAACAGCTGTCTCTAGAGACTCACAGGCATGAGCAGCTCTAGAAAAGATCTTCTCTTCCAATACTTGGCTCCGTATTTTAAAAGATACAGCCAGGATCCCCTCCCTACAGACTCACTGAGGCAAATGGGAAGATTCCTATGAGTCATGGCACGGTGCAGGTTAAGCCAGCCAGTCTTTCTTCAGTTATTTTATAAATTTTGCTATTAGAAATGTAGTTTCCATCTGCACAGCATGTGGATTAGATACAGATTTGTATCATGCATACCTACAAAACACAAAAGTACAAACTCACCACAACTCTCTATGTATGAAATTTGTAAAAATTTGTAATGTTTATGCATAATATTATATATAAACACCATGCCTAAACACGGTGATGATCACATAACTGCAGATTAATTTACCAACGAAGCTATGAATTGTTAAGCAATGCATTCCTATTTTCATTCTCTCTCAGCATTTCAAACCTGTCTGTTTCCCTGTTCCTGTTTTTGTCTATTTGTAAATTTTTTTCAACTCTGTAATCCTCAGTTTATTTCCATCACAGAGGTAAATCTGGCTGCTGCTCAGCTGCATCGCCAGTGTCACCCAACAGTATTCACCCAGCAGTACCTGGGCCAAAGACAGTAAAAGACCCAATCCCAATGGCCCATTCTGAGGTGGAGGCAAACTTCTGCAGAAGGTTGGCTAAACAATGTTAGCCCTAATCTTTTTCCCTATAATGCCAAGAGAGGTTATTTAATTCCAACAAGATGTTTGTGGGTAAGAACTACTGGTTACAATTCCCAAAATGCCACCACCTAATGTGAGCGCAACACCAGTGTGGATGTCATACTTAAGCTTGTCTTTAAAATGTGCTTAGCCTTGACATTTAAATAGCATTAGCAGCGCAGACAGGTAAGTGCCTCACTTGCTCTTAAACCATTTTTTGCAGTTTTCACTCTTGGAAATTTTGCTGTGCTAGTACGGGACTGAACCCAGGCTGCTCAGCCAGCAGGTACATCGGTCACAGCAGACTCAGCAGGACAAAACATGTTGGGACGTGCCCACCCTTCCAGATCACAACACGCCTTAATGCAAACCTGCTTTCAGTTTGATGCTTTAAGCCAAAATGCTGGGGAAATTGCTGGCATAGTTGAAATACTGAACTGGTGTGATAGGTGTACATTCTGCACTGCTGGTTCTGCTGCAATGAGCAGTAACTTCTAAAAGAAGCCTGTTAATACCTCAGAGCTGTAACATTTTACAAGGCTGCAGCCGCATTTACTTTAGCTTGTCTATCAAAGCACGTATTACGATGAAGGCTTAAGTGCAAACCCTTCTCTCCTTCAGGTGGCCATGACATAGACAAATAGCCTTTTTAAAACCAGTCAGCAAGTGAATCTGTAAGCCTTTTTTTTCACGCTTTTTGTTTCATCGAACAGAGCATTATAGAAAATTATTTTAAAATAACAAAAAGCCTACATGCTTACCTAAGCTTATTAATCTTATACTTCAATAGGCCTATGTTATATAGGCTTTACTTTGACTTATGGCAATACAAATGATTAAGTCTGAATCTCTGTAGAAAATTTCAGAAAGGCCAATCCTGCCCAGATAAAGCAGAGTTCACCACATGCAGTGATGGCAACTATTACTGGGCTTATATGTGAAGTCCTTCTTTTGTCTCAGAGTGGTTTTCCATCAGGCAGTCTAAAAAGGCCCAAATGGGTCATTCCCAGAACATCCATTCCATTTACCATGACTACAAGTTCAAATAATCACAACTTCTGTGTTCCTCAGACTGAAGGTTCCTAACTCATGAATAAAACACCTTCTGCAAAAGATTATAGCTATGTCTTGAAATCATTAATTAGAAATTTAATTTTTTTCTATACTTTTTGCCTGAGATTACTTTTATTTTTGCTGTATTGAAATACATGTTTACTATTGTCAGAAAACATTATGTTCTTTCAGAAGATGAAACAAGATGAGAACACTTAAACCACACCTGTTACTAAACTCCTGGGATAATCACTATGTATTGGTACTTTCAGGAACGACTAAACTTGATTCAGAGACTTCATACATATGAAGCTTATGTAAAATTTTCATAAATTGAAAGAATGTCCTCAGTGCACAAGTCTCACTAAAGAGCTAATCAGGAACTCAAACCTCCTGATATGTGCCTAACTTTGTAAAACAATTCTCCACCTTAGCAGACTCATCATCCAAATTGCCATCAACATACACTGCAGCAAACAAGTTGTCACCAGAATGAAAAATGTGAAATGTGCCTCTTCAACAACCAGGATAAACATCTGACAGAACAGAACCATCAAATGCATGGATCCTATGCATGCACATACACACACATAGGGCACTAAATACTGTTATAAAACTATGTAGGTCAAAGTGAACAGACTTTCTAATATCAGAATTAACTCATATGTGAAAACAGTAAAAGACAGGACGTGCAGCTAATGAAAGAACACTTTACACAAAACATTTATTACATTTCTGATCACTCAACTTCTTTCTCAGCAGAGACTTACCAAATACCTCCAAAAGATAAGCTTGGGAACTAAAACTTATAAGCTTTGCCAGATACTAAAAATCATGGACCTAACAGCAACACATTATTATTTCTCTCACACCCTCTCTCTAGATAACTCCTCCATGTTCCATAGGTAATAATTATCTGTCTCTTTTCATCCCACAGAACTAACACCTTGAATACCTCCAGCCTTTCTAGCAGCTTCTACTGTCCCACAGCTAAAAAAACACTACCAAATTTTCTCAAACTGTATATTAAATGGACATAATTAAAACAAAAGAGCAACTGTTTTCAACATGTAGTATTTTATTTCAGTTTTGAAGAAATGGTTTTATACCCAGGATCTGGTTTATATTTCCAACATCACTTGCTTATAAAATTCCCATGCACGTACACACATATCTATCCAACAATATATAAAGAAAACTTATAAATATATATTTGCATATTGTAATGTATGCATGTACATGCATATCAATGTATTTTACATATATTTATATGTAAAACCTCTTAATACACCTTCATAAAAACCTTGCCTTACAAAATCATTAAAATATTTTCAAAGTTTATTCTATTGCATCTAGCAAACACATACTGGTTTAATTAGGAGAGAAGAGATAAAATAATTAAAAAAAACAGGAAAAAAATGAAAAATAAAAGTGAAAAATAAAGGCCTCATCTAATCCATCCCCCTTATTCTGGGGGAAGACGTCATTCCCTAATATTATTCTTGATATGGATTTGCCTCACATATTTTAAACCTTAAAAGATGCATTTCTTCAAGCATTTAGCTATGTCATAAGAATTTTTTTGTTCCAAATCCTCAGTGTTATAAAGTATGCTGATTATTTTTGTTCTATTTTTTATGATTTAGAAAACAGAACTACCATTGCTCATAACAATCTTTCATACATTAGAAGGCAATTTATTTACATTATTGACATATATTCCTCTATTATTGGTTGGTGTTGGTTATTGTTTGTCTCCTCTGGATGCCAGCCAATTTATCTATTTCTTTCTTTAAGCCTAATGCCCAACACCAGGCAAAATACTTCTGTGACATCCCACCCACTGAAGAAAGCTCACCAGCAACTCCCATGTGTTGCAGATGACATTCCTGTCTGCATATTCCAGGGCTATTTTCCCTTTTTTATGCAAAAGAATCACATAATCAATTAATTTCAATTTGTGGTCTTCTCTAACACCAAGGTATATTTACATACTACTGTTCTGCTCCCTACAAACTGATTTTCCATTTGTACATAAACATTTTATTTCTCGTTTCTAAGTTCTAATAATTAGCATGTCTTTATTGAACTTCATCTTACTGATTTGAAAGCATTCCTCCAATTTGTCAATCCCATTTTGAATCTGACACTGTCGTGCTTAGTACTCCTGCCATCTCCATGCTACCCACAAAATGGTAAAAGTGCTTTCTATTTCAAATAAAGGATTTTTTCACCATTGTCTAGTTGCATCTAATTATACTAGTAGATCTAATGGAATATACAGACCTCTAATATACAGGTTTTAAATATGCTATATATGTTGTAATATACATATTCAATCTCTCATCAAAATTGCTTATATAGTACCAGAAAGACAACTGTTATTAAATACTTTGAAAAAAAAAAATGCAGTATACAAATTAAAGAAAAAACATAAAAAAACCCCAAAAAACTAAACCACAAACTGTTTTCTTCACTGCATAGTTCTTTGAACATGAAGGAATATATATGTCCACACGAAATTCTACAAATCTATCACTAAATCAACTGTCAAAACAACCTCCAAAGTAGACTTTTAAAGAACTCAGCATTACCTTCAGACTTTCAAGTAAATAATTAGCATATATGTGAATCAGTCAGAACAAAATTTCTGGGAAGAAATATCTATTGAGCTAGATAAGCTTCTCTATTCAGGAAAACAAATTCATAAAATAAAATAAATTAAAATAGTTTTGTACAGCCTTGAGTTTCTTTTATAACTATACAACTCTAGACAGTGGAGGCATAGAAGAGAAGATAGGAACAGAAGCAGATAATTCATGAGGGACAACTGTCAACTGCATCATCTCTAAGAAAGGGAATGTGGATCCAGGAAGGTCAGCAGGAAAAAAGGGGTTGGAGAAAGAAATTTGTCTGAATAAGAGTATAATAAAAGATTTTTGAACTGCACAGTGCAATGATGGAGAACAAATGAGTAGATCTGATACCAAAAGAATGCATATAAATACCTCCAAAATGTTATCTTCCCAACAAGTGCAGTACACTGCAATAAATATTCCTCCACTCTAAATCCTATTCAACACTTCGAGTAAATGATAGTATCTTTGATGCAGATCTCCCAAAACACTATTCAAATAGGATTCATTTATCTTTACTATATCTCTACAAGGCAACTATAGTTTGTACCATTTTACAAATGGATTGACAGACACAATGTGATTTGTTCACAGTCTCACACAATGAATGTGGCAGGACAGAACTATTTCAAATCTCAACCTTCTTCATCATCTGTAATATCATCCTTCCTCTCCCCTTTTCCAAGCATTTTCTTAAGATTGGCACTAACACCACCACCTACAGCAGAAAATTCTTTTTTTCATGATGTTCCCTCAACTGAGCCACTAGATATGCAAACAGAGTAATACAATCCACTTCTTTTGGCATAGAAGACTTGCCAAGAAAATTCATTTATAGGTGCATAACCGAAGCTTGGCAGTATTGAAAATAGATGCATATACATTCTGCCAGTTTTACTATGCCTAAGTGAAATAGATTCCAAATACCCCAGCTCGTGTTCACAGCAAAACATAACTCAATCAACAGTAGAATTAATTTCTTAAGAACAGTTCATCGACACTGATCTTTGGCACTCACCTTCAAACCCTTTCTCCAATAGCATATTTGTTTACTTGCTAAATTGAAAAAGAGGAGGGTTCAAAGTTTTCTACATTAAGCATTTCAAAATTACTATCCATGATGCATCCTGTAACCACTGAATGAAACAGTTCCAGAATTAACAGCTCAAGCATTTCACAAATTAAGAAGCAAAAAATGTATTCCACCATGGGGAGCTATAAAGCAATTAATACACAGAAATATATCAATACAGAAAAACCTATCAGTATAAAGAAGCAGTAAGTAAACCAACAAACAGTTTTCAAGAAAACTCAGGTCCTACATTTGATGGATCATTGATTCTTAATACTTCTCTATAAATCAGCACTTGCGAATAAATGAGCGGTAAAGCCCCATCTATTGCCTTTAGAACTGGAAACTGGCAAAATAGGCTGACACATGTTTACACCTACACAAAACCACGGATTTTTCCACTGCCACCACGCACTGAGCAGGGTGCAGTAATCAGCTGCTCTGGGAAGGGAGCTAGTACTGCAGTGCAGTGCAGCAAATGAAAGCTGCCACTTTCATGATTTGAAGTTGTTGCTTCTGAGGGTAAGGATGTGTTGAGATATGCTACAACACTTTCTCAAAGCCAGTCTGGGATTCTGGTAAGTTTTCCTAGATTTCTTGAGCCGAAAAAGAAAGGAAAAACAAAATATGCTTGCCGAGTCTAACTGTTAAAATATCATTTCTGTCTGCAGAGAGCATGACAGAATACTTTCAGATGAATGTTTCTCAATATTAATTTCCCCTTGGAAACACAGACTGAGGGAAGTACCGTTTTTGCCCAGTGAAGAACTAAACATAACTTAGGGAGAGATTTCCCAGTTTTGAAAATTTCGGCAATTTTAATATTATTCCTATTTTGAAACAGAACTTCAAAACAAAGCTATCTCTTTGCAAACAACATATAGGGGCTATATAAGCATTGGAAAACTGGGAATAACATCACAATTCAAACACAACATGTGCTTTGGCTTGAAAACCAGCTTCAAGCCATCAGTTAGCCCATTAAATATCCATTTTTTACATATCAGTTTTTAATTCGTACAATGCTATAGTCAAATATTTTTTTAATAAAATATCCTGTTCTATTTGTCTCTTGAGATACAATAATTATGCAAGTTACACCAAGAGGCTTAAGAGTTAATGAGAATCATTTTTCCTGAACCTGGAGAAGCATTTCAGAATACTATACTTAAGGAAAATAACATTGCTCTTTCAAAACCCCCCAAAAAGTCACAAATTGCCCCCTACTCCTCCAAAAGACTGACACCCAGCTCATCACAATTTTCTTTGCAAAGACAAAATTGTTCTAAGAGATGGGTTAGTCTATCTTCTGACTCTTTAGGTCTGCTCATCTGCTCTACAACTATGTCTGCTCATCTGTTCTACAACTATGTATGTACAATAACTTAAGGTTGAAAAATCAAATTTTAATGCACTCTAATACGCACATACCTCTGGCTGCTCCACAGGAGATCCCAGTGACCCACTGTTCACCCTTAAGTTCAGAGAAATATTATTCATTTCCTATTACTGTCCTGACACTTTACCATCCTGTATTAGGGCTATTAAACAGAGATATCATATCATTAAGCGATGAAAATAAAACAACTGTGGATCTTACATAGAGAAGGAAGCTCATGGGGCATCACGAGGCAGGCAAGCTGTGCTGCTGCATCTAAAGCTACAGCTTTTACCCAGCGCTCTTTCCATTTTCACACATCTGGAAACAGCACGAGAACTTCTGCTAGTTAGTTCTATTGCAGATTCCTTACACGGACACACACACGCACACATCAGATCCTGATTCAGTAACAACAGCCTGCACTTCACCCATCCCCAAATACTCATTCCCTTCATTGCTTCAGTAGCTGTGAATTGCTCTCCACCCTCTTTCATGCTATACCTGTATCGCTAACCTCAGTTCCTCCCTTTCATGTACCTAAATCCCTGTCCTGTCAGCCACCCACACATCACTGCTCTCACTTGTCATGCAGCTTTCAAAAGGATCTCAGTATTCCTTGCAGTTCTCATTTTCAATGTCATGTTTCTTATGCTGCAAGTAGTGCTTATGGGCAGCTCTTACACCCAGGTTCAGAAGGAAATAAGCTGCTGCCATAAATTCAAACTACTCAGTTAATTCCATGATAAAGAGCTTGCATTTGGAGGGAATGGTGAGACAGACCATGGTACAAATTGGAACAAAAATTGAACAAAAATTCAAAAAATTCTTGGAAATATAAACTTGGCTTTTTGAACTACTGGGGCAGATGTTTTGCTTGAAGATGTAGTTCCATCCTCACCAAAGTCACTGTAGCTGACTCTGTCACTTTGAAAAATAAATTGTAGCCCAGTAACAACTTCTGTCATTCCTAATAAAAGGTCACAAGCTGTGCTGGGAGCAGCCAAAAGGCAGCAGCCCAGGGCAAGGAAATGCACATAAATGAACACAAGCAAGTTCCAAAACTGAGGAGAAGAGGAATGCCACCAGGAACATCCCTGACCAGTAAAGACCTCAGGATGGTCATTGTGCAACTGTTTCCACTGCAGGCTGAGAGAAACCATCAACCCGAGGAACCACAAGGAGCCGGGAAGGGTGAGCACAGCACAGAGAAAAGACATTATGATGTTTTCTTCTTTTAAAAAACTATTTCTATAACCATTTTAGGGGTATTATTAATGAGATAAGAAGTGTTTGCATTTCTATAACTGGACTAATAACTATTTCTTGCATTTTGATTGGATACAAACATGCTTGTGAAGATACTAACCAGACTAAGTTCTTCTCTATATGGAGTATGTTTCCTCTTGACTACAACACTTTTAATTTGAACCAACTCCTAGGACAGGAAGCTAGAATGGTTTTCATCTCACTGAGTTAAGCTGGTAAAAAGTATAGTTAAGACAAGAAATGCTATATGATGCCATCCTTTCATATTTCTGGGAGATATATTTTAAAAAGAGGGAAAGTGGATAAACCACAGCAGGACATATTTTCCCAAACTATGAGTCACAGTAGTTGTAAGATGGTAATATAGAAAAGAAAAATACATCTTAAAATGTAAGTAAAGAGGTTTCAGAAAAGGAAACTAAGTAATTAAAACTTAGACGATATTAATGTTTACAAAGCTGCAGAAATTAATAGAGATTAAATTCTTGGGTGTTTCTGTCTTGACAGCTGCTTGGAAGGAGGAACATATTTGGCTAAATTAGTCTGGCTGAAGAAAAAAAAAAAAAAGAAAAAAAAAATCCCAAGAAATAAAAAATCCTAGATCAGGCTAAGAAAAAGCATGAAGATTACTAAATTAGTGTTTTCTTTAATATATACAGGTCTAAGTTCAAGATCCATATAGCTAAGGTGTCTTAAAGATGTCTTATTTCTAGAGCTGTAACAATGTAGTAATTTATTCCCTGGTCTAATGATTTCAGTAAGAAGTGCCCTGATGCCTTCATGAGACAAAATGATTTGTCTTTATCCTTTACTTCAGGATAGTATTAGTGCTTTTTGGTTTTCACGTCTGTTAGCTCATTAGAAGACTAAAATAAAATAAGAAAAGTTCCAGTTCCTTTTAAGTTTTGACACACATCAATTTTCATTTTGGATCTCATGCAACACTGAAGGTGTGATACCACAAATATCAACTGATTGATACTCCATTGCTTAGTATTTTTTTGTACTCTCTATCATATAAGCTTGCCAGGGATGAAATGACTTTAAATTATGGTAGTATTATAAACCTTTTCACATTAAGAGATGACAGGCAATGGGTGATTTGGCCCAAAGTGATTACCAAGTCCAAATGAGGACAGTTATTTGTTTTAATCTTCCTTCCAGCAGGAAGGATAGATCTAGACTTTATCGGCACATATGCCTCTCCTGTATTCTATAAAGCACATGAGCCAGCTTACAAGTGATAGGCAAAGCTGAGTCAGTTGACTCTGGGTTGCAGGACTTCAGAGTACTGCAGGGATATGAGACATCTGATGGATTTAAATTTATCCTTCAGTGAGATGAAGGTAGCAAGAGTAAGTATATAAACCCTTACTAGTAAAATTATGGGAAACTGAGCCAGTACCTGTGCAAAAGCACAGGTGCAAAAGCATTGCCATACCAGACGGTTGTGCTGAAAATGAGGTGTCTCCCACTCCCCTATCAAACAAACTTCAGGGAAAGAAGAAACAATTTGACTTTCTACAGTGCAAATCATTTGCATGTCTACTTAACTCTTTTTTTTTTCTTTTATTTTCTTTTTTTCTTAATGTTTTGAATATATTCTTTCATTTGGGAAGCTCTGTCACAAACATTAATTCAGAATACACAGAGAACTATTTACGGAGCCGGATGGGATTAAGTGTTCCTTCAGGTAAATCAAAAATAAAGGGTCTTCATAAGACCTTTTTACATTCAGACACAAACTGTCAGAGTTTTTCACACATGGAATGCTGACTTGAACCCTTCTTTGATATTAAAATGAAAGTTAACCAACAAAAATTACATCCCCACAGTGAGCGGGGTTTTCCTGGCAGTGACAGACTATTGTTGAAGGCAGTAGTTACTGCCAGGGACAGCAGCTGTACTGTGCCAGTGCTGTGCTCAATTTTATCATTTTTCCTTCATTGTGTTGCTTGTTTTTGTTCCAGTGCTCCACCACCTTTATAGTAAAGAACTTGTTCTTAATGTCTAATCTGAATCTGCTCTTCTCCAGTTTAAACCCATTAGCCCTTGTTCTGTCATTGCCGGCCTTTGTGAACAGACTCTCCCCAGCTTTCCTGTAGGCCCCCCTCAGGTACTGGAAGGCTGCTATTAGATCTCCCCAGA
>JAOXNG010000001.1:18615415-18626782 GCA_028566535.1 Scolopax minor | reverse complement strand
AAAAACCCCACAACTTAATTCCTATTGTAGTGAAGTTACCCCCCCCCCCAAATTTAAAAGTAAACTGAAGAAAAAACAATCTTGTCAAACCTTAAAAAGACAGAAATGAGAGATTAGATACAAAAACCTTATGAAGAACCCAGTCCATTTCCCTATCATCCTGCAGTTCAAATCAAAACAATGTATTAATCATCTCCTCAGCTTTTTAAGGAATTTATTTAATAAAAACTCAGCATCCTGCTTGTTTTAATGTTAGATGAGTCTTTTTAGAACTACAGCTGTTTTCAGTTTGTCCAGGCACATATGATACTTAAGAAGATCATTTCAAATTTTTAAAACAGAAGTCATACATCTCATTCAGTAACATCCATTGACTGCTGTGTGTTCATAAGCCATGCTGTGTTTTTGTCTCAGCAGAATCTAATAATTTTCAGTAATGCATTATCAGCAAAAAAAAAAAAAAAAAAAGGGTATGTCCCCAGATGCCTTACAAGGAAAATTATGAAAAATGAGCCTCTAAAAAAAATTCAATATTTCTATACCATATAGACAAACTGATAGAAGATAAGTTTGCCAATGTTAATTTGACCTTCTGTTTCCCTTAGGAATTTATACTCCTTTCAGAAAGAACCACTTGGGCTACTTAAAAGGGTCATGTATTTATGTTATGACAGGCATTGATTACACTATTTTGATAAGTCAGCTAATGAATAGCAGTAAAAACTGGCTTGCAGTGGAAGTCTGCCAAGATTCTATTTAGAAAACCACATCCAGATATATCAGAAACTCTTTACAGATTAATGAAAAGCAAAAAAAAAGAAAAAAAAAATATTGGCAATATATTAATTATGCTTCAAAAATAAATTTTCCAATTATGTAGATAAAAATGTATATTGCTTCACCACATATCCTCATTTTAGTCATAAAAATAACTCTCCATTTGAAAGAGAAATGGGAGCTAGTAAAATGTCCTTAGGGAAAAAAATTGTATTTTTGAATCTTCTATTCAGAAGCTTGACTAATTTTCAAAACTTCTATGTGCAATTACAATAGTACAAACATACCAAATATGTGCCATCTAACAGAGAAGTGTTCCTGTTCATGATCAGGATTATCTCAGTGATACCCCAAAATAAATGGAAATAAACTATGAGAAGACAACTACATATTAATACCAATACAAGAAGAAATTAAGGCGGCATTCACTGGGGCTAACATCTAATCCCAAATTTGGTTTCAAGAGAAATCATTTCTCTGATTTGCTTCTCAAAACAAAGATCCCAAGCACAATACATCATTTCAAGCTCTGGAACCTTTTAGACCTTCTTCCAGTATAGATTCTAATTCCAGTAGAGACAAGATAAGTTGCTAAACCAGGAAAAAAAAAAAATTCCTGCATGAAAGCAGTTTCTTGACAGATATAGAGTGCACCAACTAGTTTTACATCATTACTCTAGAGACCACAGTACTTCTGGGACAGATTCAAAAGCATGAACATCTATGCTTGTCAACATCACATCCATCCTGATACACACTTACTAATTTGATAAAGGAATTTTTAGTGATTCCTATGTAATTCCATGTAACTATGAAAATGTAACCGTTTGAAAGAACTGGCTGCCTTATAAAAGTATTAAGTATTCAGCTGTAAAGCAGACAGTATTATACATGAATTATGGAGTGCTTTAACTCTTGAGGGCCACAGAAATAAAAGACTGATTTGGCAGAGCTTTTTATAATGCATAATCTTCCTCTTGTTCTTCTTTATCTCAATCCTTATGTATTACTATCCACTTCACTTCTTTGTTTCTTCAGCCCTCCACTTCATACATACTGTACATAGTGTTTATGCACTACCCTCTAGGAGCATCTTGAGAGGCAACCACAAGAGCAAACCTCCAGCTGTGCATACTGCCAAGCTGCAGAGCATCTGCAGGAGATTACCCACCCCCATGATTCAGCCTTGTTTCCAACTAACACATCCTTAAAGCCCCGAAGAGAACACCATCCATTCACCCAATGTTCACTCCTTCCACTACAGCACCTGCAACTAACATGTTTG
Source organism: Scolopax minor (assembly GCA_028566535.1). NCBI lineage: Eukaryota > Metazoa > Chordata > Aves > Charadriiformes > Scolopacidae > Scolopax > Scolopax minor. The sequence goes on along the minus strand of JAOXNG010000001.1, from coordinate 18,624,720 downwards.
GGTCTGTACAGGCAAACTGCATTTATCCAGCAAAAACTCGGAACATAAGCATGGCAGAACCTCCCAGTCAATCAAAGCACACAAGCAAACACAGCAAGAAAAGCCAACCCTGCACCAGGTTTCCAATGGGCGATCTTTTTCAGATGGAGGGCCAGGATTAGCACAGACCACACTGGCCTTGCAGCCTCTGCCCTGGAAGGCCACCCAGGACGTGTCACCACCAAAACATGCAGAACCTGTCTGATATGAAGAGAACTAGAGGCATTTCCACCAAGCCACAGAAAATACTACTATAGCGAGAACATCAAGGCAGATCACAATTAGAGTAACAGCTGTGTCCATCTAATGATAGCTGGGAATACTCCAGTACTTGCAGTGATCCAACACAGGCAGCCAAGCTCTGAAGGGAGCTTCACAGTCTCTATGTTCACATTCTGTCTGGGCCACAGCAATTTTTATTTCTCCTCTTACTGGTGACAGAACACCTTCACAAGCTGGCCTATCCAGAGCCTGTGGGACAGGGAAAGCACCCAAACAGGGACTTAGGAACCTCCTTCTATTGGCAGTAGCTAAAATAGTAAAAGCAGTAGGAGTGGGAAAGGAGTGAAAGCATTTACTTGGAAGATCCATGGGAAAAATCGCTTTTGTTAACTGTAGTAAAAGGTATCTTTGCAGGGCAGGATGGGCTGAATAGTTTCTTTTCAAAGCAGAACTTCAGCTACCAGAGGCTCCATCTCTGGGCATCCATTAAAACTGAGGATATGACTCAAGGATTTTGTCAGGTCAACAATATCAGCAAAGCAGGTAGGTATCCTCACACGATATATGTTCATTTCATCTATGTTCCTGGGGAAAAAAATACCAGAATTCTGGGACATGTAGACCTTAGACAGATAGAAGATACTGTCGCTGATCAATAAGGTTATGGAATACACATGGGATTGCCAAGGTTGTCTCTGCAATGCCTCCAGCAAGGCTGTCATGATTCCTGAGATACCAGCCAGGGGAAAAGTATGAGCTGTAATGACAACGATAACGAAGCAGCCCCACTGCAGAACTGCTGTGCTACAGACTGGCACAAGCCTGGTTATGGCTGGTTTCCAGAGCACAATTCCTTTTTGCTTCTGGGCTCCAATTCAGAAGTAGAAACAAATGTGCAACCTCCCTCATGTCAAAGACAATTCATCACAAAGAGCCACAAAGGTTATCTTGCACATTCAAAGATTATCAGTCAGTGGGTGGTTATCTCATGTCTGATTCCACAGGGTTTACTGGCAATATGGACAACCAATATACAAAGTTTTACAGTTCTGTGCCACCTCCTTGAGAGATCATCATGACCCATGAGATAAATTGGGCAGATAGCAGCACAGACAGCTAGCTGGTGGGACTGATTCCTGCTCCACTTCTTGCCCCTTTCTTTCATTGTTAATACTAGTTTGGTTTATACAAAGGTTGTGAGAGTCAATAGGATGCTCAGTTGCATCAGTAATGAGATCTCCTGAGGCCTGAAGGGGTGTACAGAGCACATGTGGAACAAGAACAGCATACCTAAGAAAAGATCATATTAAGTCTTGTAGGGCTGGTGGCACCTCTGAAAGCATCAGTCTGACTTCCAGTAAAGACATATCTGAACCATTCTACAGAACCTATGAATCTGAATGATGAACAAACACTCCAGCATGAGACGTTATCACTAGCATCACAGATTTTTAGGCTATATTTTTAAGTAAGCAAAAGAAGAACAGTACAAATTCTAGGTGAACCTCTAACTGCACATTCATTCCCCATGCTCCAGTGCTCCTTACACTGTCTTTACTGCAAGTGCCTCCACCTGATACCATTAAGTGCTCTCCTCACAAGGCAAAGCAAAGAAGTAAAATTAGACAGTGACAGTTTTAACAGGCCTCTGTTCTATTCTTAGCTCTGCATAGATCTCTCATGGACAATTCACGTGCATATATTGTAGTTTAAGCTCTCAAAGTATTATAATACAGAAAAAAACATACACCAACCTCAAAAGGTATTGTGAAAATGAGATCCTTCATTATAAAGTATTCTGAATTCTTCAAAAGATAAATGCTGCTGAAGATATTATATTGCTATGAAACCACAGCAGTCTACACAGGACAAATGTTGACAAAGGACAGAGTGGATTAGAACCTTCAATCCAGCATTTTTTATCTCAGCATTTTTATGGACCTTATCACTGTAAGGTCTGAACAACTCACAAATACTAATTAACTGAGCCTATTTAATTATTCTCTCTGCCTACACAAGGGAAACCCTAGACCAAGTCCAATCTAAGTTCTCCTTTAACAACAGAGTCAGAAGGAAAGAAGGACAAAGCACAGTATGTAATGTTGATACTCACTAACCTAATACTTTCTTCCAAGAAGGCTGTGCGGAACAGAGCAACCTCTAAGTTATCTGAACTCATACACAAGGTCTCACGGTGCCATACGTGAAACATTTATAAGCCTCTCAGTGGTGGGTCCAAATGCTCTATATTGTGTGCATAACCAATAAGGTTTAAACTTGTAAAACAAGTAATGTTAATGTATTTGAGATCCATTGCCTTACACCCAAGACTGTTTCTTGAAACATTTGTAATAAAGAATAATGGAAGAAATCCACAACACAGCATTATAGTTATAAATCCATCTATCAGATAAAGTTATTTCTTGCTAATAGCAGAACTGTATCAATCTGCCTGATTCTTCTTGTACATGCTTCACTGAAACTACAAAGTAAACACTGGTGCAATCATTCTGTTTCATTAAGCTGCTGGAAAAAAAACTATAAATGTATATAATACGAAAATTATCAGATGGACTACAAAAACGCTGAAAATCCTCAACCTTTTTATTCTAGTTTTCAGGAAAAGAAAATAACAGAGATTTAGCTATCCAAGGAAATTGAGATTTTTCTATCTATAGAGGGAGTTACATTACTTAGGAAAAACTTATTTCATATTTACTCAGCCAGTGAACATGCATCTGCAGTGAAAGAGATCTCAGATTATTTAAAGAGCGTATCAGCTCTCATCTATTTTTGGTTCTTGTTTGGGTTGGTTTTGCAACATTTGAAAGCCTAAGTCTTTTTCCCCTTTTCATCAGTAAGGGATTGATCCTATAAACAAATAAATCTAGTGTAGTACCAAACTGCAGCTAAATTTTCAACTAGGAGGAAGAATTGGTGATGAAATACCAGATACAATACTTTTTAAACACAGAATATATGGGCTGGTCTCACCTGTCTCATTGAACACAGATGCTTCTTTTTCTCTTCTCTTTCTGATCTCCTTATTCAGATATCCAGGGCAATAACACTTTAACTGGTCTGCCCATGTCTTGTCTTTGTCGTCCTTTTTGCATGATATGTCAGCCTGTTTTTAGAGCAGACCCTTTGGTGACAATGACATTGTTCCTATCAATCCACAGACCATAACTAATGTAAAACAGCATATTTCAGTTTCAATGCAATACAAAAGTTAAATGCAAGCAGAGTTTCTAGATGCCAGACACAGCTCAGCTAAACACAGAAGCAGGAACTGAGGGATTGGAGCATGTCCTTGCTATTCAGGAAGAGCTTTGAAATCATTTTTGTACGAGATGCCACAACAGTGAGAATTCAAAACTACCTTTGCTAGAGCTCTGAGAAGCAGAGGACTTTGTCTTCCTCCCTCCTCTTTCACACAAGCCTATGTGTGTCCATACATAAAAAACGGTACTTCTTCATGAAACAAAAACACATGCTGGATGCTACTGTGCAGCCTTCTCAAGCACAAATCCCTACTTTGAACAACATCAACTGCCACCCATCTCTCAGCAAAATGAAAAGCAGTATTTTTGCCAAGTTGTGTGCTCTAGCTTTGGGGTGGGACTGTGAGCTGTCCTGAAGATACATTCTCAAATCAGGGCTTCCTCTGAGCTGAAGGGAGTGCTGCAGGGCAGAAACTTTCCCAGACAGGCACATAACCATGGGAAACGCTAAACCAATTGTTTTGCTGCATTATTCTGGATATTTTGAGATGAAAGCTGGACAGGACACTGTCCCTGCACCCCCCTGTAGTGCAAAAAGGTGGCTGTTGTCCCCATATGTCCACTGTTTCCCACAATGGATCCGAAAGAAGAGGAGGATAAGAAATTATTAAGTTGTGCAGAAAAGACTGTTCCTGATCCTCGGTTATGATAATATTGCAGTTGTTTCTGATATTACCACTTCCAACCCCCTGCCCCTTTTTTCCAGTTCAGAAAATATTCCATTCCAAATTAAACCCCCCTTTTTTCCAAATGGGTCATTTACCTACAAAACTATGTCCTTACCTTCCATTAAAATCAAACAGGTGCAAACCAAGTTATCTGCTAGTTTAATTTGGTTAGGGAGCATTTTCATCTGGAATTTTTTACCAGAAATTAGTTTTTTAAACAATTTAAAAGCAACAAAATCAATGGAAAAATAAGCAGGTGAAAACTTTGGCAAGGCTCCATTCCAAGAACTTCTAATCTTATTTCCATCTAATGAAAAGATAACTACCATTTCACATGTATACAGTGAAGTTGTCTGTGAGTTCTAGTTTAAAAAGATTATGACAAACTCTGTCCCGCTCTCTCCAATTGGTTGTATTATATGCAATTAGTATTCTGATCCGACATGAACCAATTAGATCTTGCTGACAGACAGTATCAGTATCTTCTATATACTTCATGACATTGAATATCCTTCTTTACAGTACCTGACAATGCAAAGGTAACTAAAAGAAGGCTGACAAGTTTCATATTTTCCTGACAGCACACAAGGACGGATCCTGTTATACTTCATGTGCATGTTCACAGCTGGCACACTATCAAGGGGCACTGTAATAAGAATTAAGGTCAGCATATGAATCACAGTGTCAGTCTGTGCACAGCTGGACTCTTAAAAACACATGCAAAGGCTCATGTCTCCCACCTCTGTGTTTACAAATAACCAAATCTACTAGTTCATACTTCCCAAAAATAACCATCAGAATAGCAAAAATAGCAACAAAGTATCTTTCTTTGCCTGATACTGGCCTCGCAAAAAAGTGAATACTTTTTTTTTTTCCTGAAACAAATAGTAAATAGATACCATTCTCAGATTATTCAGTTTCAGTTGTACATATAGAAAGATCCTTCCCCACATGCATCATCCTTCCTGCGTAGTGTGGAAGAAACTAGGCAGCCAGCAATTCTTTCAGATTTTCCAAGCAATTGATGGTTTCTTTGCTTACATCTCAGCAGCTGCCCTGCCAGCCTGAGTTCCTGGCAGGAAGAGCACAGAGGTCATGGGAAATGGACCTCAGTGGTCTACAGCAGTACTCAAGGTCCTTGTCCCCTGTGTGGAAGACCTTGGATACTTGGGGTCACTGGGACTGAAGTCAGCTTTTCTATAACAGTTAAATGAAGAAGGAGGATAATCTCAGTTTAATATCCTGGAGTCAGTTTTTACTGTTTACCATCAAATAAAAGGAACCCTCCAGGGCAGGTGAATTTCTAACCCTATTGATTTCATAGCAGCGAAGCGGATTTACACGGGCGGATTTTTTTCCACCTGCCGATGTTTTGCTGGAGAGTATTGGCAGGGCAGCAGAGGTGCCGCAGAGACCCTGGGCAGCCCTTTGCTCTGGCCACCTGCTTCCCTGGGAGGCCTGCAGCAGCGTGAGCCAGCCCACCCTGTGCCGAGGCAGGGACAAGCAGGGGACAGCTCACCTCTGCTCTTCCATCAAGCCAAATGGAACTGCCAAACAGCAGACCATCAAGCAGTTTAGATGAAACCAACCTGCATCTCTGAAGGGCAGCCTTTCCCTCTTTCTGCTCGACGAGTGGTGTTAATATGCCATCTATATTCCAGATTTATTCAAAGCCTAGTCCTGTACAGACTGAATACATGGAGTATTTGGTAATATTTCTTATTTAAAAACACATCATTTGTGTTAATATCACTTTCTTCTGACTGGAATTAGTTTACACTACATTGAAAACCCTCTTCTGTTGACCCAGAAGCAGAGTAAATTGAGAAAATTAATGACATGTTGAAATAAATGACTTTTTTCCCTCTATTAAGCACATTGAATTTGGAAAAAAAATTCAGATGTACAACACCAACTGTGAAGCATGGTCTTCTTAACAGTAGTAGATTAAATAATTGAATGAAAACATGCTAATTCTAAGTGGAAATGGACTTAAATGTTCAAATAAATGGAAGATAACAGCACAGTAATGATTATATGGAAACGTCTATTTTCATACTTTTCTATTTTTGCATAATCACACCACTTAATAAACCTCCAAAAAGATACTGTGCACTTCAAATTTTAATTTATGCAGCATGTAATTCAGCTGTAGTTCAAGACAGCCTTACTTCTTAGAGGATTAGAGCACAGTATTATTTTAATGTTGCTCCACAAAGACATTAATTAAACACTATAGATAAAAGTTCAAAGCTGGTTGAATTTCAGGCCAAGAAAGCTTTCTAGCTATCTTTTTAAAATGTCTTTTGTAGACATTTATCAAATTCTGCAGGTTTGCTTGCTGAAACTGATAAATCTTATTTATGTTTGCAGAATTTTAACCCAGCCTGTTGGGTGACTCAGCTGAGCAGTGTTTAGATCAGTTGCACAGCTCTCCAACCTGCGCAGAACTTCTTCCTCTGCGAGCTCTTACTACTCCTGCCAGAATTGGTCTCTGTATCCATTTTCTATGAGCCACATTTGTGTCAGAGAAACACAAGCCAGAATCTTGTCAGCTGAACTCGCTACTTCCTGTCTAAGAGCTGCTACTGCTGCAGCCACTGAGCAGAATATTTTGATTCCAAGGATAAGATTTATAGCATCTCAAGTTAGTAAATAATGAAAAAGTCATAGCATATACAAATCACACTTGCAGGGTTTAAAATCTATGAGAGTTTTTTTTTTCCTTCAAAGTTTTCAACAGAAAAAGCTCTATTTGAAAAGCATAAAGATATCTCCAGCTTTTGCTGCAGTATTTGAGAAGCATACATTACAGTAAAAAATCACAGCCTAAAATAGAAATCCTTAATCAGCGATTACTGTGAAGCAATGTAAATAATGATGTATTTACAGATGAAAGGAGGTCACACAACTCAGCCAAAATACTCCATTTTCAGAAATTCACAATTCTAGTTTAGTTTATAGTATTAAAAATACCCTGGAAATTTACAGTCAGATTATAGGCAGCTAGGGTACACTGCCTTCTCAAGTAAAATATGTACTTCCATATAAATCAAGTTTATAGTTTGCACTGTGCTGTAAATGTGTTAAGACTGTTCCTTCTAAAAGGGTATTAACAATTTTCCAAAGATAGAAGATGCTATTTATAAAGCACATGCCTCCGAAATCCTCCTGAGGGCAAATGATACAACAAAAGGGCCAGCAGGAGGTAACACCTTCATCACTCTGACACAAGGGGCCAAGACAGAATTTTGAGATCTGTCCACAGATTAAAGGATAGAATGCCTGAGAGAATTAGAGATGAAAAACAGCTAACAGGAAAACAATATTTTTCTTTGCTCAGTGTAGTTCATGAGTTCATAGCCTGAAATGCTGCAGTGAATTTCAGGATTAGACATCTCAGGATGTCAGACCATTCAATTTACGCTGGTGTTGAATAAAATCAGAAACTTTTCCTTGATATATAGTTGGGTTCAAAGCCAAGCCATGGCTTTCTTTTAGGATTCACCTAAAAGAATCATGAATGTCTGTTAACCTTTGAGTGAAATTAAGTCAGGCAAGTGGTTCCTATAAAAAATAGAAACTAGAGTTTCACACCATGTAACTGAGCTAATCTTCCACTCCAAAGCCAGTAAAATGTTTCTATTTTCAGCCACTTATGCAGGTCTGAAAGAGAAAGTTGAGATGTTCCTTCACAAATGAAAGAGGAGAACAAGATGAAAAAATCCTCCCTAGGAAACAGTATGTATTTGGGAATCTGTGTTCACCTATTCAATTGCTACAATCTTTTGTTTTCTTTTATAAAACAAGACAGATATTTCATGACCAAACCTCAAAGCTTTTCTGTTGCAATTTATGTTTAATAATTTCCACTTTATTCTGTAGGGTTTTTTGGGGCTCCTGAATTTAAAGGGGTTCTTACATTTAAAAAAACAAACATGAGAAACTCTAAAATTATTCCTTTCTTACACCCTGATAATCTGTTTACAATAAAAATACCTAAAAATAAAAAAAAAACAACTTGCAAAGCTCACATCCCTAATACAGTGTAAAATAATCAGTTGAATTCACAAGACATTAAGCTTTTCTTTGTACACATAAAGGCCGTAGCAATTCCAAACTACATTTCTCAAATAGCAGGTATCAAAAAAAGAAAAAAAAAATGTTGTGCAACTGTCAGAGAACAAATAACCCCACAAATTCTTCTGCTGATACTATTCCTAAGCCAACTCAGTGAAAACCATCACACATATTGATTGGTTTTACAGCTACAAACAGGAAGATGAAATACAAAGTATAAAATGAGAGGTGATTCATTAAGTATTAATTGCAACAGCTAAACCAACCACTATGAGTTCAGTTCTATTAAAAAACAAACAAACAAACAAAACCTAACACACACACACACCCCCAATGTTTTTTCTAAATTAATTATGAAAGCCTGGAATATTGTCCTACAAAAAAATTAGCTAGTTATACAAGCTTATATTACTTTTGATCAAATCTTTAGAGGTGTAGGCACCAATTTTAATTTGGAAATCTAACCTCCAAATGCCAGCTTAAACACATATCAGATCTTAAATCTTGCTTTTTTTGGCCCAGTGCTTTTTTATGTGCAAAATAAAATGTTACTGCGAATGTGGTTACTGAATTCTTTTTATTGTACATCTAAATTAGAAGCTCAAAAGAATTCTGAGACACAAATTTCAGAGGCATTGTTAATACAAAAAGAGCTCAAAATACAACATAGGAAGAAACTGAATGCCTTTCTGATGATGGGTTTAACAGAAGTGGGATGAGAACAATGAAGTGGAAAACCAAGTAGGCAGAAACTAAAAATAATATATATGAAAAATTTGGGAATTTTTTAGTTGGAAATGACAGAGGAGGAAAAAGGACTAAAATGATGAACTGATGGCAGATGAACTGTACACTATCACTGTTACGGGGCTGTAAAAGGACAACTGCCATCCTAACAAATGGGAACAGGGCAGGTACTGCTAAAAAGAGGGAGGCGAGTATAAACATCAGTGCTCAGTGCCACTGCAAGACAGTTGAAATTCAGATATCTTTTCAAGCCAATGTCTTGGGG
>JAOXNG010000001.1:18554376-18570884 GCA_028566535.1 Scolopax minor | reverse complement strand
GCACATTGCTGACTCATGGTCATTCTATTGTCCACAAAAACACCCAGGTCTTTCTCCTCAGAGCTGCTCTCCAGCAGGTCAGCCCCCAACCTGTGCTGACTCCAACTGGTGCTTGGGGTTCTTTCTCCCCAGGTGCAGCACCCTACACTTGCCCTTGTTAACTGTCATTAGGTTTCTCTCGGCCCATCTCTCCAGTCTGTCCAGGTCTCTCTGGATGGCAGCACAGCCTTCTGGGATGTCAGCCACTCCTCCTAGTTTTGTGTCATCAGCAAATTTGCTGAGGCTACATTTCATCCCTTCATCCAGGTCATTGATGAATATATTGAAGAGGACTGGTCCCAGTACTGAGTAACTGTTCTGAGTAGCCAATGTTACTGGAAATCCCTTGCATTAGGGAAAGATAGAAAAGTAGTTAAAGAAAATTTACTTCATAATAGGAATTCCACTGAAAATTGAAAATAAATTCCTAACAATCTAAACAAAAAAGGTCCTGCAACTAGAAATTTTGTTTCGTGAAAAGAGAAATTAAGAAATTCTAAAAAGCAAATATAAACGGAAAGCATCTTAATAAGGCTTGTGTAATAAATTCCAAACAGTGTTTCAGGTGAAATACATAATGCTTTTACTTATACATTTTTAGAGAAACCACATGGCTTTCTCAACGATCTTATGCTGCATTTCCCACAAAAGTTCTTCAGTAGTATCCTTATTTGAATCTGTGTATTCTGTTGAGAACTACAGTCAACGATGAAAGAAGCCCATTAATTAGGACAATTAGCTATGTCAACACATAGGTAATTTGCACATGATTACTCACTGTTCTAAGGTAGTCAGAACAACCATTCACACAGATGAGATTTTAAGTCAAACACTTTCAGTTTAATATTTGTAAGTATATACATGCAAAATTTGTTAGAACATATCTGAAATCATTTCTTATGTTCAGTTTTCAAAAGCCAAATATTGCCAATTTATAAAATATTTCTGATAGATATGGTTACAGTCATAGGCACTTTTCCTTTCTGTGAAAAAATGCAGGCAATAAAGCAAAAAACCACATTGGACTAGTATTCCTAAAACAGCTTCATTCAAACTCTGGAACTTAGATGGTTTGCCCTTTAAAAGATGTTATCTTATCAGACCAACTTCTCACTCGGGTATGATCTCATTTCCAAGAAGCAGTAAGTAGTCCTGCTTACAGATGACAATTTAAAAATGAATTATACTGTAGGATGGTGTTATTTAGATCTGAAAGAGCAATCACAGAAACCAACATACAGGTTAACTATGACTGCCTTTTTGGAAGTATTTCAGAATTACATATACACAAACTTTATATATATGACTATGCAAAGAAAAATTTTTCTTTACAGAAATTTCAAATATGTTTAAAATCAGGCCAAATTAGGTACAAACTTAATCCATATAGGATAATTAGATAATTTACTCATTAATTTGGTAGCTTAATGTTGAAAAAATAATAATTTGCTTTGAAGATCATATTTTGATTGCATAATCTATGACCAAAAGCATTAACATTCATTTGACTTAAAATCCAGTTTAATTTTATTAATTTTATTATCTCTGTTTTCAGATACATGTTATAAATACATGAAGTGTAATATATATTTTTAAGAAAAGTAAATATGTCTCAAATGAATTTCAATTTCCAAGACAACTTAACTGCTCATTTTGTCACTGGTTTGGTTAAACTAATAGAGTTTATGTGAGGAAAAAAAAGTGCCAATGCTAAGAATGCTTTTTTTTTAGGGTAGAAATTACTGAGCTTAGTATACACAAAGCCAGATGTAATGCATAGAAAGCCTTATTACCTCCAGAAAAGGAGAAGGAGGTATCACAAAGTCATTTGAAAATGTCATGGGACATTGTAGTACTGATTGCTGCATTTACAGTAATTACAAAGGAAATGAAAATAAAAATCATCAACTATAGACATTCTCAAGCATTTAAGATACTCAAGGTGAAAGGACAAATCTTCTGAAAAGTTGTTTTCTGGCGTCAGACACATTCTTCTAAATTCTTCTCACTACCCTATTATTCCTAACTTCAGGTTATCCAGCATTTGCTTATAGGATTTTCTTAAGTCCCCAGCTCTACAGTAAAAATAATTAGGCATAAAACCCCCGTATACTCTGAAGGGTAGTTGTCATCAGTCTATTGTGCAGGCACAATATAAGCACAGCAACTGTTTCCAATTTGGTGCATGGCTCAAAGCAGATGCAAACATTCCATTCGTGGTTGTTGGCAGAGGCAGGGTAATAGACAGTATCTAACATCTACTGCTGTTAGCAGTGTGCCAAAACAGAATTCTGTACAAGAAAATGTTACAATTCTCCTTGGAAATATAGAATCCAAGGGAAATCATGCTAGCAGAAAACAGCATCTACTCATAAAATATATGTACTCGTGAAAAAATCTTCTGATTGTTGGGATTGTATTTATAAAAGGGTCATAAACCATGTTTTATTCTCATTTCAACTGTTTGGGTTTTTTTTTTAAAATCAATTTTCCAGACTGCTTTAATAGCAGTGATACTGTGCTGATGTCCAATAGCCACTATCTAAAATACCCACTACAAAAGCACAGCATTAGAGTGTAAACAGAGGAAAATGTGGAATTTTGTACATCAGTGAACTAACAATAGAAGACAACTTGCGAAGTAATGGAAGATAACCTCCCTGCCTTTATATGCCTTTTATAAATTCCTATTATTTAGAATAGCACTTTAATGTAAAAATCTCCGAACTTTAGACAGACAATCCTAATTCATATTTTCCGATAAGAATACTACAAGAAACTCAAATTCCTCCCAATACGGTACAGAGCTCCTATCCATGTAGCTGAATTACAGGAAGACAATTGAGGTTTCACATCTTAAAATGGGAAGTGGCAGCCTAACTGAAAGATTGTTAAAAATAGAAAGCTTACTGAGCCCCAAACTGCAGAGTTCAGTATATAAGGTCTTCTCAGGAAAGATGTACAAATAGGGTGATGTGAGAATAGAAGTGTACCCAGCTCCTAGGTCAGTACCACAATAACTCTAGAATAAGTAACAACACTATAAATAGAGTACTCTCTTAATTGAGACTTTTCTGAGACGTATTTTTTACAGGCTCAAACACTGGCAGAGTAGTCAGTAGTCCCTAGCAATAAGGAGACATACAGTACTGTTTACAATGCAAACAGTAACTTGGCAAATATCAGTAGGTTTTAAAAGCAATTTCTTCTACCCCATCAATCTCTAAAGAATGTGAAAAGCAAAAAAACCCCAAACCAACCAACCAACCAACTAAAAAAACCAACACCCAAAAAAACCAAACACATGAAAATATAGTGCAAAAATAAAAACATAAGTAGGAGATTGTAAAAAACAAAGTCTACTTGCTTAGTAGTTATTATCCTGGACAACTTTGCCTAATCTTTTGGGGCAGATATTTTAACTTGCAGAAATTAAAAAACATATTAACAGGTAACATTGTTAAGTCATGACAGACAACATTTCTGAGTGTTAAGGATTTTCAGCCTAGAAGGGGCTTTAGGGTATGATGGCAGTTGACAAAATCATGATGACTTGGGAGGAAGTAGAGAGGGATCAGCTATTCCTTTTCTTTTCCAGTACAAGAACTTTGGATTATCCAATGAAGCTAGCAGTAGTCATGGCCTAGGGAAACAAAAGTATGTGGTCCTCAACACAAGTAGACCTGTGGAACACCTTTTGATGTTGAGGATGTATTCATGAGAAGACAGGGCAAGTAGGAAGACGAAAGTTTCATTAAGAGTTACTAATGTGACAAATAACACCTGACTCAGGAAAACTCCTAATCTGGGAAAACCTGGAAGAGTTTTATTGGGAAACACTATATATGTTTTTCTTGCTTTCATTCCTGAGCACTGACCTGCGAGTGCTGTTGGAAACAGGACAGAGGAGAAGATGGACCATTGTGTTGAACCTGTATGGTCATTCCATTCTTGCTTAAAAGCATCTATTTTCTTTGAAACAAATAAGGTAATGAAACAAAAACCCCACAGCATTTTCCTTAACGCTTTACACTAACATTTTACCATTTCAGTGGTGTCTATTCAACAGACTACATTTAAAGTACTCGTGCTTATTTGTATTGGTTTAGGATGGCCACAACATTTTATCAGTGCATTTTCACTTTTATTGGAAATATGATCAGTGTCATAATGGTTCAGGTTTCAAGTCACTGATATACTTCTACTCATTTCTTCTAACTTTATATTTTCAATAGGTTTCTGATGTCCCCACAGGGAAAGCTTGATTGCCATTAAGGTACAGCAGTATGGAAACCAATGGTGATTTCATACTAGAGTTCTGCACTGATATTTTTTTGTGGCCTTTTGCATTAAGCATCACATGAAGAGGAACTCTTGGCATTTAAAATCCAAGCTAATTTTTTACTGCCACCTTCACTCACCTTTGATAAATTAAAAAAATTAGACCTTAAAGTAGTTGTACTTCAAGATCAGATGTTGACTTATGGTATACATCATAAATTATGTTTAGCTGACTTTTGTCATTATGAATGCAATGAAAGTTTCAGGGTGCTGTACAAAGGGTGTAAATCAGTGCTCAGTAAAAAGATAAATCATTTTCTGTAATTTGAGGCATGCGATTTTGTATTATTGGAAAGAGCTAAAATTGCTGGTATCTATTCTCTGATTTAACTCTTTGCTGGTTTTGATTTGAATGCAGAAGTCCCTTCTGTAGAAGGCAGCTTTTAGAACATTCTAATTTTGCATTTAGACTGTCAAATTATCTACTTTCAGCTACTGCTGAATTTAGATTACGTCACTACCAAGACAGACACCTATTTCTTCACCACTGCGTAAGATGCAGCTTTTGTTATTACCATTACATTCATATCCTTGATTCTGAGAAATTTTACTTTTTAATAATCTTGAGAAATACAGAATATCATTAGTCAAAGTTCTGTTAAGCAGTTTCAGTTACTCTTATGTCCTGAAATTCAACAGATCATTTCCATGGCTGAATTTTTTACAGTACTTCAAAGAGGATTGTATTATACTTCACTTTCAAAGTGTTACCCATACCTATAGATTGTTCTTCAAGGGAAAACACATTTCTGATTTCAGCAAAAGTGATGGTTTAATATAATAGTTCCAACATTTCCTATGTTATGTTGTTAACATTTCTTTCAAACATAATGTAAATGCTTTAAATGCTGTAAAATAATATAAACATCATTTATGGAAATTAGAACAAAGTTATGGTTTATGTCATACATTTACAGTAAATACACATTATAAAGATAAATGTATAAAGAATTTTCTTTTGCTAAATGTCAGCTTCTGCTAGTAAAAAGAAAAGGTCATTTGGTATTTAAACTGTTTCTAGGGTTGGATTTTATACTTTGGATGGATGGAATAAATTCAAATAGATGTTTCCTAAAATTTAACAAGAATATAAATAAATGTAAATAAATAGTCACCCATATTTTCCACTTTTCCCAGAGATACAACCCCCAGATAGAGCAGAAAGGTGCCAATCTGTATATACATTGTTACATGTGCCTAACAGTGCTAATCGTAAATGTTAAGCGTGTCAAAAATTGCTATGATTGAAAGTTTGTTGAAGGCATTTGGGAATCTTTCTTCTTTGGTAAAATTAATTAAATTAGAAACATTAGAATTTCATAATACAGCAGAGGGAAATTTTATTATGAGGAAGCTCTCTGCAATGTGTTTATTTAGGAGTACCATGTGTCAGATGGTACGTATTAAAATTATTTTATTATTTAAAGAGATCACACATATCCTTCCTCTATGGGTCATAATGAATAGCAGTAAATCATTTAAATAGGCTTATTTTTTTATGGTTTTATTTGATTAATTTACACAGAGTGACTCAGAAGAAGAATCCATAAGAATTCTCCCTAAAACAATTAATTAAATAGATTTATTTTTTATTAAGGTATACTGTAATGCAACTTCTTTAGGATATTTGCCCATGCCCATATTTCTAAGACACAAGATTCCTTGACATCCATTGCTATCCTGGCTTAGATCCACACTGCCTGTGTGTCTCTGAGGAAGATGAAAATATTAGACTACTAAATGTAAGAGATTGTATTTGTTGCCATATAGCCCATCTTTGTGTTTACAGCATTCATACTGGAATTGTGAGATGGGTTCCAACCTCTACTCAACTCAGAACTATTGAATCCCTGTCTCACAAGACATTGGCAGTAATCATCTTGCATGAAATACTCCTTACCTGTTTTCTTGAAACTAGGCTCCTGTGTAACCAGGAGAGCAATGCTGATTATAAATGTCTAATGTTAAATGAATATGCATTCAAGGAACTTTACTTGGGGGTGTATCATGCAAACTTATTGCTTATACCATTAGACTAGAATGAGATCTTTCGTACTTTGTCATGGTACCTTGCCTACACCATTTGTTGGCACAGGGATTCAACTTCAAGAAGAATCAGTTTAAGTATTCTTATCTCTGATACCTGCAGCCTGGTATCACTTGTCAGAAATGCAGAGGATGAACTTTAATTGCGGCCAGTAACGAGTGGTGTTCCTCAGGGGTCGGTACTGGGACCAGTGCTGTTCAACATCTTTGTCAGTGACATGGACAGTGGGATAGAGTGTACCCTCAGCAAGTTTGCTGATTACACCAAGCTCGGTGGCGCAGTTGACACACTGGAGGGAAGGGATGCCATACAAAGGGACCTGGACAGGCTGGAAAGGTAGGCCTGTGCAAATTGCATGAAGTTCAACTCCAAACCAAGTGCAGGGTCCTGCACCTGGGACATGTCAATCCCAGTACAAATACAGGTGGTCAGAGAATGGCAAGAATGCAGCCCTGAGAAGAAGGACTTGGGAGTGCCTGTGGATGAGAAGCTCAACATGAGCCGGCAGTGTGCACTGGCAGCCCAGAGAGTCAACCGCGTCCTGGGCTGCATCAAGAGAAGTGTGGCCAGCAGGTCTTGGGAGGTGATTCTACCCCTCTACTCTGCACTCGTGAGACCCCACCTGGAGTACTGCGTCCAGCTTTGGAGTCCTCAACACAGGAAGGACATGGACCTGTTGGAAAGGGTCCAGAAGAGGGCCACAAAAGTGGTCAGAGGGATGGAGCACCTCTCCTATGAAGAGGGGCTGAGAGAGCTCAGGTTGTTCAGCCTGGAGAAGGGAAGGCTCTGGGGAGACCTTATAACAGCCTATCAATATTTGAAGGGAGCCTACAGAAGAGCTGGAAAGGGACTCTTTATGAGGAAGTGTAGCAACAGGATAAGGGGCAACGGTTTTAAATTGGAAGAGGAGAGATTTAGATTAGATACTAGAAAGAAATTCTCTACAATGAGGATGGTGAAGCACTGGAACAAGTTGCCCAGGGAAGTTGTGGGTGCCCCATCCCTGTAGGGGTTCAAGGCCAGGCTGGATGGGGCTTTGAGCTCTAGTGGGAAAGTTCAGGGCAGGGGGGTTGGAACTCAATGATCTTTGGGGTCCCTTCCAACCCAAACCGTTCTATGATTCTATGTGCTGCTTTGCAAGGCATCCTGCTGCAAAGAAAACAGAGGGGGAAAAAAAAACAAACAAATTTCTAGGTTGTATTTAATTCTGCAGATAAGATATAAGAAAATCATGTAGGGCCTGATGATGGGGCCCGTAAGTGTCATCAGGGAAGGAAGTTCTTATATCTCTCTTCTCAAACGATGTAAAAACTTTATAGGCTTTGAGATTCCTATTCATCTATGATTTTTATCTTGAAATTGGCCAAAAGTTGTCCAAAAGTAAGAGGTGGAAGAGAGATAACTCTCTAGATGTATCCAAACCAGCAGACAAAAAGAGACATGCCATGATTTCCCATGTCTTGTTACTCAAGATAATCAGGCTAGAAAACTAGGGGAAATTTCTTGTTGTGTCTACCCAATTCTCAGGTTTCCACTGCAACTGTGCAGAAGAGAAATTGTGGCATGCTACCCTGGTCACTTGGTCAGCAGATACATGGGAAAGCCCCATGAGGACAGCAGGCTGCACAGCTGACCTGTTCTAGCATACATCTCAGGATGTTTTGTCTCATAAAGCTTTGTTGAACCTACATTTGCCCTCTCTAGAGATACTTAAGTTCTTCATCCACATTCTCGTGTCCCACTCCAGTTCTTCTGCCTTTCTTAAAGCAGGCATTCCCCCCGACCGCATTGTTTCAGAGAAATATTGGTTTGGTGCTCTTGAAAAATTTGGAGAACACATTATCCTTTCTTTCTCTCATGCAAAGTTTTCCACAGGTGTGAAGAAGGCGCTTCTCCAAATTCTCCATCTGAAGACTCTGACAAATAACAAGGCAGACAATGTGTATTAGATTTTAATGATCAGCGGACAGGAAACTAAGAAAACTCACTACAATTATCCCTCTTCCTTCTGTTCAGCAGCTTCCAGCCAACAGATGGGGATTTCAGAGACTGATTTCATGGTGTGTGTGTGAAAAGGTGGGAAGTTTGCTGCTCAACTTTGCAAGGATTCACAGCAAAAAGGTAATAAATAACACCACCCTTGTTAAATTCAGAGAGGATTCTGTCTGATAGCTCACCACTGAAAGTGAAAAGACAAACAGAAGAAAAATGCTTAAGCCTGTATCTTGTTGGCCACTCCATGGCAGAAGTACTACCAGACATGAGAGCACAGTGTCAGTGAAGGTGGCCTACTGTGGCAAGAAAAACAGGGTAGCCCTTCCCCAATTATTCCCCCCGATAATAATTTCATGAAAACAATATCAAACTGATTCAAGAAAAATGGTATTTTTAGTGAGCTCATTCTGAAGCAGAAGCACAAAATATGTTTGCCACCGATTAGTTCCTCAAACTATTTCAAAGCCAAATCTTTGTGCCAGCAACAAACCTTTTTTACCTTTTTTCTGTCCCTGGATCCAAAATCCACCTGAAAATCACCTTTTCTGTGCCCAGATTCCTGACAGGAAACCCAAGGCACTACTTCTTATATTTACATTACAAGTTTATGTGCTTATTCATAAAAATCCTGTAGTCAGAATGAACAGCTTGTATTGCCAATGAGGAGGATTATTTTAATTTCTTTATGTATTTCAATAAAATGCATGAGTATTGATTTCAGTGCATTTTTTTCAGTTAAAAAGCACAGTGATTTATATTGCTAAAATGCTATTGCCTACCCTGCCAAAAGCATGCATCTGGGAACATTTCTGGGTTGCTCACAGTCTTTTCTCTCTTCTTTCTGCCTCTGACTGCCAGTGATGGAAAAGAAAAAAATATGGCCAGAGCTATGCATCTAATGGAAAACATCGTGCCCACCTGCAGTTAACTACTTTTCACCGTGAGGCTCCCACAAGTTTCAAATAATCATTAGGAAGCATTAATGGTTAATTGATAATGGAATATTTAATTACAGATAAACACAGTTGAATTGAAGCAGCTGTGTGGTCTGGGAATGCAAATGCCCTGGCTGCTGTGGCTGAATCTCAAATGGAAGGGGAAGGATGCTCAGCAGGTGAGAGTCAACAGCAATCAGGGAAACCAGAGAAACACCTCAAGAGGTTGACACTGACCCATGTGTGCAGGGGCTAATGCCAGGCAGCCCCAATTAGCCCCACTGGCCCTGCCAGCAGAGCCATGGCAGCCCGAGACACAGCAGCAGGCGACAAAGGCTGCGACAAGCTCCGGGAGAGGATGCTGATGGTGCAGTGACACCCTGTACACATCTGTACAGCATCTGTACCACCAACGTCCCAAGGTCACATCATTTTTCTTTGTAAACCCAACGCTGCCTCGCTGTCTTTGAGAAAAAGGAGGAGCTGCATTAGAGAGACTCGGGAATGCACAGAGCTAATTAAGAAGAAACCCCGCTCCACATTCCCCAGCACACTTTTGTGCTACATTATGTGCTCTGAATTTTCAACACCTACCATTAGCCCAATAAATGACTGAATTTCTAATAGTCCAGTGAGTCATGTAAATAAAAGCCCTTCTGTTTTGGACCTCTGCCACTGCATTTTTTCAATATTCCAGACTTTTCTTGCTTTTCTTTTTTTTTTTTTTCAATAAGCCTATTAGCAATTTGCAAAACTTTTTAAGCCTCTCTATGTCCATTTCCCTCATCCTCCCCTTTCTTACCAGGAGATATGAATCACTTGATTAAATATTCAGCTTCCTGAATATGGCAACTTGTTAACTGAAATCTAAGGCTCTGGAATGACTAAGTAGCGATGTAAGAACTGGTTTTAAAGTAAAATCAATAATCATTACTCACTGATGGGAATTTGGTACCCATTTTACGTTAAGCATCTTTTTAATCCTGGAGCCACTTGGAGAAAAAGATGAAGTGAGCTTCCACCCAAAAATTTCATTTCCACAGCTCTGCCTCTCTGCCAGAGAGGATGCTGTGGCCAGGAAGGTTGGGCAAGACACAGACTCTTCCCTTGGTCTCCCTGGGCTGGTGACCCAGAGTTGTGTGAACAGCCTTTCTCTGAGTGTCATTTCACCCATGGCTTCAAGCCGAGTCTCACAGGGACCATTTTTTTGGACACTTTGGCTGGTGCTCTACCCATGAGACATCCTTGAAAGCAGAAGTTACCAATTCAATCCCACTGAACACTTTGCATGAGAAGGAACCTGTGAGATGATGCCTCACAGTTCAGGCCCTGTAAGATACTGAATAAATCTGAGCAAGTTTCAAGCATCTTCAAGACCAATGTCACGCAATTGTCAGAACATACAGGAACTCTCATAATTGCCTGAAGAGCATTTAAAAGCCTCAGAAAAACTTGATGATTGAGGACTTAAAAATAATTTTTTCTTGATGTCTAAGTCTGACTTATCTTCTGCAGTTTAAGGTCATGCCCAGTGGACAGAGAACAGATTTGAGCTTTTTATGTTTTTTTACTTATTTATAGATTTCATTTACCTTTCTGACCATCTTAATTTCCAAGAAGACAAACAAACCCACCCAAGAAACCAACCCTCCCAGATACCCGCTGTTTCCCCTATGAGCAGGTGGTTGCGAGTCCATGATTCTGCACGATCAGAAATACCTACAGAATTCCAGAATTTCACTCTGACTCCTCACCCTGCCCCAGGCCTCCACCCTGAATGCTGATTTCTCATTCTCATCTCTTAAGCAACTGATTTTATCCCAAATGCTTTCCAATATTGTTTTTAACCAGAGCATTAAGGCATTTTTTTTTTAAGTGAAACTGAAGGCTCTGTGTTAAACACAGCTCCTCTAATTCCTTTATTGCATTATACAGAAAGGTTAATGGTATCAAAACTCCTCTTTTGAGCAAAAGCAGTGAAGTGTGGTCTTCTCAACTAAACTATTTTCTTTATTTCTCTTCTTGCTCTTGTATTTCACATTGGATTCAGGCATTAAATATTTATACCATTCACTCAGCTATTCCTCCCTTGGCACAATTAGTATTACTGTACATGGACAGCACTGATTAATCTGCATTCACACACCATTATCTATTTACAATCCCAATTCCTGCTTTAATTTGGTTCCATGTGAAGGGAAAGAGAGGGGGGGAAAAGAAAAAAAAAAATCAATAAAACGTCAGAAAGTGAGCTAGAAGCACTAGAATAGTGGAAGGAGATATTTGCAGACAGAAGATCCAATTTTAACCACCCTGAAATTTGATTAGCATGAATTTGACCACAGCACTTCTTAAAGAACCCAGACACAACGAGCGATTCATCGTGTGGCTGTTGCACAAACCGAGTGCAGGAGAGCGTGGAGTGGAAGGTCACAAGTGAAGGTAAGAAACTCCTCCTGAAATCACATTACGTCGAGCGCGTTACTCTGAGATAATGGATTTAAGCATGAACTTGAAGGTACGTGTGTGCCCTGGTGCTGCCCAGAATCAGGATGCAGTCAGAGACCAGCAGGCAAAAGACAAACAAACATCATTGGAGCTGGACAAACAAACAAACAAAAAAACCCAAAATAACCCCAAACCCCAACTATTCTTGTTTTGGTTTATGTTTTAACAGAGAGCAAGTGGAGCTGCTGAGAGGAGGTTGCACTTCCAAGGTCAAACCAACACCAGCTCAGGACAGAGTTGCACTTTGAGCTTTCAAGATTCAGAAAAAACCACCCTTTTCTGAGAGGACATTTAGTAAGTGGCACCTCTGAGACCTTTTTGGGACTGACTCAGCATTGGCTCGTGGAGGGCTGGCTTCAGCCTGACAGTCTCCATGTCTCTCCTTCAGGAGTGTGGACGATCCCAAACCTCTGCATTTTACTAATACCTGGAATTAATGCCTCTGACTGCCAGGATCCCATCCAGGCAGGGCTGGGACACCCCCGTGGAAGAGCAGCAGTTGGAAAAGAGACCTCTGTGCACCCTCCAGATGTATGTGTAGATGCAGCCACTCACCCTTCGCTTGGCCAACTGCAAATCCAACAGTGACTCTGCAGCATTTCCCCTTGCACAAGGACCCCCTCGAATTTCAAGGCGTTGCATTTTCCAACTGCATCGTAAGTTTAGAGCGAAAACTTTGAACAGACTTCCTTTCACAGCAACCTGTCTTGGCTGGGTCTGTCAGGGACCATGAGCCCCCGATTTACCTGGTCACCTCCAGGCACAGGCACCTGTGGGGAAGCTGCAGCATCGCTGCACTGCTCCCCTCTACCCAAAAGTGTTTCAGGATCAGCTCCTACAGCACCTTGCCCCGGGCTTGGCAGCTCCCAGCAAGGATTTCTCAGCTGCAGAGTACAAGGCAACTTTCATTTCATCTCTTCTTACACCCCCTCGACACAGGCACGTCGAACTACGAACCTGCTAATAATCAATAAATTCCATGTGACAGACACCTGGTCCTCCTTGGGTCTCTAACGCTCATTTAGGGTGAACCTATGAGATATTCACCTTTCCCTGTGGTGACTGTATTTTAAGACCAACTCAAAATGAGCAGAAAGAGCACTTCAGTGATGTGGCCACCTGTAAGGAGGCAGCGGCAAGGTCTCAGTAGCATCTCAGCAGGATAAAGCAGTCACAGAAAACCTAACACTACCTGACAGTGGCAGTCAATAGGAGAGTCCAAAAGAATAGTGTGCTCTCCTGGAGCCTTGGCAGCACAAGCCAAAAACGTACACAAAGTGCTTAAACCTGGGACTGTAGAGGCTCAGTTTAACCAAAATCAGCCCGCCTTCTTTTTTCTGGTGACATGATTTTCTGCAGTTTTGCAGCTTGCAAACCAAAAGCCCTGAAGTTTCCTTTGCTTGTAGATTGCAGGAGACTAGTACTGAAGCATGTGGATTTCTAACTACTCATTCTATTGAACATACCACAGAAAATCACCTCATTATGACCCTGATGGTAAATGTCCCATTAAGTTCAGTTGCATACCATGGGCACAATACATAGATTGGCTCTGGGAAAGAGAAACACCAAACACTCTGCTTGTTGAACTGTTGTTTTCCCACTCAATTTAAAGCTGGAGGAGAACAATCAGCAAATACAGCAGAACCAGTTAGCACCCATCTGGTACTATTTTGAGTGAATTGATTGAATAATTATCCTCAAGCAGATATATGCTCTGGCAGTTCTGTTGCTTATTTAGGATTTTTTCAAGTCAGAGGATGGAAAAAAAGAACCTGGTGAGGTAATATGTGGTTATCCATTATAAGTGCAGCAAAAATCAAGATTTGTACTTGTTCTTATCTCTGTGAATCACTGAATACAACTTGTCTGATGTGAGCAATATGATTAGATGATGTTTTGTTTTCAGAACTGCTGAGTTCTGAAGATGGATCCAAAAGATGGCCGTGTGCCAATGACAAGGTCAGTTACTACCAGAATCTTTGGTTGGAAACATAGTCTTGGCAAATGTGAAATACTAGCCTACAGGGTTATGTTCGGTTTTTCTTATTTTTAAAGCTAGTAGTGATGTTAATTAGAACTGTCTTTGAGTGCTCTATCCCCAGAAAAAGAAGTTCTATCCTTCACTACCTAAATAGGACTTGGAGAAGAAGAGAAGCAGAAGGAACTTTTTTATCTAGAAAAGATATGAATTATGGGTTTTTTTATGTTGAACCTATTAGTGGTGTAAAAAGATCGGGTGTCTAACATTATGGAATTCTAGTATGTGACACAGCACAATGTAAAGAACAAATTCCATATTATGTAAAAAGAATGGTGATATATAGATAGAAATGTTTATATATAGATCCGTCTTTTCCCTGTAGGCTTCCACCCTTCTAGAGGTGAGTTTATGAATGCACAGGTAGAACTCTAGAAAACTTGGCTTAAAACTTGCTGACAACCAAAGAAAAGAGATCTCATAGAAGGAGAAGGGATTTCTCTAATGGTTATCTCTATGCAAGAACCCAGTATAAGATTTAAGCAAGGCTTAAATGATGCTTGTTAGGTAGTGATTGAATACATAAGACTTTGTTGAGAAAACTATCCTCAATTTAGCAAAGTAATCTTTTGAAAGATAAGTGAATCTTTGTATAGCATGTGTTACAGATTTTCTTTATATATATATATGTATAATGTTGCTATCATTATTATTGGTTACAAGTCATTCCCTAGAAGTTGCTGGTTTTGTAATTTATGAGTTTATTCTGGAACAAACTATTAAAAAATTTCTGACTTGCTAGTAAGTGTCCAGGCTGTGTCACCCGGACACATATATCCACATGCTCCTTTCTGACATGTTTTTGCTTCTCTGTAAATTCAAGTGCCTGTAGAGTAACTTTTATTCTGTAGTGCAGGTATGGGTATGTCTGCAAAGGCTGAATTCAAGGGGTGAATGGATTTAGGAATATATCTGTGATACTTTGGAGCCATGTTGTCCCCTGGAAAATGTTGTTTCTGCCTCAGACCACACAGTGAGATAAAACCACATTTTGGCTTCAGTACCTCTGCAGGTGTCCTCTTTACTAGTCATTGATCCTTGAATTTGGCTTTTTTGTTTGCTTTTGCCCTTTGGTTTCCCCACAGTAATGGACTGAATTTTGAATTTTTCCTCTCCATTACAGGATAATGCAAATAATTTCCAGAAAATTCTGTATTTCTGCCTAAATGTTTTTCTTCAGTTCAGAACAAAAGAGAAAAATCATGGCTATGGTATCATATATAATATGTGGAGTTATCAGTTCAATGAGAGATGTTATTTTACATTGTGAACTCCTATATTTAAAAAATCTGATTCCTGAGTGTTTTTTTCTCTGATTATGCTGAATTTTAATGCTTAATTAGAATAATGTCCTTTGAGAACAATGCAAACGTGTCTTTAGCTATTTCTTCTAATGGTGGACTCTCTCGTTTGGAACATAAAACTTGAAATTCATTAATAGCTTGATATTTAATTGCATATTGGCTAGGCGGTTTTCATCAGCCTTTGCTTTACTATGGTCATTAGAACTGGCTGACTTATTAATCGTTAATACTGTTAACAGTTTTTACTGGCATTCTCCACTTACAAATAATTCCTGATTTCTGTATTTGAGGTAATAGACTGGATCCAGTCTCAGGAAAGTGGGATAAGAAGTTCTAACAGCACTTCTTTTGAAAGATTGGCTCTAGCACAAATGACTTGACTCCCTTTTGTGGAAGTTATGTACTGAAAAGAGATAAACATAAATCTTGCAACTCCGAATCCATACTCATTGAATTTTAGAAGCTTAAATGAGGCATATAAAATAGGCATCTCTTAGCTTGGTAGGCTCCCTCTGTAGATAGTGAAGAAATATGTGTTCTGCGGGGAGTAAATCAGATCACTCAAAAATTAATCTACTCCTGCAGTGGAGGCTCTCTCTCCACGCTTACTAGAACGGGAACAGAGCGACTTCACTCCTGGCTTGGACACATCTACATACCATAAACTCATGAAGCTGATCTTGGATCTAAATATAAAATAGTGTAAGTGGTCAGTAGGAAATTCTGAAGGATGTGTTTAAGTCTTGACTTCTCTTATGCACAGTTTATAATTCATGGAAGTACACCTGCCCACAGCCATAAAATTACCTTGGATTTAGTTATCAGAGTCATCCCTTTCTCCTAAAAAGCTATTGAACCTGGAAGATTGCCTTGTGCCTGGCAGATTACTCAGGTGTTTTCTGAGGTGAGAGAAAGAGATTGTTCTCTGGACAAGGAGATTTGAACCTGATTTTAATGCCAAGACAGATAGTGTGGGCAGAAAGGAGAGAAATTTGCTATATCGTCATGAAGGGGATACTTTGTTAGGGAATGAATAAGAAACGTGTAGATTCGTAGATCCCAGAGTCACATGATATTGGTTCTTCTCTCTGATTGCATTGTTATTACTGTTTTTTTCACTAGAGAGTAAGAAATGGTAAAAAATATATAATACATTGGCATGCAATGCATTTATAACTTGGATTAAAATGGATTTCTGTAAAATTTACTCTCCTCTCTCCCCCACAAAAAAAAAAAAAAACAAAAAAACCAAATTTAGTGGTTTTGGGGATTTTTGGTGTAAATAATCTATTTCTGTT
>JAOXNG010000001.1:18515619-18531221 GCA_028566535.1 Scolopax minor | reverse complement strand
TCCATTTCACCTGCTATTCTGAAAGGTACAGGGAATAAATGTTAGAAAAGTGGACAAAGCTAAACAAGAGAAAGTCTTTTCCCTTGGTCCAGAGCCCTGTCAGTGCTAGATGGGAGTTCTGTTACTCCTGTCATTAATGGCATTAAAGACAAGACTACTCTTTATTTGTGCACAGCTCAGCACAGGGCAGCCAAAGGGGGAGCTACATTACCAATGGCCACTGCGGAGTCTTGTCTCTCCAGGGCTGGTGTTATCTGAACATTGTGCCCAAGCAGTGCTTAGCAGAACAACAGTACTAAAGAATAACATATTAACGAAGATTCACTATCTTTCTCACAATGCATAGGCTTCAGTCACTGTGAGGATAATGGACTATAATTCAAAAGCATTAAAACATTAAACCTGCATTTAAATAGTAATTATACTGATTAAGTTATTGCACATTGTTTTTAATATCTGCCTTTTTTTCCCCTTCAGAGCAGCTGAGTATCTTGCATGATTAAATACCAAACTCTGCAAAGAAGTCCACTGTCTCTAACCACAAATAACATTTTATAATTGCAGTTATTTTAATTTTGAGACATCATGTAATCTGTTAAATGCAAAAAGTTGAATAAGGCTTTTGACTTTCAATATGCTGTAGCAAGTCATCTGCACATTAAATTTTGTGAAAACTCTGTAAAGCCACCATAAAAATTGAAAATTGCCTTTTTAAAATCACATTTGTATGGAGATGTGTCCCTGTGGCTTCCTCACATCGGCTGCCAATGACAGAATGCACACCAGAGGTAAATGGAACTGAGCTGCCCATCTGTGTGCTTTAAACACAATTATGTGCCAACAGCTAAGAAAGTATACATATACATATAGATGTATGTAGCATCAAGCCTCATCCTGGAAAATACTGTTTGAAAAGTAAAACTGCAGTAGTAGTCTATGACTGTCATCTAAATTAACAAGGCATCAATTGCAGCACCATTTGCAACTTTGGGACAGAAAGCATTAATATCACATCGCCTCCGAAGCCCTGCCAAGATGAACATGTGTTGTCAGGGCAGACTTCAGTGGAGAACAGAGCTTGACAAGCAAGCACTGATTCCACCCTCTTGGTGAGAATCACTTGCCAATTATGTGGTATCAGTCAGAGGAATTTCTGAATTACATAAATTAATTGCTAACTGTATAAAATTTTGAAAACAGAAATTCATGCTCTAACCTTTTATTGCTTCATTCTAGACTCAAGAGGTAGCCCTTTTCCACAGATTACATTAATATCCAAGAAGGTAGGACCCAGATTAATGCAGATTTGGATCGAGTCTAGATAGATAGTTAAAGCAGTTTTTGATTATGTTCTGTTACAGTAGTGTTCTTATTCTATCTGTAACATGAATAGATCAGGTATATTTGCAATTAAAAAGTTGAAAATACTGAAAAAAGCAATTAAGATTTCATTTTCTTATTTTTAGTACTTAATCTATACTTCTTTATATATTGATTTTTCTTCCATGCCAAGTCTATTTGGCATGTATCAACAAAAGCATATTTCCTGAACATCATCAAAATAGTCAAGCTCTAAATTAGTTCATTACCCATTGGTCTATTTCCACCAGTTTTTCACATGACATCTTTCATTGTATGCTGTTTAGAGCTAAAATTTTAAAGTGAGATATGCTTCCATCTCACACAGAGAAATACCACTAAATTTAAAGCTATCTCACAAGACATAAAACATCCATAGCAAGTCACATTCACTTCCTAAAATGAACAGACTGACACTGACAAATCTCAGCACCCCAGCAAGTGAGGGTCTAATGTCTAAACTTCTTCTCTTCACAGCTTTAGATTCACTAGATGTTTCACTCTATTTTAAGCTTATTTGCTAATGTCCAAAGAAAACCTAAACCTCATCCAACAAATGATATCTCAATAACTATAGCACTGTTTTTTATTATTGTCTATGTGTCATCACATTGGCCCATTCAGTATCATTTTCCCCAAGAAAAGTTATTTGACTGTCTTCATGAAAGTGCAACTCAGATTGATCCTTCTCCATTACAAATGAATGTATTTTGTACATTGTACATTTGTACAAAATACATTCTAAGATCAGGGTAACAGAATATAGTGTACAAGACTTGTGCTAAAGTAAATATTCTTGTCCCGTCAAATATCTCAAATGCAGTAGGGAACATAACTCAATACTGAAATATTCTTGGTTGCAGGCTGAAGGGCTAATTTTGCAAGTATTATTTAATTTATTGATATTAAGTCAGCAGCAAACTGACCAGGTGTAAAATCCAGAGAGATCCAGGTCTTAAATTAGTAGATAAAGGAAGGCAGAAGACAAACACTAGATGGTTATGAGGGGCAATTCCATTCTTTGTAGCCAGATCTAGGCAAAAAACATGGAATAACTGTAAAGACTGCTTACGCCCTGATTAGAGTCACTAAATAGATTGATGCATGCTCACAAGGAGGCTAATCACTAGAAATTATTAGCACAGCAGCAGAATTTTGTATCAAATGCGCAAGGACAGTACCTGTCAGGATAGAGACCTCCTTCCAACCTATACACGACCTCCTGGCTTCACCAGTGCTGCTGTGCATGAACAGCTTGGTCTGAGACACCATGCGTCTCTGACTGCTCTTCTGCGTATTCTGTCTTACACCTCATCTTCTGGCTGTCTCTTAAGTCATTAGCCCACCTACCAGGCAAGTGAGGATGATCTTAAGGATGAAACTGTGACATGTAAATTAAGTTTCCTTACCGAAAACGAGACTTTCATTTTATGGATCTTTAAATATCTTACCTGTCCATATTCAGTTGATAGCCAATGGAGAGAAATGGATCCTTCTGGAAATGCAAATTACCACTTCTCACAATGCATGTCTGGGAATGGCTACGTGAATTGCCCTCAAAAGTTTATGTTTCCTTTCACTAATTATAGTGGAAAACTAGAGAATCTGCTCAGATGTAAACATTTGCACGGTGATTGATATGTTATGTGAGATGAAGATTATCTGTCCCTACATTTTGTCATTACAGTGTAGATCATGTGCCTAGAATTGTCTAAAGAGCTCCACCACCATATAGAGGGTTGCTTTGCCAGTGCAGGTACTACAAAAGACAGTTTTAATAATGTCTGCTAAGGAGTCAAATTAAAGCTTGGCATACAGAGTGCCATTTAGAGACAAGCTGGCAAGATTCTTGAAACCAGCCAGTCCCTAAAGCAATGCAAGGAGAATCCCATAACTTGACAAATAATACTGACAGCCCAAAGTTTTAACAGGTCATAAGAAGAAAGGGATGAAAACAGCTTCCTTCCAGCTTTTTTTTATCTCTAGGCAATAAATTTTGTCTCTCGTAGCATATGTCTCCATTAAAATATTTTTTTTTAAAACTATGTGTTTGACCCCATGTTTATAAAATAGCAAAAAAAAAAAAAAAGATACTACTTTGCATGTATCAAAATTTTACAGTTATACAGTTATATAATATCTGTGATTAATTACCTTCCAGCAAATGTATTTTTCAGTGATGAAGAACAAGCCAGTCTTTTACTGTTCTACCCCAGCAGTCAGGTAGGATATAAAGAGCGTCTGAGATAAAGGATACTGTGCTGGATTGAGACTACCAAATGAGTGAAAATTAAGCACCCAATTACTAGAATATAATTTTAGAATTAAATCAGTAACTTGATATCCAAACCACTGTGATACACCAACATACTAACATTTAAACCACTTAACTCAGATTAAAAATTTCTGATATTAGGGCATTAGGCCTGGTTTACCTGAAGAAAAAAATACTAGAATTATTTTTAATACAATAACATTTTTTCCAGAACGGAGGGTTCATACAAGAATTATTTGGAAATAATTACAGCAGAATAACTTATCCTGGTCCATTTCACTTTTATAGACAAAATTTTGCTCTAATATAATTCTACTGATTTCAGAAGAATTTCTCTCAATTTTACCCAAGTGAAAGATAAGACTCAAGCTCATTCTGTTCTGATCATCTTCATGTTACACCTACAAAATGGTCTTCAGTTACTAATCTTTGTTGTCTCTAGACTTAGAGGTTCCATTTATCAAATTCAATCATCCAGCAGAGAAATTTTCAAAACATCTCTGGGTCTAAGGACAAGACGTGACTTTATCACTTTATACCTTCAGTTTTTTCCTGAATATGAAACCATGTCTGCACAGAATATATATGCACTACATTCTTCAGTGTCAATTTTGAACATAAATGTGATCATCCCTCTTATCTAAGGGAAAAATAGGACAAGGAATGGATGACTGGCATTTTAGAAATATAAACATTTTTTAAGGAAGCAAAAAGAACCATATTTGCTTTGAGGAGCTATTTTTTTTTTACACGTTAGTAGGACACAGATTGTCAATCATTGTCTGCATCCATCTTGAAGTCCTCCTTGAAATGCCTGACATTAAACCTATCAGGTGCCAAAATCAACCAGATTATATGATAGAGGGTTCAGAAGGTGAGACATGTAAGAAATGCCTTTCAGGAAAGTAGATCAGCTAAATTGGAAGCAATGGCTTAGATGTCACGGTACAAATTGTATCAAATCTGAAATGCTCTAGTTGATTTAAACAGTTTAATGTGTGTCCCTGAAAAACTCCGAAACTCCATTTGATATACAGAAGGCATTGTAAATATTTATAATTAATGTTTCTTTGCATAAAATATAAACAATGACAAAATAACTGAAGTGACATATGAAAACGGCCTATATGCAAAGACAGTGAGCTGCCACATATACCATTGCTGTCTCACAATGACCTTAGCCACATCAGAACTAATCTTGGGATTTTCAAACCTTTTATTCCAACTCCCTATATATCTACATATTACTGTGAAACTTATTGCCATTCACATGGAAATTATGAAAAAAAAACCAGCATTCTGTGTTTAGATTCTATGTAAATCAAACAACACAGGTCAGTGCTCTCTATTGATTTCAGCCCTGTTTGTGTCAATTAAATGAGAGCAGAAACAAGCCAAATCAATAGCTACTAATCTTAAATATCTCTGCAAGAATAACTGGTACTTTAAAATAAAACACTGCCAAGATTTGTTTTGTGCAGATGTGTGTGTGTATGCACATTTTAACTGCAAGATCCTGAATTTGGGACTTTGACTTTGTGTGTGAAATCTCAGAGAAGTATGTGAAACGTATTTCAGCAAGTTACAGTCCTCATACTTACATAAATTCCAGATGATGATGGAAAATACACTATGTTATCAAGCGGTTAATGCTTAAAAAAAAAGCAGAATATTCAAAAAGTGTTTAAAATCACATTACAGAGACAATCTTAATTCTTACATCTTCTAATTTCTGAGTAGTTGACTTTGAGACATGAATAACGTTGATGTAGTATATTTTTAGCTTATTTTTTACAGGAACAAAACATAGATCATTGCTTTGAATGTCTGTCTTTCCATCTGGCACTCCTTAACTTTTTAATCTTTTGGACAATTTCTGTCTATCTGAAAAACACAGTCCATTGCTTTCCTACAAGTTTCATAAAACTGGGTCGTTAGCTAAAGAGTTTTACTAAAAGTGAGATCCAGGGAGAACAGAGCTTGTAACACACTGTTTGAGAGCAACCAGCTGGCCAATCAGATATGCGTATTGGCCAGATGATCAATATATGAACAGCTCTAAATGAGCCACAGTATGCACTGTCTCTTGCCTACAAGAAGGAAAGATTAGGGATAAAGAATACAAATCCCCAAGAAACCAATGTCATTAGTTCCGCTTCTAATGGAACAAACCGTTTTCCATGTACTTTTATTAACTGTCACCAGAGAAACCAAATCCTAAAGCACTGGTGAAAGAGTAAACAGGTATTTTTGATCTTTGGTATTTACATACAAAGTTCACACAACCCACAGAGGAAAAATATTTCTCACTCTAATACCACCAAAGTAGGATGTGAACACATGGGAAAAGGTGCTTTGTCTTCACTCAGGGGCAATACGGAGTGTCTGCATGTGTCTGCATCACCTGCTCAAGGCATTCAGAGTCTGATGGTAATGTATTCAGTTCTACAGACACAGCTGATTTCTTCTCTTGTCTTGCAGAGGGGAGAGTGTAGCAAGCTTGGTGCAGCCCTTAGGCAAAAACGGTGACTACGGAGTGAGAACAAATGACACTTTCTCTCTCCCCATCTCCTTTTTTTTTTCTGAGTTAATTACTTCACTGTGATTTTCTCTCGTTATGATAGTGGTAAGAATTTGGTTTATTTATTTATTAGGAAGGACAGATAGTGTGTGCTTCTACTTTCAAATTTTTTCACGAGACTTGAAGCTGCTCAACACCACGAAAATTATTCAGTACCTGAAACTAAACATCAAAAATCTGAGGCACTCAAAGAACCCAACACTTTTGCTCAGTCATATCCACACAGTGAAGAAAGAAAATTGACCTCTGTGCTCCTAATCTTGTTCTTATCTACTTTAAAACTTTACTTACCTAATTGTTGACATAAAGTACTATTGAAGCCTGATTACCACTTAATCAGACTGATTAAAAAAAAATACGCTGGACTCAGCAATATAAAATAGTTTAGGTACTATACAATTTATACAGAGCACTAATTGCAGTTGTGTGAATTTTCTGCTGGGAAGATGAGGCAAAGTGTTCTTGCAATGGTTAAATGTAAAATACTCTGCTTCGTAGTTTCATGAATGGCAAAGATAAATCATGAAGACAACTAGAAATAAGAAAAGCTGTTGGCATGGAAACATAATAGTTAAAAATTTTTCATGCTTTCTCAAAACATCAAATTTTGATAACTAGGTTGGATTCCCTGCTCTTCTTAGTAAACTATTTGGTGAAACAAGTGCTGGCATGAATCTTTGACAACACATCATCTTCAGTGGCTGAGCAAAGCCATATGTCTACACTGCACTGTAGTACAAGAACAGAATTTTTTCAAATTCCTTGGACAGCACAGTGGGGGAAAAACATCATTATCATATAAAACTCAGATTTTGGACATCCTGTCATTTTTGACGAAGGTTTTACTTGGGTTTTGTAGAATCTCATCTAGCCTTACAGTGCTCAAACAGAAATTAAATCCACCTCCTCTTTTGCATATGGAATAACAACCATTTAAATACTTTTCAGTCTAATGTTCCCAGCAGTACAAATTTCTGCTAGCCACACATTTTTTTAGAAGACAGTTACTGTATGAATTGTGGCCCTCACTAATTGGGAAAAATCTAAGCATTCCAACAACTGCACATCTGAATGTACAGTTATTTCAAGAGAAAAAAGAATTAGGAAGACATTCCAAGAGGCCTGCCAGCACTGTTACAAATTGACTTCTGCTTAGCTCAGCTATTTCATCTGCTCTCAGTGCTCTGTAGGGTTGCCTCAAATGAATGGAGAGTCCTCCATGAAATCAACCAGAGAAGCATGCTTATAAGAAGCAGAATATGCTCCCATCAAATCTTTTCTGAATGACTGCCCTAGCAAAATGGAGAATAATAGATCAATTCAGATGAGGTCTGGTACTTAACATATCTACAACATACATGCATGTTTTCTCCACCATAATTCTAATGACCTCCAGAATCATCTGTGGGATGAAGCAGCTTGAAATGGAGATCAGTTACTTTAAAATAGGAGCTAACCATTTCATTGTCTCTTCCTTTGTTACAAGAAAGCAGCAATGGTCTAGATGGAGAAGAGAAGAAGGATCTGCCACCATAGAACTGCTAAGGAATTATGCCTTATTTTAATCTTTAGAGATGGGAAAGAACAGTCAGAATTTTCACTAGTAAGTAATTTCTGGTTGGGTACTGCAGGGTTTGCAGAATTAGAAATATCTCCAGGACCTCAACATCTTACACTAATTTACAACAAGGTGAAAACAATCTGCTAAAGTACAAACATACTAAAACTCCTTCAAGTCTGTTGCTGAATAGGGATTCTAAAAATACCTTGGTCTCAGAGTCAAGGATATCTGTTTTTTTTTTTTTTTTTCTTTTACAAAGCCAAATGTATAACACACAGGAGTATTTTATTTTACAATTAATTTTCATATGAAGAAAAGATTTTGTCTAGCCCCAAGCCTGGCTGTTGTATTTAAAATCGGGAAAACATATTTCAAGTATACTCCAAAACTGGGAGGGGGCTTTTGCTTTGCAGTAGATCTCTGTGTGAAGGGCTTAAGTGTAGATGGCAACATTTCTCATCACTATCTTTCCTCAAGGCCAGCATCATGAACAGTACCATGCTACTGTAATTGAACAGTAGAAAAATAAATGATGCTACCCAAATCCCTAAGAGCGAAGTTGCAACCAATCATTGTCGTTGGAAGAGATGGAAAATAACTACCACTCTTAAGTGTGAATGACACTAGAACAACACTTTTCTTTCCAACCCAAGGTCCATATATTGTTACACTTACAAGTAACAGTAATAGAAATCTGTGGACAAAATGCTCAGTAATTCTATACCCTCATCTGTAATCACATCAGAAAGCTAGATCAGAAAAAAGTATCTTCAGGCTTCCTTAGAATTTTATTCTCTTTTTCAAATGCACATGTAACTCAATCAAAGGAGAAATATATGCATTGTATTATTAAGAAAAAATAGACTCTTCAGCAGATGCTTTACTCAAGTAAGGAAGGATCATTTTTGCTAGCCTGGCTGCTTAACATTTAAATGTAATGTTCCTGAAATGTATCTTGTCTTTATGAAGAAATAAAATACCAGTAGAGCACCTAAAACTGTACTAAACAACATGTGAATAAGATTAAAAGATTAAGACTGTCAAAATATTTTTCTAAAATGTTTCTTCTACATATTCTTCTAGCTTAACTCTATAGAAACTTAACAATAAGAATCTAGAATGTTGGAATTTATCATCCATATTTGGAAAGACTGACAGATTGGAGCATTTTTCTTTCTCTCAGAAGAAAGCTCATTTGATTAGATGCTTTGTTGGGTGAGCTATCAGTTGAATTTTTGACCTGTAATTTAATTAAAGAACACTGCAACAAATGGGTATTACCTAATCCTGCTGCATGAATAAAATGTAAGTTGACATACAGGACATTCAGCTTATACTTGCATTAGCCAACGCTTCACAGTTTTTTAGGAATAAATGGTTAAGCCATAGTGATCATTGCACTAAACACATGCATGCCTACAAAAAAAAATCAAAATAGATAAAAATTTAAGTTAAATCAAATATAATGATGTCCTTTAAAAATTTTTATGTCAAAAAGGACTGTCTTGCTACATAATAGAAGACAACACACCAAAAATTTTTTTGTTTTCAAGCAAACTTAAAAATAAGTAACCAGGAAGAGGTCCAGGTTTACTATTGGCAGAAGAACGCAAAACCTTCCTGCAATATGTGATGTTGCATCCATCTTTCTGTAACAGCAGTGAATTTGGCACAGCCAGCTAGTACTGATGCTAGGTATCAGTATAAAAACTAAGATGAAAACAAATGTTTTCAGAAGGGAAAGCATCGAGAAGATCAATTAATGTTCTAACAGAAAAATTAAGGAAACAGACAGACTGGGGCAAGTTGTATAGAAAATACACCTTGTAGCTAAGAAGTATTTTCTATTGCCATGCTTTTCAAAAAGACTGCCATTCTAACATGACTTACTGAAAACTGCACTGTTACCATGCTTTCTTCTTGCTATGATGATAAACAAAATGTACTGCATGTTTAAATTGTACTTTACCAGGCTAATACAGTCAGATACTGTTACAGATAACTGCTTAGAAATTGGATTGCATCTGAATCTGAAAGTGGGACATATGAGTAAAAGCTTCTGCTTCTCATATGTTTGCAAAACAAGCTTCAGAGCCCAAATATAGAAAAGTAAGGTAGGGAGGTCTGAACATATGTGCTTTGGGAATGTTTAGAAAAAGGGTATGCCACATCAATGGACTGCAAGACGGTTTACCCCAAGAGAAAGTAGACAAGCTCACACAACTCTTTGTGTCATTTAATTCTCCTGGTTGCCAGCAGGAGAAATATCACATTCCTTTACCTTCATTTTCATCAAAGTTCTTTATTCACTTTTTTCTTCAAAATAAGAGTTTCAAAACAGAAAAAAATATGAATAGAGATCTGAAAGGAAACAACTTTTTTCACAAAAAACTGAGCAAGAGCCTAGTCGAAGACATTCCACTAAAAGAAAATAATAAAAGGACTGTTCACTTAAATGGCATTTCAAGATCTAGCCTAATTCAAAAGAGACCACAAGCAATCTTTTTCCAGATTGTGTTCTGTGAAAATCTTTCTGTAAATAAATCTGCCTAAATTATTTAGATTAGCTTGACAGATTAAAGTTCTATTTTCATGGGTCCTCATATAAAGCTTTTACTACTAGCAAGTGATCACTTCTGGGACAACAGTTCAGAAAATTTCCACATAAATTAACTTATTTAACCACTAAATACATAATCTTCCTGACAAAAACATCCTCTGTCTTCTGCTTCCATTCTTCTTAGAAACAGGGAAAAAAAATCAGTTTAGGGAAGGTTTTCTCACCAAAGATTATCGTTGCTTTTTATTTTTAGCAAAAATTAATTTACTTAAGTACCAAAAGATTAAAGACGTGAAAATTTGCACATGGTTGCATAGAAGTGTTTAGAAGGTATAATAAAATGCATAAGAAATCTATATATAGTACATATCTTAAAATAGAAGAAAAAGTGGAGAAGTCCTGAATTACTGACTCTATTTTTCCCCAAGCCTCTTGCAGGCAGAGTTCTCACTGGGGCATGTTGCACTGTGCACCAGAATCAGAACAAGACGACCTAATTTTATATTATGTTGAATAATGCGTGATTTCAGAAAAAGTCACTTAATTTCTTACAACTTCAGTTTTCACCTTTGATTAATAGGGGCAATATTTTTTACATTACCAAAAGATGCTTCCAAGAAGTGAATATATATTATTTCTTTTCTCAGTTTTACGTTTTATACTTCAACTACCTCATCATGGAAAAGGAAAGCCACAATCAATTCCTTGATGAAATATGTCCTGTATTTTCCTACACACTGGCAACTGAATAAAACACTGATATTGCCATCTCCTGATTCTTCTTCTTTTCCCTCCCATGAAGGATCAGTTGGATATCAGAGAAAATCACATTTATCTGACATCTTTGAAGTTAGAAGTATGATGACAAAATGAGAAGTATCCTATCCAAAGGGAAGGAAAAAGGCATTATGATATGTCTGATGGTGAAGCATGTGGACGGAGGGTTACTAAAGCTACACAGGTAGCAGTAGAAACAGAGGTATCACAAAGAAGATGAGTTATTGAATCATTTTGGTTAATGATCTAGTACAAGGATGTTGACAATGAATAAAAATGCTAACTCCAAACTGTAGATACTGGTGGTATCCATGTTATAATTTAAATGCCATTATCTTATTTTTTCAACAAGGAATGCAATGAAACACAAAATCAACAGAGCAAGACTTCAGTGGGGTTACATGTAAGCCCTGGTGCTTCTGCAGGATAGAGACCTGATGAAGAAACTGAAAAGAACAATGTAAACGAGAATAGCAGATATTCTTGTACACGTATTATACTTATTCGTTTTCCCTCTGCTTATCATGAGATTGTGGTATGTACATAAGGTTTTCTGAAGAGAGATCAGAGACTGCATTCTGAAGTGTGGGGAGATACTTTTATCTACTTACATACCTACATATCTAAGATACTATATCTTAGATATCAATAGATACTTATAAACACTGGAAAATATTCTATTCAAGAAATTAAAAATCTCAGATCAGCACTCCCATTCTTAATGCTACAAATGTATGTCCTCTTTAGAAATTATAAATTAATGAGAACATTTAAAATTGTGACTTTCACTGACCTAAAGTTTCAGTTGTAAAGTTTGGTGATTACAACAAAATTAGCAATAATTAGGGCTGGCTGAAAGGAAGTGTTATACAGAGTGGGTTTGACCAGTCTGGTTTGTATTGTGTCAGGCCCAGAAAATGTTCTCTGTATTATTTGGAGACATAGTTGTATCTTTAAGACTTGGAGAACTGGATAAAGAAGATTTTAGCAAAAGCCAATGTGGCCTTTTAACTCTGAGAGTCTCTGAGACTCTTTTCTTACTTTAATATGACCTTGTCTCCAGCAAATCCTGAGAGTATCAGAACACTACTTCCTCTGCAGACCAGAAACATGACTGCATCGTATGCAGATGTACCAGCATTAAACTAGCTGGCACAAAGCACTGACAGCTGTGTGCAATTCACTGTAAGTTGCAAAACTGTTCCAAGGCTCTGGATATATTCTCAGGTAGTTAGCATATTCTGCAGTACACAATCCTTTGGCTGAACTACTAACCCGACCACAGCCTAAGATAACTTTGCAAATTATGTTTACAAGTTGTATTCATGTCAGTGGCACATACAAGCTATAATTCCATTCAAGCTGGACTTGAACACCTCCAGAGATGGGTCATACACAACTTCCAGTGTCTCACCACCCCCACAGTAAACAATTTCTTCCTAGTATGTGATGTAAATCTACCCTCTTTTAGTTTAAAACTGTCACCTCTGATCTCATTGCTATACTCCTCACCTTTCCTGTAGGCCCCCTAAGTACTGGAAGGCCTCAATAAGATCTCCCCAGAGTTTCCCTTCTCCAGGTCAAACAATTCCAACTCTCTCAGCACAACAGCAGAGGTGGTCCAGCCCTGATCATCTTTGTGGCCCTCCTCTGGACTCGCTCCGACAGGTCCATGTCCTTCATATGTTGGGGGCTCCAGAGTTGGATGCAGTGTGCCAGGTGGGGTCTCACCAGAGCGGAGTAGAGGGGCAGAATCACCTCCCTTGAACTGATGGCCATGCTTTTTTTGATGAAGTCCAGCATATGATTGGCCTTCAGGGCTGCATGTGCACATTGCTGGCTCATATTCAGGTTCTCATCTCCAACACCCCAAGTCCTTCTTCTCAGGGCTGCTCTCAATCCATTCTCTCCCCAGCACGTATGTGTATTTGGGATTGCTTCAACTCACATGCAGGACTTTGTACTTGCCCTTGTTGAACTTCACGAGGTTCTCACAGGTCTGCCTCTCAAGCCTGTCGAGGTCCCTGCGGGTGGCATCTCTTCCCTCCAGTGTGTCGACTGCTCCACACAACTTGGTGTCCTCCGCAAACTTGCTAAGAGCACACTCAATCTCACTGTCCATGTTGCTGACAGAGAAGTTAAACAGCACTGCTCTCATTACTGACCCCCGAGGAACTGTAGTTTGGACATCAAGCCATTGACCACAACTCTTTGAGTGTGACTGTCCAGGCAATTCCTTACTAGTGGTCCATCCATCAAATCCAAGTCTCTCAAATCCATTGTCTATACATAACAAGTTTGTCATATGGGACAGTGTAAAGTGCTTTGAACAAGTCCAGGTAGATGATGTCAGTTACTCCTCCCGTATCCACCAATGCTGTGACCCTGTTGTAGAAAAAGACCACCAAATTTGTCAGACACAATTTGCCTTTATTGAAGGCATGTCAGCTGCCACTGACCACCTTCTTATTTTCCATGTGCCTTAGCATAATTTCCAGGAGGATCTTGCTGGGTACAGACGTGAGACTGATTGGCCTGCAGTTCTCCAGGTCTTCCTTTTTTTCTTTTTAAAAATGTGGGCTATGTTTCCCCTTTTCCAATAAGTGGGAACTTCACCGAACTGCCATGACTTCTCAAATATGATGCATAGAGGCTTAACAACTTCATCTGTGGATGCATCTCACCAGGTCACATAGATTTGTGCAACCTCAGGTTCCTTAGATGGCCTCAAACCAAATCTTCTCCTACAGGAGGTGCTTCATCTCCCTGAAAAATTTGTATTACTGACTAGAACAAGCCTGGTCCTGGATCTTCTGATTCTGTTTGAAAGGAATCCAATTCCCCAAGTTCCAAGACCACTACACAATGTAAACAGAAAGTGAGGACTGTGAAAACTCCTGATCTACATTAAAATAGATTAACACCTTTTATCTACACTATTTATATCATCTACATTTTTGTATCTTCATAGTAATGATGGCAGTTTAGGGATCCCTATTTTCCAAGCCTCTTCAAAGACAAGTAGTGTTCATTTTTAAGTACTCACATTGGAGGTGGAAGTAAGTCAATTACTTGTGAGAAACCAGTTAACAAATTATGACAGGAAACAAAGAAACTCCTTGTTCTAGTTTCCATGGAAGCATCATGGAAGTAGCACTTTTATAAACTGCAGTTTAGGAAAGCACTATTAAGAGATGTGTAGTGATTTATTCAGCCCTACCTGGAACAAACTACAATTTAAAAAATTTCCTTCTGAACCTTATCAGTATATTTGATAAGGATGGTAGAGAGTAGTCATTATTATGTACTGAGATGGCTGGTCAGAGTGGAGAAAATATATGATGTGCCAAAATACCTATCCATATGATTCATATACATTTGTGCATCAAGAATTTATCATGGAAGATCCCATTAAGGGCTCAAGAAGTAACCAGGTAGTTAAAGCTTTTCTGTGATTTAGAAGCTGAAATATGTGATGAGGAATACAATAATAAAAATGTAAACTAGGGAGTATGTAAACATTTTCCTGAAGTTTAAACCATATTTCTGAGGTTTGTCAACCTTTCTTTTGAACATCTCCAGGGATGGTGTCTCAACCACTTCCCTGACATACACAAAATTTAAGGATCATGCTGCTCTAAAGAAAAGTTTTGATTCTTCCAATTGATTAGAAAAGAGCCTTAAGATCAGTGGTCCCTTAAGAAGTCTCTTGGAACATCTTCGAAATGTTTGTATATGCTTAATTTAGGGGTTTATTTATTTATATATTTCATATCTCTTCATGAAAAGGCTTTGATATTAGTTATTTCTTTAAACACTTACCTTCTATACAAAGTACATAGAGACATTTTTTATATACAGGGACATTATATATATTATACATAATAGAGACATTGTATAAATTACACATAGGATAGGTTGTTTTGTCCTATAAAAATTAAATGGTAGCTATTTTATAATTTTACATGACAGCACGGTCAAACAGCTTTTGAAGAGATGCTTACTCACAGAATCACACAGAGAAGTGGAAGGAATAGAAGAACTTTTGGGTGATGCTACTCTGTAAGTAGCTAATTGCAATTGGAAAATAGCCAGCAGACCTGCACGGATGAGCAAGGAACTGCTGGACAAAGTCAGGACCAAAAGGGAGGCCTAAAGAGGGTGAAAACAGGGAAGGGTAGACTGGGCAGAATACAGAGAAACTGTCCGAGTGGTGAGAAACAAGATCAGGCAAGCAAAAGCCCAGGCAGAACTAAATCTATCCAGGGATGTGAAAGATAATAAAAAGAACTTCTATAGATATATCAGGGATAAAGGCAAGACGAGGGAAGCTGTAGGTCCTCTCTGAAAGGAAACGGGAGACCTGGTCACCCAGGATATGGATAAGGCTGAGCTACTGAACAACTTTTTTGCCTCAGTACTCACTGGCAAGGGCTCAAACCACACTGCCCAAGTTACGGAAGGCAAGAAGAGCGGCTCTGAGAGATCG
>JAOXNG010000001.1:18494864-18509586 GCA_028566535.1 Scolopax minor | reverse complement strand
GGGTTGGGAAAAGACTTGGGCTTTTTTTTTTTTTTTTGTTTTTTGTGGGGCTGTGACTCCTAGTTACCCATTTTTTATTTTGATTTTTACATGGTCTATAAACAGGTACAACAAATAATTAGTATTCTTTATCCTAGCTTCTTAAGGATATATGTCCCTATCTTAAGGGAAACACATGGTCTATGAAAATGCTCTTCTCTCCTCTGCATGGTAACTAAGCAAGGCTGAAGGTGCTGTCCTTGCCCTACAACAACATGGCTACAAGGCAACATGTCATGATTGTGATTATGGAACCTCTGTGAGAGAAAAGACCATTATTTACCCATCCACACTGGATTAGAAATTTAATGCTAAGATTTTTTTTGTGAGTACTTTTCTGCCCAGTTCAAATTGCTTTTACAGATTGCAATGCTCACTAAATTCCTAGCTTGTTTTCATAAAATTGATGTTTTATAAAAGTTGGTCAAAATACAGAAGTATCAAATAAAGAAGAAAGAAAAAGTCACAGAATATAAAAATCACTAGAAAGCCTTGAGTGCTCACTGACAGACAAATCACAGTTCCAGCGAACAGTAGATCTCTGTTAATTTACCTAAATGACACATTCAAGAAACAAAAGCAAAATAAAAGGAATCATCAGTTCACCATTTAAGAAAAACACATTAGATAGTGTATTTTTAAATGAAATCTCCTCCTCCAATAAAAGTGCCATGTTGCAATCTTGTTAAGTCTATTCACAGTATACCAACTTGATCATCTCATTCTTCTCCTGCAAAAAACCCACAGCACACATAATGATAGTGTAATCAACATTTAAATGAATTCACAAGACATTGTCTAATCTTGTAAAGACCAGGAAAGATGTAACAATAAGCAGCATAGAATCCTTCTTCACTACCGTGTATGGAGGAGCTTCCTAAAAGTGATGATCTCAAAGTTTGAAATGAAATTAATGAATAGAGAGATAATGGAGATAAACAGCATTTACAGCCTCATCCAGAGTGACGCTGAGTCTCCTTATCTTCCACATCATTCGTTATAAGGTGAAGACACTTAGCAGGATTGGTATGTAGGATGTTTATTCAATTTCATGTTTCATCCAAATCCTGTCATGTTTATTTTTATCTATCTCATCACATAAGAGAACCTAGAGCACACCTACTTTTCATTTTGAGTATGAACTGCATTTATTTTTTTCGAAAATGCATTTGTTCAAAACAATAAAGTTACAGATTTTGCAGTCTCATATTTTTGTATGAAAAATGGATATATCAAAACTACTAATATAATTCATCCATCAAAACCCATGTAACGAGATTCTCCTCTAATGACACAAATAAAAATCCTTTAAGAAAAGGGTAACACTTTGCATCAAAGCCCTGAAAACCCAGAGCGTCTGTCTGGTTCCACCAGAGAAAAGGATGCTAATCTAGCATTCAGGATCTTTACCACGCCTCAATGAAATACACAGAGCTACTAGTTCCATTTAGAGAGCTGCTAACTGCATTGCCTCAGAGGAGCAGTTTCTAGGAAGGCAAGTTTCCAGCTTTCAAAGACTCATAAATCAGTATCAACTCCTTATATTATACCCTGTCATAAATGGGAAAAGCCCCTGCGCTGTCATTCCCCTTCCCTACATTAAAAGTCTGTATAAAGAAAATATTCCACTGTAGCAATGTGCATAGTATACTGTGACTGTCATTCTTCATGCTAACTAACATTATTTCCCTCTGGTCCTCTCAGAATTTATTTTCTTATCTCTAGTCTTACAGACAAATTATAAATTCTCTGGAAGGAAATGTCTTTACTAACAACTTGTTCAGTACCTAAAATGAAATTAAGTTCCTATCCCATGACTGCTCCAAGCCCACAACAGATTTGGACAAGGTACACTTAAATCTTTACCTTAAAGTGATAGATTTGTCACTTTAGCAACACAAAATATAAAAGCATTGTTTTTCTTTTGTTATAAAGAGAAACCAAATCTTAGGCTATATGTGGTGATGTAACACAAAGGCAATGGACTAGCTTATCCTAGAGTGTTTCAAACACAGTGTTTCTGTCACGTAGCATTCATTTTTCTTGGTGAAAACACATGGTGGTTAGGGATACAAGAGTTGATGGTTACCACATCACATAGAGAATATTTGTATACTGTCCAGAGTGAAGCCTTGTCCTAGGCAAAAGCAATTCCCAGTTAACCTCTGGAAGTATAATCTTTTTGAGGCTCCATCATTTTTACATAGGTGTATGAAATTTAACATGAGCAAGTGCCAGATTCTCCACCTGGGATGGAGTAATTCTGGTTATATGTACCAATTGGGGGATGAGAGGCTGGAGAGCAGCCCTGCAGACAGAGGTCTGGTGGTCTAGGCTGATGGCAGGTTGAGTATGAGACAATGGTGTGCCCTGTCAGAGATGAAGGAGCATCTAGATGATGCTCTTAGTCATGTAGTTTGCTTTTAGGTAGTCCTCTGAGAACTAGGGAGTTGGACCCTGTGATCCTTATGGGTCCCTTCTGACTTGAGATATTCTATGGTTCTATGATTCAATTTCTACAGCTTTATATTTTGTTTCCTTTACACTGCTACTACCAACTTCATGCTTTTTCTCCAGAAAATGAAAAGCCAATATCTGCAATGAATTATATTATTAAACCAGGAGAGCTATTTGGAGAATACATACATGTAATATATGCTTAGGAATTATACTAGAAACATCATAAATAACAAGCTGTATATTAAAATTGAGTAACCTATTGGTTTTATTAAATTCTGCTTAGACATTGCAAAAGAAGAGACTAAACTAGCCAAAGAGGATTAACACCATAAGAAAGAAGAATAAAACGGCTTGGAAAAAAATGAAATTGTTTAGAAAAGGATATGACTCCACAGTTTGGCAAGCTGCTAGTCTGAATCACTGAAAAGGAGAAGTAATGGGCTCCTTGGCTTGGAGTGCTACATCTGTTTAATTGACTATCCTCTGTCCTTTGTCCTTGCAAAAATTCTAAACACAGAATTAAATAGTTCCTAGCAGACAGCCAAGCTCATATATTCCTCGGAAGATCTCAGGTAGATTCGTGTGCTTTTACACCTTATGCAGACAAAAAGTGGCAATGCTTTTGGTAAAAGACAGCACTGCACCAAATAATAGGTACTCTCTATCAGTCAACAGACAGGCTCATGGTTAAGGAAAATTCTGCTGTACATCAGTCTTTTCAGGTGGTATCAGCTTCCACTTTTCCTTGCCTGATTACTGTCTCCCATGAGTTGAGGCAGTCCTACCTAAAATGTTCTTAAAAAGAAACACTGAAGTCATAAGTATACA
The DNA here is from genome assembly GCA_028566535.1 of Scolopax minor. NCBI lineage: Eukaryota > Metazoa > Chordata > Aves > Charadriiformes > Scolopacidae > Scolopax > Scolopax minor. Next base: position 18,506,259 of record JAOXNG010000001.1, on the reverse strand, counting down.
CTGTGCAAGAGCGTCAGTGCTGGCTTATACATGCTGGGTTCTTCTAACATTTGTGACTGATACTGATTTAATACACAGTATTTGCAATTCTCATATAGTACAGTAGTGGATGCATAAATAAGCTCAGATCAGCAGCTACAAAGATTTTTGACACTAATTCTCCACTTAGTTGAGGTTGGCCTCATTAACATCTTTATGACTTTCTTATCAAATCATAATGCAAGAGTAATTTATATTTATAACAAGATTTTCATAGTATGTATTTTCTCTGTTTCACTGTTTCTCGCACTTATCTGTTTCTGCCAACTGGATATCATAAATACTTAGTCCTATGAAGTGCTTTTATCAATATTCACAAAATGTTTTACAAAGAAGGTTTAGTATTGTGATCCCCATTGTTATCAAAAGATAAACTTTGGCACAAAAGGTCAAGTGCCTTTTAAAGTATATTCAGCACACAATTCACAGAGCTAAGTTCACAGGACTTTTGAGTCTCAGTCCTGTACTATATTTAATATGGCTACGTTCCCTCCCCTAGAGATGGAGAAAGCCAAAATCAGGTGGCTAATTACAAGTAACCACGGAAAACCAATAATCCTTGAATAATCCACTTTCAAAACCCCTGAATTATTAGATTCATAGATTCCTTGTAAGCCTCTGAAGTAATTAAAGCCTGACTGAGGAGCTAAGCAATCTTTAGCTCAAATCCTATGAAGAGATTAGTTTGCGAACATAATGTATGCTGACTATTAGTGTGCTATTTTGCTGTATAAGCAGCAAGTGTAGTTCAGAAAAACCCTACCTGAGTTGTACATATAATAGATTCACATCATTTTACAAACGTAAAGCTAATGTTAGGAGAAAGCATCAAGAAATAGGGCTTTATATTTTCTTATACCAATGACAACAGAAGATCCTCTACCTGACATACTTCAAGGTTCCAGGGGATGCAGATCTGTGACTTGTTCCATAAATGATGAAATGGAGCACTGCATTATGAGGGTAACAGGAGTATGAACTGTTACTCTTCCATTATTTTTAAACATTTGGAAAGAAATCCCTCCATTTAAGGTTTTCCAGAATTCTTAAATTACTGTTAATTTTGTATATTTGAACACAAAATATCAAGAATACTCCTCTTGGAAATGTACCACAGTGTCTAGAGTAAATTAAATGACCTTGAAGTTACCTGGAATCTCTCAATTGGCCATGCAGGGAGCAGAGACCATTCACTAAATAGACTTGTATTTACACTGCATGCATTGAGCAACAAAATGCATAGGAAGCATTTCTTTACCAAGAGGGTCGTAAAACACTGGAATGTGCTTCCTTCAGAAGTGGTCAATGCCCCAAGCCTGTCAGTGTTTAAGAGGTATTTGGACAGTACCCTTAATAATATGCTCTAACTTTTGGTCAGCCCTGAATGGTCAGGCAATTGAACAAGACGATCATTGTAGGTCCCTTCAAACTGAAATATTCTATTCTAGTCTATTCTACTCAAAATATTTGTATCACAATCATTGGACACTATTTGAAAGGAGAGTTCATTAACTCATCCCTCTGACTCAGCTCATTAAAGCCCTCTGTATTTCATCAGAGAATAAGAAATTGTTTTCTTAAGTGAAATTGGACTCAACTTAAGAACTCATTTTTCATAGTCAGAGTAACTGGATTTCTGTCAATCACCAAGACTAGAACATCCCTTTGAGCCGATAAGTACAAGTCAGCTTAAGTGTGAATTTGATGTAATGCAAAAAGAACAAATCCATCTCTGCATAAATTGTCTTTTTTTTTTTTTTATGCATCCATTTTCTGTAGGTTTTTCGTGCACATTTGGAAAGAAATTACATCTATTGGCATGTTTATCCATAAAAGACATTTTTAACAAAACTATGAGGCTAAAGCCAAATTGGGCCACAGCATAAACAGTGTTTGGGTTTGTCACATCCCTTCCTTATGAGGAATCCTCTTTGCCGAGGATTCTTTACAGAGTTTTCACAGTACAGTACCCAGGATGTAGGACCAGCTTACGCATTACTAACTGCAGTATACACAACGCATGCCTTAGGAAAGGTGTGAATGTATATTCCTCTCTTAAATTTATCTTCCCACCTGCCCAGATCAGCAACTTCATACTCCATGTGGACATATCTTCCATATTCTTTCCTCCCCTCCCAAGAGAATCTGATGCCAAACAGAAACAACAGGGCCTATCTGCCCAAGAAAGGGCAAGAAAAATCAAAAGCTATGACTCACAGAAGTGTAGCAGAAGGCCATCGTGGCTAGAGATTCTGTTTTGAGCACGCGTTCCACCCCTGTATTACGCTGCTTTTTTAGTTAAATAAACCAGTTACACAATAAGTTCACTTTACATATTGGCCCTGACGTTTTGATTCCAGATGGCATCATCACTTCTCTATTTTAGTCACAAATGCTATATCCTTTTATGTCTTCTCATTGCTATTCAAAATACCTCCAAACTTTTTGCCCCTTTTCCTTTTGGAGGTCCTGAGGGTATTTTCTATCTTCTGGTAGTATTACGACTAGTCAGTTATACTTTCATATAAAGAATTTCTTTAAGCAACCTGTCTCATTTTTTAGAGCGCAAAAGAGGGGAAAAAATTTCTCATTTCTAAACATATAATGCAAACATTATGTAGTTCAAATTTAGAAATTGAAATCCCTATTTCAATTATCATAATTGCTTAAAGAGTTTTTCATGCCTATGTAAGAAACTAACATTTCTGGCCCTGAAAATATGCAGATGATGAAATATTTCTGAATCTCCATTAGAGGCTTAGATCACAAAAGCAGTTTAATGAAAGATGAGAATTAACCTCACTGAAATGCAAAATTATACTAGAAGACTCTTTATATTACACTAACAATGAGGTGAGATTATATAAGCTTTTGAGGTAGCATACTGTTGGGTCCAATTTTTCAGCTGTGCCTTGCAAAGATGAGAAGAAAAACCTATTATATCTCTGGTGCACTGCTAAGAAGTGCAGCATACATATAGTTAAAGTGAATAGGAACAATAGGTCAGCATGATGGAACTTGTGGGGAAAAAGAAGCTAGGAAAAGTGGAGGCCTACAAATCACTAATATATATATATATATATATCATCCCTTAAATGATCTTTGGACTTGTGCATTATATTAAAAAAAAAAGAATGAAAGAAACAAAAAAAGGAAACCAGATCTTTGTCAAAATAAGGGAGCAACATAAAAGTACAGGTAGAATTTGCAACTGCACTAATTTGAATCAAACCCTGGAAAGCTTCAAAAGGTTCCAAGAACTCAACTTTATAGAACTTTAGTGTATTCAGCAATTCAACAATAATCTGACATCTGCTTCTTTCTTCTGACACTTACTGTAACACCTTCAGATGTACATCCCATATATTCAGTTAACACCAAGAGATGAGAGAAAATTCAAGCCAAGTGACCTCTATCACCTCTAAAGATTTCTCACTAAGTCATCCTATTATCTCCCAATAATCCTATAAAGCATCTCACAAAAACTGGGAACATCACTCACTTATTTGCAATACAAGAAGCAAGTTACTACACAAGATAAGGCTGGCAATTCATTTAGTCTAGCACCATGCTGCTGACAATGGTCAGGTTCATCTCCTCTAAGAGGAATTCTGATTCTTACATGTAAAGAATATAATGTCTATGGAGGCCTCTCCACAGCCATTATAAGCTATGGTTAGTCTTCTCTTGTAAAAAAAAAGAGGTTTTATAAGCATAATTTTATATTTATTTTGCTCAGAATAAATTGTTTACATTTTCCATATAAAGAAATAATCATACTTTCTATTTTATCCAGCTTTCAACCTCCGTGATTCCTTACGGCAGTAAGTTGAACGAATTCATCACATGTTACCTAAGAAAATTATTGTTTTATCAATTTTGAGGGTTTTTTTTTCATTTTTGTTAGACATTAGTTCATTTATTAATTATTAACAAGGAAAGAAGCTACAATACATCTTCTGTACAAAAAATGTTATCTTTATACCACTGTTGTGCTTTCTACCTTCTACACTCTCCACAGTACACCTTTGTCTGTCTTTGGTTAATATACTGCCCACTTTTTCTCTCTAATTATTTGTAACATGAGAATGGCAGATCAACAAAAACATATATGCAACTATTGTCCTACTTGGATGCTAAATTCTCATTGATCTAGGAGGAAACAGGAACCAAAACATTTAAAGATTTTATTTTTGTATTTTAGAAGCTCAAGAAAAAAAAAATAATTCTATTTGTAATTCATCCTATTGAATGCAATTTGAAACATATATCTGAATTCCAAACTGTAAATTCAAAGAAATAAAATGAAACCAACTGCTAATAACAATGAACAGCCTGAGGAAATGACTTTTTTAATGACAGTGAGTCTAACTATAATTTTAATCCCTCTGTCATATTTTTCTTTCATATTTAATAGATTAGAACCATTTACTGCTGTTTTTTAGTTACAGCTCTAAAAATGTATTAGGATACAACAGACTCAAGAAGCCATACTTTTAAATAAAACTTCTTCATCTTGTAAATAGTCTTTTAAAATTTCTGGCTTTAATCATCAGTTTAATGAAGTCTAATGGATCTGTTATTATCCTTTCCCTTTAATGTGGTGATGAGAATAAAAATATAATTAAGGGTGTTTGAAATAAAGGAACAAAAGCTGAAGACAAGGGAGAAAAAGAGAGAGATGCAGCAATGCTACATCAATGAGAGGTCAAACAAGCTGCAAAGAGCTTTTCTATAGGCAGACACTCTAAAACATACTCATTATATGATTCCAAAGCTTATTCATAAACCTGCAACCTTCTAAACTTGTTATAGAAATGCTTATGCCTCATTGTGTTAAGAACAAAACAAAACAAGTCTGAGTGAACTTGGTGTACAAAAATGCATTTTTAAAAGAAATCAAGCCATGTTTTACTAACAGCAAGTTGTCTGTATGAGGCAATAATTGAGAAGGAAATGATGTGCACGTTTTGCATATTGTGACTGTGCTTTATCTAAATTAAGGTGATTCTACAGGCAAAATAAAATCTGATTAGTTTCCAGTAAGATAAAGAGAACATTAAATTCATGGTGTATATATATATATACACACATACTTTCAAGAAGCTTTTTGTCTGAATTTTGTTAATATTTTTTGGTTTTCCTTTGTTAAAGATGTATTGGGTAGAGCACAAATTCTTAATTTGAATAAAAAAATATGAATAAGGATACGTTTGTAACACATGTTTTATAACCCACAAAATAAATTATGCATAGTGTCAGTATTTACCTTAAGAGTTACCCTAAACTCTGAGGTTTCTACATTGTACATTTCAAGTTATCAAATTTCTTGAATCTCCAGCCGAAATAGAAAAATTAAATCTCAACAACTTTTCAAATTCTTGGATAATGAAAAAAAGCACACAAGCTATTTTATAAATTTTATAAAGCATGATCTTTCTTTCCCTTTATCTAACATTAGAAAACACCTTGTATTATACCTTTCTCATTAATATAAGAAATAATCAGTTTTATCACAAGCTATAATCTTCCCATCATAGCAGTACTGTTTTAAAAAACCCTGAAAATTCATACTAGGCCCTCTTTGTTTCTTGATTTAAATATGACAATAAATGGTTTTATAACTTGACATCCATTGGCATTCTTTCAGCACACTCAAAAATGATTATGTGTTTAGAAAACACTGTCAGAAAAACACATGAGTTTTGGGTATTAAGCAATAAGGGGGACAAGATTAAGTTATTTTACTTTGACATACGATATGAACCTGTTCAGGAGCAATGTGGGAAGGTTTATCTTAACGGTTTTCTCCTTGGAACCTTTTCGCTGCTGTCCTTGTTAAAGAGAAGACAATACTTGGAGATAGATCAGGATGTAGATAGATCTCAGCTATCGTCTTATTTCATCTCATTGATGAGATCAATGCACAAGAGAGAGATTTAGTCTTTTATGCTACAAAAAAGCAAAAGCTACCCAACTCTCCACATTATTTCCTTCCTAAACCCCTTGAATATCTTCCTAGATTTTTGCAATGCTACTGCTTCAGTTACTAGCTGCTTTGGCTTATCATTTCCTCTATAGAGGATCTACACTTTTCCTTGAAGCCTGAGGGAATTTTGCTAATGGAGTACAACTTACAGTGCTGAGCAAAATAAGCAATGAACCTAGAGCAATCTTTGCATACAACTAAGTCGTCTCATTTTTTAATAAAATGTATGAGTTTGAAGTAAGATAATGCCATTTAGATTTCTACCCCATGCTTCATAAGCAGTTGGAAATAGCGTATTTTTTGATAGAAACAGAAAAAGAGTATGTAATCAATGCTATTTTTCAGGAAAACATTGCTAAAAAATTTCAACTTGTTTTCCCTTCTAATATGCTGAGAACTGGATTTAATCCTTTTTTCCCCGTTGTCATATGTTCCTAAACTCAATACAGTACCAACATATTTTTTCTATGTCTTTGCCTGTTTCTCCTTTTGATGGAACAGTGACATAAAGGAAAGCATCAAGGTGGAGAATTTTAAATAATCGATTCATGTCTTCTTGGTTCGTATGAGTTGAGTATATGGCATTACAGCATTACTCCTGGGTTGTCCTATATATGCAAGGGAAGTGGTAATTAGACATTTTTTATAGAATAAAAAGTTAAGCAACTCCTCCTTCCCTCCCCTTCACACAACAGTTAGAGCCAAATGGTTGTTCAAGCTTGTTATGCACAATCCTGTTGTTATAGGGAGAACTATTCCATAAGAAGATTAGATATTAGCTTAAGCTGCCTTGGTACAACTGAATAAGCATGAGCCCGCAGATATACAAATGCTAAATCCACTGGCATTATCATTTCTTAAGCATTCAGAAACCTCCGAGCTTTTCTAGATGGTAAAGCATCCTACTACACATAAGGCTATTTCACGGACATAGTAAATCTGTTTATTTTGAATAGAAGCAGCATTGTTCAAGTTAAGTTATAGTGTAATAAACAGATTAGGGCATTAGGCAACAGAATTATTAAAAGTGAAAGATCCTCACAGTGAAGGGAAAGAAATGAATGCCAAATCCTCTATTTCAAACAAACAAAAAAAAAGCAATGAAACTTAAATTAAATCTAACTCAAAATAATTTACCTTTGGCATCATACATCAGTATTTTAAGTACCGATTCAGAAAGTAAATAACACTTCAGGATGAATGAAAAATTACCCTGTCTCTTTTGATTCAGTGTGAATTTTCAAATTTAAAGTAACCTGCAGTAATTTATTTAGGGCACCTTGTTAAAATACTGTTTGTAACACCAAAGTAGGACAGGAACTTCCAATATTTTAACTTGCTCCTGGAAATCTGACTGCATTTCATCTTTTCTCTGTTGTTCTCAATGGCTTCTGGCAATATGACAATAATGCAAATGGGCTAAATGTAACATTCTCTTTCTCCTGCAAAAGCAAAATTCACGGGAATAAGGCTCATCCACTATCCCTCTCTATCAGAGTTTAAATAACAGGAGGATGGGTCCTATGCTAGATACAGAACTCTCTAACTGATATTATACCAAATGCTACTATAAAGCAAAATCCTGCATCAAAACTCAAAGTCAGTGATCCTTCCTGAGTGGAAGGATTCTTTATTATAATATAAAGCTGGCTATAGCTGTGTTTCTGGCAGTATGTATCAGCATTTGCATACCGAAGTACAAAGCCTGAAGACTAAGCACTTTTAAATTGTCTTTGAAGTGGTTCCATTTTTCATAAGAACAGATTTTTGCAGATACTACCAGAAACAGAAGAAACAATGTTGAGGGTGGAAATGTGGGTTGCTTTCAAAAAGCTATTAAAATCTAGTTATTTATAGTCTCTTTAAATTAAAGGGACTTCATAGCTACCCTCCTCAGCTTTAGAATATTATGCCAAATAAAAAAACCAGTAAATTTTCCTAAACACCATTTACGTAAGTTTCTATCACTTTCTAAATTGACCAATATTGAAAATTGTCACGTTGAGAAACCATAAAATATTCAGCTTTCAACAGAAGACCTAAACACAAGAAGCTCAGGAATGTTGTTTATGCTCTTCTAAGAGAGTACAATTTTCTGGTAGGCATATGTCTCAGGAATGTATCTATCCACTTCTCTAGGCAAGGAAGAGCTAAAGAATGAGCTACCTTTGTGGAAATGGTAAAAGTATCAGACCTCAAGAAATTGAACAAAACAAAGTGTTGAATATTCATTCAGAAACAAGAATAAGTATTCTTCTGCTAACTGCACAGTTACCCAAATATCTTAGAAATATGTGTTCAAACCAGATTTTAACTCAAATTTACCTCTTTGTTATATTAGGGCTGTGTGCTTGTCCTAGCAGAAATGGGGAAATTATCACAATGTGCTTTTCAGACAAGCATGGAAGTCAGAAAACCCAAATACATATGAAAAGTTATTGCCTTGGGTTATCTACTGTGGACACAGATGCTCAGGATAAATAAATCATGCTACCAGACTCCAGACTGCAGAAAATGACCAGGCTTTCATGTTCTCCTGCCACTGTCAGACAGAATACTTGACCAATTGAGCCCTTGGTCTCCTCCAGGAGCATTTTTATATTGTTACCTCAATTTTGAAGTGTTAGACCAAATAAGAATATTATCTTCTAGGTTTGAATACTCTACAGCATTCTATAGCACTTAAGTATTTCCAGCACCTTTGAAGGAATAGAATGAATTGAATGACGTCGTTTCAGACATTTCAGATAAAACTTGGGAATTCAGATATAACTATATTAAGATCTTTCTTTGTTTTTTTAATTTTTATTTTTAGTAAGTTCTTTTCTGTAAGACTTCTGTGTGGAGTCCTGATTGAACTTCTTCTATGTCAAGAATTCAGGGAGCATGCTTGTCATTCAAGGATTGTGCCTAGCCCTTCTAATCCAAAGCATCAACAAGCACATTTAGCATTCAGTTGTGAACTCAACTTTATCTTGTACATAAAACAGAATACCTGGAACTAAAGAATAAAATATCTCTACAGTAAGTTGTACTAATTCCTCCTATTTTTCTGATGCTAGCACTGCATTTATTGTTCTCTTTATCTCATTGTTCTACGAGGTGGGAAACTTCTTCTGTTTACTGTTGCCGGCACCAGTTGCTGGGAAACACATTGCAGCAAACAATTATCCACTCACTATTTCAGTTTTCAAAAATGGAGTTTGAGAAGAAAATTAGACAACCAAACAGAAAAATATTACTTTGGTCTAGACCAAAATTCCAAAGAGAAGAGATATTGATGCTAACAGTTGTAGTTCTTCTCTTAAGATTGGTGGATTTTCTTGTTTGGCATTTGTAACGTCAGGAGTATTTTACCATGTTATTTAATGCAATGCAACTAGCAATGTAAAGACCCCTTCAGTGAGAAAGCAGGCTTGGCATAGATACAACTTCTTAATTTCTCTGTCTCTGCATTTCACTGATATGCTATGAGATTCAGTCCGCTACTGTGCGCTACTCTTTTCCCTCTTGCTTACATGTCTAATATACCATCTTTCAAAAACAACCTTGTTTTTCATAAATCAGGCTGGGTCGGCTTGAAATCAGCATTACTTGTTTGTAAAGAACTAGCTTGCACTGAATTTATTGGTTTACATTTGAATTACCTTGAGACAGTATAAAGGGCAGAATTATGCAGCATTTAATTCTATACAAAATGTTGTGTTGTATCTTTAATACAAGTACCTTATCCCAGATGGTTTAAAGGGAAAATCAAGTATAAAGACTAATAAGTGAACTGAACTGATAAAAGAAACTAAAAGGCTAAGGCAAGGGAGATAAACTAGCTTGGGGGAAATAAAAAAAAGGTAACTCTTTTGGTATGTAAATGTGCAAAAAACCTTGGAATATACGCTGTTCCTTTCAGCCTGCTGAACACTTTCCTTGATCATGGCAGCAACATATTTTAGCAATAGGAGCTGCTTTTTTTTTTTGCTAATAACTAAAGATAGAAAGGAGCAAGATTTCTTTCTGATTAGTACAAAAAGGTCAAACTTTTCAAAAAATATCTTGCTGAATTTAATATACAATCATATTCATGGAGAATTCCAGGAGGGTTATATGGAATTATGAAATAATTTGAACATGTTTTAGAATAATTTCTGAAGGCTTTAATTAGTTTTACCTCTATTCTATTCTACAGGGCACCTTTGCAAAATGTGGTGATTGATTTCAAGTAAATAGGTAGAAACACAAACCTTGTACTTTGGTGTAATTTCATTTTTTGTGCAAGCATTTTTTACTTTATGTGTAGTTCTTTCATAAATTTTGCATTTCTTTACCAGATCAGCCCAGAGGTCCCCTCCAACATCAGCCATTCTGTGATTCTATGATTCTGTAACAGAGACTTGTGTTATATATGACTGAAGCCTAGTGAAGGCACAGAACTCAGCAAAAGTGTTCAAAGCAGAATAAAAACTAAGCTGGCAGCATCCTATACAGAATCAAATTGAAACACTAATTGAATCAGGCTTATCTTTAGCTGATATTGAAAATCCTCCACTTAAACAAACATTAAATCCAACAAAATAAAGTTTTTTGCCATGAACCAATACCAACACACTTATTTGTTGGGTAATGCATTACTTATGCACAAACTTTGCTGACACAAATGCCTTAATATAAGCACTGATATAAATGTCATGTTTGGTATATTCACAGGAAATTGCTAAACCTGTGAAAGCTATTGATTTGTCTTTTATCACATGGTTTCTTCATGTAGAGACATACAAGGGATCAAAGGTCTTTTCTATTTAAATTAGTCTCTGTACTTCATAAAATTAACCTTATTAGACTGGTTGACAACTCATACTACTGCTATAGACTTCATTGTAACTAAAAGAAATTTAGGGCTGAGGAAAATAATAGACAATTATAGATAGTAGATGAAGATAATTTTTCTCTCTCATTTCAACTATCCGAAGCTCTCCCAGCAAAAACCCTAGTTAAGGCTCATCCAATTGCAGCAAGAGATATTCACTGTTAACTCTACATTCTGCTAGTTCATTGAACAGGTAGTTGTGACTGAGGAGTCATTTACACTAGGAAGACAGAAGCACATAAAATGATCAAGGTAATGATAGCCCATTATCCAGAATCCCCCACAAAATCAAGATACAGTTAATTTCATCTTATGAATCTTTTGCATTGCTTTTAACAGCACCTGGATAAGGAGCAGATGTGAAGATAAAACATTATTCCGTAATACTTCATAATCATAAATCTCAGTCAGGAGTTTTCGCTCTCATTCCAATAACCTGGTGGTGCATGATGTGGAGCTGCTGGTGGAAGATGTCATGAAGTTCCACTGCACAAGCGTTTTGAAAG
>JAOXNG010000001.1:18478980-18492517 GCA_028566535.1 Scolopax minor | reverse complement strand
CTGAGCTGGCCCCTAATACTCAGAAACACCAGGCACCCCACAGGAAATAATTTCTTTCTAGTATCTAATCTAAATCTCCCCTCTCCCAATATAAAACTTCCTGACAGAGTCCCTCTCCAGCTCTCCTGTAGGCTCCCTTCAGATATTGAAAGGCCTTTATAAGGTCTCCCAGAGCCTTTACTTCTCCAGGCTGAACAACCCCAGCTCTCTCAGCCTGTCCTCATAGGAGAGGTGCTCCAGCCCTCTGGTCATCTTCATGGCCCTCTGCTGGACCCGATCCAACAGATCCATGTCCTTCCTCTGTTGAGGACTCCAAAACTGGACACAGTACTCCAGGTGGGGTCTCACGAGTGCAGAGTAGAGGGGCAGATTCTTAGGCTTCATTGCTCATTGCAGCTGGATATAATTTATGCCATAATACTACTACTCTAAATTACACCAGTTACAGTGTACAGTGGTGACTGGTGACCTCAGTAAATACAAGAGGCAAAAGCCCAACACCCAAACTAAACAGAGTTAATGGAGATAATCTGTGATTTAGTAACTGCCTACAAATCTAAGTGAGCAGAAAACAGGTAGGGAACAGGAGGACTTTGGATGCAAGTGTCATACAACCTTCTGCTGTCCCTAAACTTCTCTAGGTATCCATTTACGACTACTGATGTGACCATTGGGCTGAATAACTTACTGCTATAACCAAGTAAATTTGTTCTTTCAACTAAATACATCTGTGACCCATAAATGATAAACAATGATATCAGACAACTTAGGGTACTTGAAAGTGTTTTATAAAGAGAACAAAAGTTACTCAGAAGTCAGGGATCTCTCCCAGGATTCATCTTGGGAAGTCCTAAGAATAAGTAGTTTCCACTGGACATATAAAATTGATGAATAGAAGAGACTCCAGCTGTAAGTCCGTATTTGAACTTTAAAAGCCTTGTCAACCAGTTCAAAGGAGCTAAGCAACATGTTACAGATTCCAGTAGATGAACAGTAATTGACAGGCGATTCCACAATTTTAGTGCAGTCTGTTACCAGAAAGTGTAACCTTTCCCTTACCCCAGCCACATGTTCCTACACACACCCGTATACATTCAAGGAAGCTATCTGTCTGAAAACAAATTTGACCAAAAGAGGAAGAGGGAGGAAAAAACAATAATGTTGGATCACTTTTCATGATATGGCTTTCAGTGTGCCAGGAGCTCAAAGTCATGGTGACTTGAAGTGATGGAGAACCACTGGCTCAAGGGCTGTAAAACAAGTTTTATTCTCTTTGGATACTGCAGTTTGCTCCGATTTGTAAGGAGCAAATAAAAATACCCAAGGATAGGAACATTTAATAGATGTTGCTTCCTGGCTATTCTACTGTATATGACCATCTACACCATTAATCACTGGCAACCAGCAGTGGTTGAGAATCTGCCAGAGCCCCTGTCTTCTGCTTCAAGGGAATGGCAGCCAGTTCACGTTCTACCCTTCTCAAATACAAATTATACCTACCCTATAAGCAACTTATTCATAAACACTCTCTGTCACTGGCTTGTCCATGAGGGGTACAACCCACAGGCTGGGAAACACACTTGCAGGGGAATTTTCAAGGCGATAGTTTTGACAAGATGCTGCACAACTTTAGCATAACTTGAATTAAAAATGAGCAGCTGAGTGATATAATGGACTGGTTGTTGGAAAAAAAAAAAAAAAAAAAAAAAAAGAAAAGAAACAAAGAAAGGCAACACAGAAATAAGTTAACTATATATGACCACCTCACCAATGTCTAATATTAAGATCAGTGATATTGTTAGACAGATACAAGACTGGAACAGATCTCCAAGTCACCAAATCTAGTGACTTGCTATCACAGACCCCTGTGCATTAAAATTCTTTTTCTAAATTAATTAAATCCCACTTCTAAACTTCTTTTGGCCACATCCCTGGAAGAATATTCAAAAACCTACTTACTCTGATAAACAGAGATCTTTATTGATGACAGTCTATACCCACTTAATCCTGAGCTAATTCTGTCCTTTTTTTCTTCTTTTCTGTTTTTATTCTCCTGATGTACCTTATTATACCTCTCACTTGCTGGTTGACTAAAGAAGCCAAGCACTTTTAAACTCCATTTCTGGAGTGGACATTTCATTCCTCTAACATCTAACATCCAACTACTTTTCTGCCTAGTTCAGTATGAGTTACTGAATAACAGAAATTATACATAGCTTTGTTGATGAAGTCTCAACAATGCTGTATATGGCAACATTAATACTTCTTGTTTTTCTAATTCACATAATGTTGTACTTCATCTAACTGTAGTTTGCCTCCTTTCTATTACTTAAGTCTTCAGTATCACCCACTGATGCAACACTTTTTCTTATACTCTGATGTAACAATAAGATTTTAAAATGGAAGCTAAATATGATATGTGCACCCTAAATATATTTGCTTCTTAAAGCATTAGATACAAGGCATTCTTTGATATTATTTAGACCCTTGGCTTCAGTAAAAAAATCTCCCAGACTCATGTTGTATCAAATGATGCCATGGTTGAATCATTTGTTCTAAAACAGTGAAACCAGACAAACAACAAATTCTACATACAGGGATTACTGCAACAACTATTTGATTTTATATGTTAAAAAAAAATGAGAACTTTTCCATTGAGTAGGAAACAGCTGCACTCTTAACTTTACTTTCTGGAAAGCAGAAGGAGAAGTAGCTGTTAAAAAAATCGTATTGTTTTTAGTGAAAAATGGCATCTACTTTGGGAATAATTGCTCTTGCCAATAGATTCTTAGAAAATTACCATCAAAGCACTGAAATAAAATGTATTAAGATTCAGAAGACTTTTAAACAATTATCAATACAAAAATTAACTACAAATATCAACTGGTGGCCTGTTCACATTTATCAGCAGTCAAGAATACTCAATTCTACCTGATAATAAATTCTCCAGTCACTCACACACTACAGTAGCTGGATCAGGAAGCTGTTGAAAAAGGGAGCCTAAAGTATGAACAGAAAGTAATCACTTAACTCCTTTTCTGTCATTCTCTCTGTTTTATTGCAAGTTCTAACAAATTGATCAATGAAACGAGACCTCAAATTATTACACTTTTTGCCATATTTTTTCTCAGTGGAGAATCACATACTTGAGGAACAAAACAAGCACTGGGATTTGGCAAGGCTGGATGGGACTTTGAGAAACCTGCTCTAATGGGAGGTGTCCCTGCCCATGGCAGGGGGGTTGGAACTAGATGATCTTTAAGGTCCCTTCCAACTCAAACCATTCTACGATTCTATGATTCAGTAAAGACTAAGCCTTGTCCTATTCTTTCTGCTCCCATGTCAATCAAGTGCAAGGAAACATTGATAGCTTTTCTACAATTTTAATAAGTGTACTGTTCTTTTGAAAAGGGTTCTAAACAATTATTTTTCTGTAGAGAATCTGACACAGTATTTTCTAACTAATGAAGTAATTGCTTTTCTGTAAATGCAGCTACAAGACCCTGATCTTGAGTTTCAGTGTGCAGGCACAGAAATATACATCCCATTTATTTAGCTCAGAAAGACTGTTCTTTTGATTATGACTGCTGACTAGGTGTTCAAAGTACTAAACCATGCAACAGTCTGACACACCAGTGCTGGACATGTTCCCAGCTGCTGGACAGAATCTGATGACCTTTTTCTAAGCAAGGTGTTCAATAAAGTAATAAAAACCCCTCCTGTCTAACACCACCTGTCAGCTGGGCTTCAGACCAGGCCACTGGTTTGAGACAGCACCTGTGGCTCTGCTGAATGACCTCTGCATTACAGGAAAAAAGGAAGACAATCGTATCAATTCTAACAGTATCGGCAACCTTGGTATAGCTGTTCTCCAAAAATTCCTACTTTCATCCCAAAGACAGCTGCAGAGGGCAAACAGTAATAAATTGAAATTACTTGGGTTGTTTTTCTACAACCACAAACTCAGGACACTACGGGTATTTCTTTTCTCTGTCATCTTCAAGCTCTCATGACTCCTCCCATTCACTCCTCATCGGAAACTAGATCTAGAGTCTGAGCAGCAGAATGCACACTGAGCGTTCAACTCTACCCCATACAAAGTGCAGACATTACAAATTCCATAAAAGCTCCTGTGTAAAAGAGGAGGTGGTAAGAAATGAATCCAGGAAGGCCAAAATAAGCTTGACAAAATTGCTCCAAAAAACCAACTTTCTCTAGAATCATTGCCATTTACAAAATTGTTTTTCTTTGTGCTACTAAGCCAGGTCAGAGCTTCAAAAATGTATTTTCTTCCTCCTCTTTGGGTATGACAGCCATGGAAGGAAAAATATGCCCCTGGCTTTCATCTAAGACTTACTGGAACTTACCTGCTTTTTAGGCATGGGTTGGTCCTGGTGAAGTGGTCACTCATATCTGCAGATTTGCACAGCACGTATGGAAGAAACCTGCATCTTTATGTGGAAATTAAGCTCCAAACAATAAAAAATTCAAAAGGCCATGCTCATCAGCATAAAACATCCACTAAGCAATAAAAACGTGTACAAAGTCCAGTTCAAACTTTCAAAGGCTTACACTGGTCTGTGAAAGTAACTTCTGACAGCATTGCTATTCCAAGAAAACAATCAAGTTTGTCATTCTTGACAATTAAGTGTAAGAGACAGAAATTTTATGAGGTATTAGCATCATTGCAATATTAATTCCCACATGATTAATGGAATAAAATACAAACCTAATTTATTCAAATAAGTTTCCCCTAATTTTCTTCTTTTACAGGCTGAGCTATTTATTCTACAGAAGAGAAAGAGGGACATGCTTGTTGGCGGTGTTTTATGAACCTGAAAGGTAATGGGGCCCATAAAACTCCTTGGCATTTGTTTTTGAGTTTCACAAAATTATAGTCTGTACCTCATACTTGAAGTGTTTAAAGGTGTTTCTTTTTCCTGATTCATCTACCAGCCAAATGTCCTGTTCACAAGAATTTTTTTCATAGATTTTTACTCCCTTCTTTCCAAAAAAAGAGTTTAAGTTCCTCAAGGTAATAAGTCTCTATCAAAGACAAAAATAACAGATGCATGTCCTGCAAAAAAAACCATGCAACAACCACTATTTTTCAATGTTATCGAAAATATACACAGAAAATGAATTTATGTTTAGAAACATGTTCTTAGTGTAAGAACATGAATATTTTTCATCTTACATAAATCTGCTTTTTATTAGTATAGAGACTAGTCAGGCAATGGGGAAAAAATACTATAAAATGAGCTTTATTCTGTGTATATGTGTAACCTAATAAGTACAGGCAGAATCAATCTCTAAAAAAAGACATTCTAGGAGCAAAAGATAATAATTTTCAGTATTTGTAGAAATTCTACATATACATGAAAAAGTTTTCAAATGTTATATTTCAATTAACAGAAAACCAAAGCAAATTTTGACAGTGACATCTCTGAAGTACCTTGAGAAAACTGGCTGTTTTTTGTCAGGTTCTCACAAAGCTGTATATTTAATTTAAATAGAATTAAGTAATATCAAGTAAAATAATCAGGCAGATTTGAAAAAAGATAAATAGAGTTTGATAGATATTTTGCATTTGCATGAATTTCACATGTGGAAGCTCACCACAATCAACTCCAAGTCCGGGAAAAAAAAAGGAAGACTATTTTCACTGTTAATTCTCTTTCATTATCTGCAATTGATTTTAAAGGAGTGTTTTCATCTGTTTACAGACAATAAATCAGTCCTCATTTAGACAATAAATCATTCCTCATTTTGTGTGTTTAAATCTGCTCAAAATCCTTATACTCAGGAAAAAAACATTATGGTCATTTTCCTGGAATAGTATCAACTATTCATATATGTAGGTTTTAGATGTATCGAGCAACAGTCCTTCTGCCTGAGTACAGTCCAAATAACAGCTACATTCAATGAGAAAGCAAATACATTTTTACAGTTATCACTGTGGTATTTTATAGAACTAAGCACTGCAACAGGGGGTGAACCTCCTGGCCAAGATTTGTGTTAGTACGCACTGCAGCTGAATGAGTTAGCCAATAAACATTCTGTAAGATCTTGATTTTCCTGCCTCTCAGCTAAAATACTACAGATGCGGGGACCTAATATTTTGACAGTTTGCTAACAGCTTTAATTCATCCACTATGGCAGTTCTTGCATTAAGGAAAGAGAAGGGGATACTCTCCCTTTTACCAATTACGGCTTCCTGACCAGCACTGACATTCCAGACGCAGGTGTCCATGGAAAAGACAAAGAGAGACAAGGCTCAGCACAAAATCCACTACTTGAAAGCAAGCACTCAACCCAACTCTTAGCCTTCCTTAAATGATTTGCAGCCATGGACATGTATCATACCCTAAAATCAATAAAGCTATTTATCTTACAGTCCTAGAAAGAAATGCTTTTATAAGTATTTAAATATTTAATTGTTTTAATATAATCTTTGAAAAAAGACGCACAGAAAAAAACATACCATGTTTATTTACTGATCAAAATAATAAACAAAATATTACTCTCAAAAATTCCAGAGAAGATACAAATTAACCAGTATTATACATTTGTTTCCAATGAAGCAAAACTAAAACGCATGATCCAGAGTATCATGTGGTTTCCTCATATGTGTATCTCTGTGTTTATACATCAACCAGTCCTGGGATGTAGGTAAGAGGAAAAGCAACCAGCACACAAACAAGCCTCAGTGTGAACCTAAAAGCTTTCATTTTTTAAGGACAGAATTTTTTCTGACAGTTTTCAAATCGGGTTGTACGTGATTTGAAAGGTGCTCTGGTGACTTTTAAAGAAATGTTGTCGAAGTCTGCAAATCAAAGTTAATAGCCAACTTCCAATTTTCTTCAACATTTCAGCAACCGAAATTTTACTTCCTCTATTATTTCTTTAAATTTATACTTTTTTTTTCTTCTAACTAAAGTTCCCCTATTACCTTCCAATTTTAAAAAAAAGAACAACAAGAAAAAAACCCCCATCAAACTCATGGCGCTATCTCTGCTCTTCAAGGGAAAAAAAATCATCAAATTTAAAGATGTGGGAATAAAATATTACATTTTGATTAGGTAAGTTCAGCTATAGTGTTACATCCTGAGAATAAATATTTGCATTATAGAAATATATATGCTGAGAAGAGCAAACCAGAAAGCAAAATAAGAAAATGAAATTTATCAAAAGCATACTTTAGAAACACTGCTCTTTGTACAGAAGAGCTCTGAAATTTTCATTCCATATGCTTTACGTGACCATCCCCTTCAAACAAAGGCCAAACCAAACTAGCTCTAACTTCCTGCCACCCACTTTTAAGAGAGCTGTTCCTGTTCCACAACTGGAAAAATGCATATTGTCCAGCCAGAATATAGGTATCCTTTGTCACAGAAAACATACATGACATAAGTAAAATTAACACACACCTGAAATCTAGACGCCCCTATCATGCAAATGATGCTTAACCATCATACCTACCAAGGCTCTCCAGCATTTTGGCAACTCAAAATGTCTGTTGAAATTACATTCAATGAAACTGAAAGCATATTTTTTCTCAACAGTTCAGTTCTAACCCTCTGTGCATAGTCACATCTGATGCTTTAATAGACATTTAAAATAATTTAAAATGACACAAGAAAAATTAAACTCTAATTTTGGATGTATTATATCATCTCTGCACTACCAGTTTACTAAGTCCTAATAAGGTACATGTCAAGTCTACAGTGTGCCATATCACAGAGTTTATAATTGAGCTCAGAAAACCTGATGCATGTGGAAGAAAAACAACCAAGCCCAACTCTCAAATCTCTGCAGATCTAGCAGTTGGAAGAAAAAGTCTCTACACATATATCAAGTTAATTTGTCTGAGAAGTCATTGGCAAACAGTGATTCACATAGCTGTACTTGTCAGACAGAGTAACAGAAAAGCACTTCACAAAGTGAAAAGACAAACAGTAGGGCCAATTCACCTGACCTCAGATAAGGAAAATAAGAATGCAATACTGAAAAATACAGAAAAGTAATAGTGGGACTCCATGCCAACACGGAGCGCTAAATTCTAAAATAAGCTCTCAGGAAGGAAATGGACATCAGTCACTATAAGCAATGAAAGGAAAGGCAGTAAAATGTATTGGGTAATGTAGGAAATATTTTCTTGAGTTCCACAAATTTATTCTTTGAAGGAGACAAAAAATCACCTATAAATTTTAGGGAATTAACTAAAAAATGACATGGGTAGTTGCTTCATTTTATTTTGCATCTGTGCTTCTATTAAAATATCAGGAGGAAAAGATTACTTTTAGTCTATGAAATTGAGGATTCTGAAGGACCTTCCTTTCCTCTATATAGTGATAAATTGTAAGAGCAACAGTTCTTGGCACTACATATTCTTAGTATGATGCCAGTCTTAGGAAGTCAATGTAGTATTTGTGCCAAAGAATACACTGGTTTACCTATACTCCTATCAAATGTCAAAACAGAAAAAGATAAGCATTAAGTTGTTTCATAGGAATTACTTTTGAAATGCCACCAACTCAAGTATTATAAGTTGTTTTAAAACTAATTTGTTGGAATTGTATCTGAAATACCTCAAATCCATTTATCATGATTACAAGTGGCAGTTCATGCAACTTGTTACCACCTTAGGAGTTCACAGCAGCATTTTACTGAACTCTCCAAAAGCGTGGGAAAAGGAGCCTACATAATACTATAAACTGTTAAAAAGTCCCTTGAGTAAGACATCGTAAAGAAGATTATATTACAAAATAATCCCATTGATAGACAGGATTAAGGTAGAGATCTCTAGTTATACAGGCAACACTAACAGATCTGGCCAGCCGTTAGACAAAAATGTCAATGAAGATATATACCATGGAAAAAAGTGAATAGAGGCAATATACTCCTTGACCAAAAACATATTGATAAAAGAATGAGGTATGGAACGTAACAAATCTTTCCAGATGAAAAGGACTGTAAAAACAGCACTTACGCTGAAGAACTTAGAATTGGAGGAACCACTCAGATCATAAAGCCCAATATCCTACCAAAAATAACCATGTAACAAACTTTTTTCATTTTTCATTTTCCAGATGAGGGGAGAAGGAAAGGCAGGAGTTGAAGGGGGTAGCACTTCAACGCTCAATGCAATTTTTATCTGCTCCTATATTCAAGGCAAGCATTTCTAGTCTTCTTCACCCATGCATCTTCTTATATATACGCCCACATAGATTACCTATAAACTATGTTCTTACATAAATCACTACTGGATGACAGTGATTCAAATGTATTAATCACACTACAAAAGGTTGCATGGTGCAAATGTGTTTAATATCGTTTTGTATGGAAGAGGCTTAAAAAATGAGCCAAAGAATGATAAACCTTTGGTACACTCATGTAAAATTCACCCAATTTCCAACTTTTTGGAGAAAGACAGTATTTTTACAGTGCCCAGAGTGTGAAAATACTGGCAAAGAAACTGGAGATTTTAAAGTAAGACAAAACACATTGTAAAAAATGTTCAGGATACAAGGTGTTTGCAAAAACATCTTCAGAGGATCCCAGTAATTTATGCCAACTACATCCCTCAATTTGTACAAATCTTTTCCTGCAATAGTTCAGCATCTTGACCTACAGTCTTAATGAATCTGTACAAATCTGTATTACATGCCTATTTTTCTACAGTTTTTTTTCCCTACAGAAATACTGAATCAGTCACTTGGTATTAAATATTTCAATATTAAGTGGGGACCTTGAAAATAAAAAAGCAACATTTTAAAGATACTGTATTGTGTGATAATATATATGTTCAAAATCTTAGCAACTTGTCTAATCAGCTTTTTAGTCAACAAAGGCAAGCACTTCTGCAGCACAATTTGCCTCAAATTTCACCATGTATTTAAAACAGGTTTCATGAACTTCGCTGTAAAAATGACTGTTTCCACCAATTTTAAAATGAGATTATGGTAAATGTAGATGACTATGGTCCAAAATCTGAAGTAGGGAAAAACAGGCCTATTCAGATGGAATTGAAACTATTTGTTCGACAATGGGATCTAAGTTGCAGACCATATATGTTTGGTTTTTTTCTAAATGGAGCTGACAACCCAAAAGGAGAACATCTGTGAAAATTCTTTAAAATGGTATTTTAAAATAATTGTTAGTTCAGGTATTAGGATATACAAAGACATGTTAGGTCAAATGCCTTATAGAATGTAATTTCAAGGAAACTACCACCTTTACGTAACATTAATTGAGAACAATTTTTAAAGTTTCCTGGGGTTATTTTAAATATTGATGTGTTTTTTTACTGAGCACATACATACACAAACACATATGTACTCTCATCTTAAAATAAATTATCAATAAAGCACTACTAGCAGTGTACACAGGAAAAACCCTAGAACACCTTTCTGATACTTTTCAATTAAAAGAATCATTAAGATTAACTTAGATTATTATATTAGTTCAATTCAGGAAATATTTTTATATTTTTATGATTCGAGCCTATATACAGAACTACTTTGGAATTCATTCACTATACAAAAAATAATAGAAAAAGTCACATTTCTTTTTTGTGCACATAGATTGCACAAAAGAAAAGCATCTATCCAAGGTTTATCTAAATATAAGGTCCATTTTAGTCCAAAAATATGAACAGTTGGTGATACCTTTCAGTAACACCAGAGAATGCTATCAATAAGAGGTAACCTCTCACAATATCTGTTATACTTGTAGTTAGTTTAACTTAAAGGAAGAGACCAAAAGTCATGGTTTAGGTTGGAAGGGACCCTTAAGGCCATCTAGTCCAATCCCCCTGCCATGGGCAGGGACACCTTCCACTAGATTAGGTTGCTCAAGGCCCCATCCAACCTGGCCTTGAAAACTTCAAGTGACTGGGGCATCCACAACTTCTCTGGACAACCTGTTCCAGTCTCTTGCCCCTCTTATCATAAAAAAATTTCTTCATTATGTCCAATCTGAATCTACTTTCTTTCATCTTAAAACCATTGCCCTTTGTCCTTTCACTAGAGGCCTCCGTAAAACAGCTCTCTCCATCTTTCCTATAAGCCCCTTTCATAGATGGAAAGGCTGCAACAAGGTCTTCCTGTAGCCTTCTCTTCTCCAGGTTGTACCCCAACTCTCTCAGCCTTTCTTCATACGGGAGGTGTTTCGGCTCCCTGATCAGTTTTGTGGGCCTCCTCTGGACATTGCCAGAAGTGCTAGAAGTCACTGTTCCCACAGCATTTTGATATTTCTGCTTGCAATTGAATCATTTAATGAAAAGTGCAAGAGCTTATCTTAAACCCACTTCTATCAACTGGCTAAGCTGTTCTGCCAAACTTTGCACTGCTATAGTTCAATGGAATATTCCACTAAAAAGGATACTGACCTCTGAGAGCATTGAAAGTGATACAAGCATTTGGGGTTAACAGTATCTCATATTGTCAGTGTATCATCTCTTAGAACACATTTGTCAACATCAGAGTTCTAAGATAATACGGAACAAAAAAGAGTTATAAGAACAAAAGTAAGTGCCGCTATAAATTAAACTATGATTAACAAGAACACAATAAGAATTTCCTTTTACATTTTGATAGAATTCAGAAATAAGAAAGTCTTTTTTGTATATGGTAATTTCTCATTTCTGTAGGAATTAGGGACCTTTCTCTCAGATGATGCTGCTTTGTCAGCTTGTGGAACCAGCAGGTTCTACTGCTGTGCTTGAGTACAGTCGATCATACAATTCTTCTCTACAATGGATGAAAAATCAGGAATCAGTCCAACCAACATAACGTGCAATTTGAAATGTTACCAATCTCCTAGGCATTCTGCTCTGGGCTTTTATTCAGTTTTTGGTACACAAAATACAAACAGAGTACATCTGTTAACAATGTTTAGGAATTAACCTCTACACAAAACAAAATGAGAGACAGTCCCAGTTCTGGACCTTCAAAACACCAAACCAAACAATGGGATCATAGATCAAATTGCTACTTCCAGTCAGAAGTAAAGACAGAAGGAAGCTTTATTTTGCCAGATACGTGATCCTAAAAATGTCGTAAGATCCTGCCATGTTAAAACACTCCCATATTGGAAGAGCAAGAACTCGGGCTGCAAGAAAACATCAAAACTAAGTCACACCAACCTAAAGCCTTGAAGAGAATTGCAACCAAAGGAAAAACAGTAGCTAGAGGTCTCTCTGGGTATAGTTAATGTTTTCTCCAGCAACAGCAGATCATTTGGCAAAATAAATAAGATTTTGTTCTAGAGTAGTAACTTTCTTATTGCTGTACTGGGCCACGGGCACTTAAAAAGTGCTAGGAGACACAAAACCAGGGATGATATCGAGTAACTATCTGTTGCACAGAGACTTGTTTGAAAAATAGTCAGTTATGCTCCTCACATGAGATTTAGATGAGATACTTTCCTGTTATCTGAGAGCAATCAAGTGTTTGAAGAAAAACATCAAAAGAAGCAGTCCATCCAAAGATTAAACTAAAATACAGGCCACAAAGTCTTCAGGAGATCAATAGATCATCACGTGAATGTAAAACCCTCTACCATTATGTCTGTGATTCCTGTGCTATAGCCAAAGTCCATTTATTGAAAAACATGTACAGAATCTTTGAAATAAATCTCTACACCAAGAATATTGGAAAACATACTCTAAATACGGTTCATATATTTTCAAATAGTTACCACATAACATTTTCCTATTTGCAGGGCTAACATAAAAGCATATCCATGAAGAGATGACTTCCCAAAACATCTACAATAACAATTTTGCCAGCCATCTGTGCAAAAAGCCATGTAATTTCCCTTTAAACAGACAAAAAAAAACAACTAACAAATCCCCAGCCGAACAGCAGAACACACCTGGTCAAATATGAGCTTAAGCATGAAAACATTCTGGGTTGAATTTAGCAACAAAGAATATGAAGACTAGGAAGGCTGTGGTTAATCAATGTGATCGTGATTTCCCTATGTATTTGACACTTCTGTACATAGTTCAGTATCGAAGTGCATTTTTGAATTACTGGCAACATTCAAGGTATACCTCTAATAAAAATGATTTGGCATGCCAGATGCTGGACTAGCTGTCAATGTGGTTTTCTCACATAATAGCCTTATGGTTAAAGCACTCGTTAAGAAAGCACTAAATTACATGTAAAAACTGAGAGATTTCATACCCCCAGCTTCTAGCAGAGAAGAATGAGTGGGGAAATACCCACTCACAAGGCTACACCCACTAAAGGATTTATTACCACTTCTTCAATGGAGTCAGTAAGCTATGAGTGAAAGATTAACAGGACCTCCGTAAAAGAAGATAAAATCTAGCCCATGTTTACACACTTAGTTGGAGCAGTGGAGCTCTACTTCATGCTCCCAATTCTGTTTTCATAGAATATGGTAAGAACAATACAGTACATTGCATAAATAGAGGGAAAAAAAGGCAAGTCAAAGAGGTCTCAATCTCTCTTCTGACAACCTTGTTGAAAGATATGGAATATTCTGCTGCAACACTGAAAATATC
>JAOXNG010000001.1:18450211-18464279 GCA_028566535.1 Scolopax minor | reverse complement strand
AGCAAGAAGTTAGTTACATCCAGCTTAGGTGCTGCCCAGAGTCAAACCACTAGTGAGAAGCAGCAATAAAGCATTTTAGTTTTCCAAAAGAGAATACATCTTAGACTTTTCAGGAAATGAATGGCTGAAATCCTGCTCACAGAAAAAGCAATGAACAGTGGGAGAAATTCTGTGGGCAGAAATGTGTCTGAAACCAAGTCAGCATTCACTTTAACACTTAGTTCAACTTTGTACAAAACTTTCCTTATTATTGAACAGTTCAGAAACTACAGTAATTTTCTCTGCAGCTGAGGTGGGGAAAATTATCCCCAAACTCCTCATTACTTTTTCCTTCTCTCTGTCCTTCCTCAAAACCATTTGCTTAAAGCACAATTGCTGTTTAGACAATACTATTAATTGCCATGAAAAAAATTGGTTATTTTCATCCAAGATGGTTACCCTCATGAGTAATCTTGCCAGTCATGCCTTAGTCTAAAATAACAAAACAGACATTATGATAGTTGCAGTGATTAAGAGTGCAAACTACACACTTGAGAAAGACTACACTGTAACACTTAAATGTATATAAACTCAAATCTACTTACATTTAATTTCTCAAGAGGCTGTCCAAGTGAGTAGATTACATAAGACTGAAGATGATCAGTGTATTTTTGTTTGGCTTCTTTTTTCTCGGCCTCAAGACATGAAATTTTCAAGCGAGAAAGTGTCGCAAAAATATGATGGAAGTTCTCCATCATGACCACGTCTCTGGGTGTTTTCTGACTTTCATTAGCTACTTTCTCAACTGAAAAAAAGAAAAAGGAAGGAAAATATTTCAAATACCAAACAGACAACCAAAGGACAACCAAATTCAGAAAAAACATAATGAATAACCATAATACTGTCCAGAAAAAGGAATTTTCGATTATATGTCAATGATAACCATTTGTATGAATGAAGGTCATAACAGCGACTAACTAAATCAATATCTTCAAATATAAAAAAAGTAACAGATATGTACAGTCTCTAAGACCATGAAATCTGCATGCCAAAAAATCACATATAAGATACAAAATAGTGACTACATATGGTCATTTACATAAGTGACAAACAACCCACATTCTCAGGAGGCTTACAAGCATGCTTTCATTATCCCTATATAAATTTCACATGACAACTATTTCAGTAAAGTCTATTTCTTAAACTATTTAAGAAAAATCAGAGAAAATTGATTCCCTTCTTTGCTGGAACAGAAATCTTTAATAGGCAGTGGGTTTTTTTAAATGTACTTCTCAGTCTCTCAATTTTTGGTTATTACTTTTAGGGTCAAAGTTGCTGTCAAGCCCCAAATTTAATAATAAAAATGGATAGTGGCACACGTAGGTCTCTTACTTTCATCCCCCTCCAGAAAAAAACAGGGCAGGCAAAAGAAATTCTACTTATCATTCCCTTATTGCACCTTAGATCAGGCTAAAAGAGGACGGCTTCAATGCAATTGATTCTCTGTGCCCATTCATCTATTAATCATTTTGCTGAGATTACCAGGATGCTCACCAAGAAAGTGATCCTGAGCATCAGACTATCAATAAAGATCACATTCATTTCAGTCAGAACAGTGAATTGCCAACTAGGAAAAGTCTGCTATTGCCAATTTTGTTCTTCCCATACAATTTTCTACACCGGCAATTCTACCTGAAGTACTACATCTTTCTGACCTGTTTCAAACATTACTTGTAAGTAAAATATCCTGCTGCACTGAACATACTGCTTGCACTGATTCTATACGTAATTTTATCTTTGTTTCATCTTCATTCTTTACTTCTATCCCTTATCCTGCCCCATCATAATTCTTTAAGTCTGCTCTGTACTGAAACAGATTTACTTTAGTTTAGTTCTTCGGGGTTTGACTTGCATCACTTTGAACCCCTTTTAAAACACACTTTTCAAACTTTGTCCTACACTCATTATTTATTATTGGGTAGATTTGCCTGCCCATTGCTGTTTGCTTAGTTTTATCACTTAAGAATAGAAAAGTTGGGTGCAATCAAATAAAAAACATTTTGAAAATTTACTATCCTCTCAGCTGGGATGCTCCTGCTGACTACATATGGACTCCACTCTTCTGTGCTATAAAGTAATGTCTCTTCACGATTTCCTAATATGTTCAGAACTATTATGCTGCAATTTCCTCAGACTAGCTAGAGTCATTACTGTCTCCTCTTTCCCAATCTTCCCCAAAAAACGGAGGTTAAAGTCTCAGTGGTTGGGAATTACTATAGGAAGACTTGTTTGAAAATTTGCAAGTAAATCAGCACAGAGTGGTCTGTCCATCTGTGCCTCCTTGTTGAAACAGTGTCACCATACAGATAATAAATCAAGACTTACAGGGCAGAAGGAGAAAGTATAAAAGTGAAACTGATTCCATAGCTAACTATTTATGTGGGTACTCACCTTGAGAGGAGACCAGTCTTTTCTTATGTGATCCCAGGATAGTTTCTGTAATTCTTACAATGACTGTATAATGTGCTTAATTATGAAAAAAGACAGGCCATTGAAGAAGATTGATATCAGAAAACTTTGATTTACTTGGCTTTAGCTTCCATGCATTGTCTGTGGATTGGATAATACCTCGTGTAACTATGTAACTTTCATGGCAGATTTGGTATCACATTGCATATAATGAGATTACCCATGGCATTGACTTTCTGACATTGAATCAGTTTCCAACCACATAGCTATTTTTTCTGAGTAGTTACATCTAGGACAGGCTTCATTAAATGAATCAAAAATAAAATTGTTACGTTAGTATTCACAACAATGTTTTCTGACAAGATCAAAGAAATGTTACAATTAATACTCTGTTATTCACTCCTCTGAACTCTCTTTTTCTTCAAACTCATATTCTCCTTCATCCTATCCAAACCAATTTTTTTCTCAGAGACACTTAGGAAAGTGAGGTTACTGAAAATAATAATTTTCTTACAAAGAAGAGTTTTCAGCTGTCCAAACCTTGTTTGCCTTCTTCCCTACAACCTTCACTTTTTAGCCCTCAAAATCTGCAATTTCAAAAACCTTGTTTGCCTTCTTCCCTACAACCTTCACTTTTTAGCCCTCAAAATCTGCAATTTCAAAATGAGAAGTCAGATGCTTCTTCACTGTGTTTGTAATTATTACAATCCAAATTAAGCAGTATTATGTAGAGTTTATGCTTGGCACTTCTGCATGTAAACTATACTTTCATATACACTACAGTTGCTCTTTACACAGCTCCCATACCTGTCTCTGGACCCTCCATGGGGAGTGGGGACATGGAGATGCCATGCTTTGTCACGTGACCCCACGCCACTGGTGCCAGCCCTAATGGGGACCCTTCCTCCTCTGCCTCACTTTGGTGGGGTCCTGTATTTTCAGAGCAGGACTTGGTGAGGATGAAGGGTGAGGACCTGCCATGGTGACAGAAAGAGATGTCAGAGTCAGCTGCCTGTGCATCCTGTGGATGTAGTGGCTGGATGGATGTAGCAAACTGTGGAAGACCATCCTTTGTGGATCTTGTCCAATGGGTCTGTGGAGATCTCCACCTGTAGAGATGCTCAAAACTCAATTGGACATGGTCCTGCGCAACCTGCTGTAACTTATCCTGCTTGAACAGAAGGCTTGGATGCTCTGGAGAGGTCCCTTTCTACCTAAACCTGTGATTCTTTGAATAAACAGCATTATCTTTCTTCACTATAGAAATGTATGCTCTATCATATTAAAACCTGTTGCATATACAGCAGTGTAAGTAGGAAGACGGAATGGCCCAACTAGCTTGTCTTAGACACATTTGATTCACAAGGCTTTAATAAGTGATAATTCCCCAAACTTTTAGTTTAGTTTATTAGAACTGGTTCATCATAGAGGACTAGGAAGGCCTCTGTGCCTAAGGCAGCTTGGTTCTGTCTCCTGTTGGGCACACTAACAAAAGGCTGGGAATACTGATCCTGCAGTCGGTGTTTTGTTACTCCCCTATGGAGCTCCATTACCTCCATGATATCAATATCCTGCAAGAATATCTGCAGTTGAAAAAAACTGCTTTGTCTTTGGAAAAGGATGAGCCACACAGTCTGTTAATCCAATTTTAGGTATTGGACTGAAAAAATAGAATGCAAAATGTTAAGTATAATTGAGCTGGCCTTGTCTTAAAATGAGGAAACAATATACTTGTTTACAAGAACATTAATGAATATTTTAATTCATTTTTATTCTTATGTTGAGGTTAGCAGAACAATAAAAATGGAACCCAAACACATTTCTATGTCATCATGAATTAAGGCAATCAGTAGAATTCCTTGACATTTTGCCAGCCCTCAGAATTACAGGCTTCTCTGTAATTCCACATGCTTATTCCACAATGGATTTTTAAATCTCATCAGCTGTGTGAGCTGTCTTTGTCAGGCAGGAAGGAACTTAACAATGTCTTTATTTATTATCTAGACATCACATGACACTAACATGACACTTAAGTCTGTTGTGAATGTCAGTTCATAGACTCTCTTTCAAACAAGCTAAGTGTTGGCATCTGCTATGACACACGCTTTCGTTTACCTTTGTGGCTTAAAATTGTGCAGAATGGTTCCCCCACCCCACAAAAACCCCATCTACTATAACCAGAATGCCCTCACACACAGAAAATCTTTGTGCTTTATGTCAGATCTTAATATGACAATACTTTAATCAAGTCATAAAAAGCATTGGCTTTGAGGACAGATGGAATAAAAATCTTTCATATTTTAAAATGCTATTCTGAGGGGTTTTGAAGTATGGGAACTGTACAGGTTTTGACTCATCTGGATGTTCTTCAAACTTCAGAAGTGATAAAAATTGGAGATAAAGGAATTTTTTTTTTACAGAACATTGCAATGATGTCTTCATAGGTGATTTCTCCTGCCTTATGATTAACTGTGGTGCTGGATGAAACTTTTCTACACAGGTTTCTTTCCTTTCCATCTTGTCAGTTTTAGTTCCAATATAATTTTAAGAGATAGCTTTTGAATCATTAGGCTTTCCTCCTAATTGCAAAGCCATTGCAGGCTTAATATGGCAAGAGCTAAGCGTGTCAATGCATACATTTATCTTAGTTTAATTGCAGTCCATCCATCTTAGCTTCTTTCTAAACTTAGATAACATTCTTTATGAGATCTCCTATAAACTAAAATGTCATTCTCGGAAACTGTGATATTTTCCAAATGTTGCAGTATCATACACATTTTTCTAAGATGATTCTGATGCCAAATGGGAAGCAAAAAGGTATCTTTTAAATAATGTCATAATAAGTTGTCATCTTTTATTTTTCAGGGAGATCTGATGAGAATAATATTGACAAAACATTTTTCATCAGAAAAAGTTGACTTGGTGAAACCAAAGCATTTCCACAAAAATTTATCTTTTCAATGGAAGTTTCATAATTAAGATTTTTTTTTCAGCTCCAGGACTGAACTTTTAATCAAATCCTGGCCAATTGAAATACACCTACCTCAGTGGTCAGGGAAAGTTAAGAGACCTAGATTTAAATTTCTTACTTTGAGCTGCGGTAGGTAGCTCAACATGGGCCTAGCACTTTAAAAGTGACTGTCCTCAGTGCTTGAATGCTGTTTTTTGGGGTAAATTTCTCTCAGTCTCCCTTAATATCTCTTGAGAACTTTCTAAACGTCTTAGGTTTTCCCCTACATCACAGTAAAACAAGTAAAAAACCTACAACTATGTTTACTAAAATAAAATTATTTTATTTTCAGGTCAAT
This sequence comes from Scolopax minor, assembly GCA_028566535.1. Lineage (NCBI taxonomy): Eukaryota > Metazoa > Chordata > Aves > Charadriiformes > Scolopacidae > Scolopax > Scolopax minor. The sequence goes on along the minus strand of JAOXNG010000001.1, from coordinate 18,458,523 downwards.
CTACTTGTCAGAGTGCAAAAGAAAGTGCAGTTTGGATGTATTTATGTAGGAAGACATATAATGTCTTTGAAGCTTTACTTACAGCTTCAGGTCACAGCTATGTGTTGATTCATAACATATAACTCTCCTTGATTTAAATGGAACTATCTCTATGGGTGCAGGTAGAAAGCTTGAGCATTTCTGTTCTTAAGCCTTCACAAAGAAAAAAAACCTTTATTCTTAATATTAGTAAATTATTTGTGAATGTCATTTGAGTAGACAATTTAATGCACTTTTTATATAACAATACAAATTCTCTGATTACAATACTATGCTAGTTTCTTTTTGGGTGGATTATAGTATCCAACTTCACTTGTCACAATAATGTAAAGGAATTTAGATCAATCAAGGAATTAACCACATAGTTGAGGACTTAAAGCCCACCAAGGAGGTTCTAAATAATGAAGATGGTTAGCATTGTGTATAGCTTCTATTACAACAGTGGACTGAGAACACAAGTTAAATAATATCGTTTTCTCCCCTGTACTCGGCACTGGTGAGGCCTCACCTCGAATACTGTGTGCAGTTTTGGGCCCCTCACTACAAGAAAGACAATGATGTTCTCAAGCATGTTCAGAGAAGGACAATGAAGCTGGTGACGGGTCTGGAGAACAAGTCTCATAAGAAGAAGCTGAGGGAGCTGGATCCTGGAGAAGAGGCAGGTGAGGAGAGAGCTTATCGCTTTCTACAACTACCTGAAAGGAGGTTGTAGTGAGGTGGGAACTGGTTTCTTCTCCCAAGCAAGAAGTGACAGGCTAAGAAGAAATGGCCTCAAGTGGCACCAGGGAAGGTTTATATTGGATATTAGGAAAAGTTTTTTCACTGAAAGAGCTGTCAAACATTGGAAGAGGCTGCCCAGGGAAGTAGTGAAGTCACCATCCCTGAAGGTACTTAAAAGACATGTAGACGTGGCACTGAGGAACATGGCTTAGCACCGTTTTTGGCAGTGTTAGGTTAACATTTGGACTCGATGATCTAAAAAGTCTGTTCCAACCTAAAGAATTCTTTGATTCTATGATTCTAAATTAATCTGAAGCACTCAACTTTGTGTGAGATGACTAGATCTATCAAGTGGGCAATAGTAAATATAAAAATATCACAAGATACATGACTTCAACATAAAGCTTGTGAAACAGCTTGGCTGTTGGGAATGACTAAAAGTGAGCTGTTTAGAATGAAATTAACTTCAAGGACACATTATGTGAAAGCCAAATTATTTATATTTTTTTACAATTAAAATAAGCTAAAGTGATTGGTTTGATAATAATAGATAAGTGCTACTGAACATAATTTTGGTATATTTAAATATAGGTAGTATTTATTTAGAAATAAATAAATAAATAAGTATGAGTTGCCTTTAGACTCAGGCTAAATATTATGTAGACCATGAGTAAAATGCTCTTTTTCATATAACAATGCAGTGCTACTTGATGATCAGCTTTTTTAATGCTTTAGTGCTGAATGAGAATTCACTAGCAGCGACTGAGGACTGTACATTCTGAAGTGTGATTACTGAAATATGGAAAAAGGTGTTTTAACTTAAAATTTTAATCTTATTAATTACTACTTAGAAACCATGCCAGGATCACTGCATTGCAGTAGGTAAACCCTTGTTTAGCCTAGCCCAAATTTTCACTAAGGCTTTAGAGTTTTGCATCTGCACATGACCAGACAACACCTCTCTTCTGCCTGTGCCCTGCTCAAATCCACAATCTATCCATTGTATCAGGGTTCAGATTTGCTATATACTCTCACAATGTATCAAATGCACATTATCAGAAGAGCTATTACGAAGTGTAATCATGTCCACATTCTTTCTAAAATGTGCTGTCACCACGTAGAACAGCAAGTTGTTTGTTTTCAACTTTGTATACTAAAGAAAGGATTATAGCCATTCATTCATAAAGCTTGAGCAACTTATATTCTAAACCTTTCTCCAGAAGAACATCTTGAAATTCACCTTTCTTGCCTCCCTAGAAAATAAGTTGTGCTACACAGATAACATTTTAAACTGAAGAGTAACTCTGACTAAACAAGGTATTCTGCAGCAAAGAGTACATCTAAGTCACTTCCCTTCACCATGATGGGTGTTTTTTTTATTTGATTGTTTTTTTCTTCCTTTATTTTTCTTTTTTTGTTTGTTTTATTTTTCATTAATGGTTGTTTAAAGGAAATTTTTTATGCAGTCTGAAATGCAAGTACTATGACAAGTAAGTCCTTTAGTGTCTCCATCTGTTAGTTTCTCAGTTATTAAATGACTAAAATAATGACAGCCCTAACTACTACTTTGATAATTGTTGATGAAAGACATTGTTTAAAAATGCATACATAAAAAATGCAAGCATCACAGTACTTGATGGCATTTCATTCCAAAATAAATTATTTGTTTGATAATAAATAAAAAATAAATTGATTATTTGTAGTGGTGCTGACCATGTTGCCATACAGAGAATTAATTTTTTCACTTTAATAGGTGAGCAACAGGTGGCACGATGATCGTTTGATTCTTGCTGGATATACTAGTTTTAGCCTGGATAGAGTTGAATTTCTTCATAGTAGCTTGTATGAGGCTATGTTTTGTATTTGTGTTGAAAGTAGCATTGATAACATATCAATGTTTTAGTTTTGCTGGACAGTACTTACAAAATATCAAGACTTCTCTGCTCCTCAGACTACCCTGCCAGTGAGTAGGCTGTGGGTGCACAGGAAGATGGGAAGGGTCACAGTTGGGACAGCTGACCTCAACTGACCAATGAGATATTATCATATTGCTCTCAGCAATAAAACTGGAGGGGTGGAGGTCGGCAGGGGCGGCTGTTGCTGAACTGGCTGAACATCACTGCATGTTGGTGGTGGGATTTTTTTTTTTTTTTGCATCACTTGGTTTTCTTAGGTTTTATTTTCCTCTTTCTGTTTCTCCCCCTGTCTTATTTTTTTTCCCCCTTGAAATTACTAAACTGTCTTTATCTCAACCCACGCATTTTCTCACTTTTACCCTTCCTATTCTCCCCCATCCCACTGCGAGGGAGGGAACAAGTGGCTGTATGGTGCTTAGTTGGCAGTCGGGGTTAAACCATGACACTGGAGTAGGCACTGTCTGTCATTCTACCCACTTCATTCATGATTGCATGGGAAGAGGGAAGGCAAGAAGGAAGGAGATACAGAGCAACCAAATGAAAAGCATTGTCTTCTAAGACACTGGCAGCAGTGTGTTATATTCTGACGAAACTCTAAGGTGAATTTATGTGATGCTATGAGTTCAACTTTATTTTTTTGAACACTTAGTGGGATTACAACTTTCACCATAGATTGAAACATCCACTTGAATATAAGGGTTAAATGGCCCTTGATCCTGTTGGTTGTGTCTGTGCTTCTGTGAAAGAACACAGTGCCGTAGTGACCATATTGTATTTCTTTCTTGTCTTCTACCAGTGGGTGAGTTTTTGTTAATAAAATTGACTAGTCAGTGACTGAACAATTGGTTTATTTCAGTTCGGTGCTACCTAGTTTTCTGCATGCTTGGGCATAGGAAATTCTGCATATTCTAGAGAGAGTATTTATTTGCACTTATGACTTTAATTTTAGGTTCACAGTTCACATTGTAAGGTAATGAAGACATGTAATGAAGGTAATGAAGACAGCCTTTGGATGCTGATACCTACTCTGCCTGAGAAACCACGACAGTTGCCAGTACTGAACAAATCTTCAATGTGTTTTCAAGTCAGCAGTTTCTTGACTTTGAATGTTTCCATGCAGAACCTGTTGGGTCCTCTCCATTTTTTGTAGTATGTGTCACAAAAAAAAAAGAATTGGAAAGGAAGTTACCCTAAGGAAAAGAAAACTTTCTTCTAGAAACATGTCAGTCAAGACAAATTCAGAGGGACTGCCTGGCTTAAAGACTGAGCCCAAATTCAAGACTCACAGGGTGAGAGCAGACTTGGAATTTTGCATTTAGGATTCCTTTGGATTATTTTGTGACTTGCTTGTAATGTGTGAGTGTAAAGAGTTCATTGATAAGAAAAGCTGTTGCTAAACCTGTATTTGTAACCAAGGAGCTAGAGCTTCCTATAGGCCAGTGTCATGTGGTGCATGTCTAAGCAACTGGGAAGGACTAGTATAAGTGGGCAGTATATGGACAGAAACAAGGTCCACACATCTGTGGCCATTTAATAGACTCAGAACTGAGAACACTGGGAAATTCTTACTCAGATCAAGAGGGCATTAAAACAAGTGGAAATACATGGTTGGCTTCAGTCAAAACAGTTGTTTATTCAGTAAGTGGAACTAGAACACCTTTGGAAAGAAAGTGATGTTTGCTTTTAAAAAGTTTGCTTTGATTTTCTGTGGAGTCATAAATCCATCTCTGCAGGGATTTAACTTTTCAGTAGTTTTTGCTGTTCTACAATGATGCACACTTCATGTTTCGGACTCAAATGTTAGAAAGCGAATGTTTGACTTTGACTTTTTCTGTGATACCAAGGGTAGCAGGAAATGGCCCACTGCTATTATATGTCCAATTGAATGGATAGCTGCAGGGTGTTGGCATACCACAGCTTGTGGCAGTGCTGACAAAGAAACAACACACACAGTGGCTGTCTTGGAAAACGTACAAATGAGAGAGAAAGAAATTACCCAGAAGGGCATATAAAATTTAATTTGTAAATAGGATCTTGCAGTACAGGCTGTACTGTAAGACACTTGTTTTCTTATAGAACATAATCTGAAACCTGCACTGATATTCTTTTTCTGAACTGTTCCGTTCTAGTTGCCAGCTCTTTTTAGTCCAAAGATCCAAAAAGAATTTTCTGCATGTTACTCACATGTATCTGTGCTTGCTAATGAACATGCAGGTATAACAACTTGCTGGCTTTCTGCCAGATCCCAAGCAAAAGAATATCTTAGGTATTAGATATTGCACTAGTTGTCATACAACACACCATGGAGAATATGAAAAGTGATGAACTGCCACTGGCTCTGGCTCCTCCCTTGTTGTGCCAAACCAGTTTTAGAGGTGTCCAGACTTTTCCTTGCAGAAAGTTATGGATGACCATAACTGCTGGCACATATGAGAAATTAGACACAAAACAGCAACCATCTATGGCACAGTTTTACATATAACTTTTCTGATTATATTTCGTTTGCTTACACCCAGTATTGTAGTTGATATGAAAAGGCTCAAGAACCTTGATCTTCTGCTTAACGGTCATATTATAAGGTAATAGACAAGAAAGAAAGAAAACGGAAAGAAAAATATCATGTCATTGAATAGACTGGGTTAACCTGGGAATGTTGAAAGATAAGATAAAGAGAAGGAAGAAATGGAATGCAGGAGTACGGCTCTTTTAAGATAATGAATATAATTTTTTTAAGCTCCATTATATTTTGTTTCCCTGAAAGGGGAACCCTGGATAAAAAGTTGCTTCCATCAAAAGCAAAATCTCTTTTGAAAAAAATCATCAGATTACAATTTAAATCCTATTAATATAACATAACATATTTATATTATCACTTACAATATTTGAGTAGTTGTAGCTCAATAGCAAAGAAAAACAGCAGGATTGTATGTCCCATGTACTTTCAGAGCATGAAAACTGAACAGTTCAGTAAAAGGCAGTATTTTTTCTTTGTTTTTATTTACTGAATATTGGTTTATATTCTCAAACCGAAGTACAAGTAATTTCTTGAGCATGAAAATAACCAATCAAGAGAGGTGACTACAAACATGTTTCTCCCAGATGTTCTTCAGGAGAACATAGTCTATTCTATTGATTCTGAAGATTAGCAAAGGTAAAGTTAGTTTTGTGCAACCCCTCTAACAGAAGGCAATTTCCATTCTTGACACTGAAGTTTGCTATTCCATTGAGATTCATAACCAAGAAGCTATCGTGTTGTTACTTTTCTTCTTTTTTTTTTTTTTTTTTTTCTGGTCACTGTGTGGCTACTTCAGCACAAATCAAAACAGCTACATTAGAAGCAGAAGTTCATTATATAGTCAACAGAGAACACTAGTCACTGCTCGGGGACAGTACAGAATGCTTAAAATTAATTAAATTGGTATTCAACTAGTCACTATAATCAATGGGGACTAGGGCACAGGTTTTATCATGCCTTCTTTAAAACTGTTGAGTTCAACTGGGAACTAACTATTCTTTCTATTGATTGAAAAGATGGCCTACCGGTGACTAGATCAGACACTATACACATTTAAAGTTAGATGAGATGGACTTCTAAACCTATCTCCTTCCTCAGTTCAGACAAACCATAGTCAATACATTAGCTTCTGAATTTGCAGCCAGGGGAGCCCACATTAATATACCCTGTCCTGACTACACCGATCAGTGTAGGTGACAGGTTTGATCCGTCTGCAGCTGTTCCTCTGCTAAGGAGTTTTAATTTCTCCTTTAGCAAAAGCTTTGATTGCTGTCAGGTCCCTGAAAATACATCCATTTTGGTAGTCATTTAACATAGAACCACAGTGAGAGTTAGAAAACTCAGGTCCAGGAAGAGCAGAAATAATAGTTGCATTGGTGAAGTGGTTTTGTGGGGATATGATAACCCCGTTCTTCAGTGTGTCTCAACTCTAAGTTCTGAGAGACTTTCTCTTTTCCTGGTGTGGTTTGCAGAATTCAGGCTTGATCCATGTGAATAGTTGAACAACCACTTAGGCTTTGGACTTAATTCAAACCTTTTAGGTAATTTAAATGCTTTTTTGGGAGTGAAAATTGCAGTTAATATTCATGTGTCAGTAGAATTTATAAGAAATGATTGCCCTCAAAACTTTACTTCATCTGTTGTCTCCTCTGGGGGGCATATGAAGTCCAAAACTCATATGGAGCTCCTAGTGAAGTACCAACATTAGCTGCTGGTCCTATTTGGAACTACTAACCACAGAAAGAAAATTAAAATGATTTTATCCTGTTGTTCTGTTTTCCTGAGGTGATTTTAAAAAAAGTTCTGTGAATATTTTGACTGCATTTTTCCCATTGGAAAACTGTTCCAGAATGTCATCAGAATTGAATTTGCAATCTCAATATATTGACAAGTCTATGTATAACTGCTTATATAAACAGTTTAAAAGAGGCTATTTTTCCTCATTCCTTACCTCCACATCATATTTACAGAGGGTAAAACAATTTCATCTCAGTCTTAAATAAGCCCTGTATATGCCACTTTAACTGTATCTCCAATTAGGAAGCTTTGCCATTTGAGATCACAGTGGTGTGAAATATTGTATAAGTTTTTACTTCCATTAATGCTAATCCTATTTATAGGGCTATGATATGCTTAGAGCATGATGACAGGGCACATGAATCATTTGCCAATGAAAAGCCATTGTTGACTGTACTGTACTTTAAATCCTGTGCTTCATTATTAGCAGGAATTAAAATGTTGAAGGTGATATTCAGAATTGAGATACACCAGTTTGGAATATAAGATAAATTCTCTAATTGAGAAGGACACATAGGAACTAGAATAAGACTGGAAAAGGAATAACTCTGATTTGCTACAAGTCCAATCAAATCATAGGCATTTTACTGTTCTAGTGTGAGTTTCACAAGTTTGTTATTGTTTCCCTACATAGTCAATGTTGATTTAAGTGCCACTTAAGAAGTTTACCTTTTTACACACAGTTGTCATGCTGCTGCCTACTCTGCTGATACATTTAAGAGTCTGAGTGGATGTAACATACAGGCCAACAAGACATGAGGTTTGAGTTAAGTACAGTGGAGTCTGGATAGGACACTCACACTCCAGTTTGTTTGACCTGCCTTGTAAAGCATCTTGAAATGTAAGTGATTACATTAGTCACTCTAAGAATGTTAGCTCGTGTGCTACTCGCAGCTCCTGAAGATTAGATGACTACATAGCTTTATTGGGGTCTGTTGTGAAGTGATAAACTGATACACACAATTTAACCTCCTTTACTGATTTTGTTCTGTTACAGCACAAAATGAAAATAATTGCATTTGAGAACATTGTTATAGATGAGTTTTTTTAAATCCTTGCTTTGAAAACTTTGCCTCTGTGGATGAAGGAGGAATGTAAAGCCTCATGAGATTTGTGACTGCATGTGTGCATATCAGTGTGCTGTGAGGACTGGCAGCTCCCTGGAGCCAAGTGCCAGGTGACACAGAGGATCCCCATGGGACTCACCAGACAGGGATCCAGGAAAGCCAGGAGCACAGCCAGGGGCAGCCTGGTGGTTGGTCTTGGCTCAGCAGGGCCAGGGCCCAGCTGTGGTGGAGCTGGAGATCGATATTCCTACAGCATCA
>JAOXNG010000001.1:18412267-18427806 GCA_028566535.1 Scolopax minor | reverse complement strand
TGAAAGAGTAAGTCTTTAGAGTTGTCAGCATCTGCTGGTCATCCTTGTCAATGCATGCATATACTGTAACGCTGCCTGGGGTTCTTCTTCAGATTCTCTTGACCCTGTCTTTAGATGATCAAATTCTTCTCTGGATCTAAATACTAGCATATTGCTATTTTTCAATTTTACTTTTTGTGAAACTTAAAACCCTTGTTGGAGTTAAAGAAAATGAAGCGAATCCAAGAATGAGGTGTGACAACTGGTTTATTTTTCATCAGATATCACACAAGTATCAGGGTATGTATGATGATATTTGAGAACTGAATCACTTGATTTCCAAGTTTTATGATTTTGACTTTACTGTTACTTAGAATTAGATGTTTAGAAGTGTGAGTTTGAACTGTTCTCTGTTGGGCCATACTGCAATATAGATTATGTGCTCTGGGGGGATCATGCTGTGTCCAGACTGTGAGAAACCTTTGAGTGTTTCACTGCTGTTAGGATTATGAGCATGACATGCCTGTGACATGTATGTATTGTGTCATCACCTATGCATGCATTAGCCTCCTTGCACCATAGTGTACATGGGAAAAATGAGTGTAGAAGTCAAAAGGACATATGATGAATTTCAGCTTTTTCCATTTTGGTACCTGTCTTTCAATAAACACATAGTAACACAGAGCCAGATTCTTGGTTTCTCTGGGCCAACAAAATCATATCATCATACCAGATAATGAACAATCAGGAAGTTGTATGCAGTGAAAAAATAGGGATTGTTTCTATTTAACAGCATATAGTTGTCTTCAACACTAATGTAAGTTTCAGTCGTATTGCTAAAACTTATAACACTGGTGTGAGTTAAAGAAGAATCGCAGCTATAAAACAGTTTGGAACAGGGCTGCTTCAGGTTTCTTTAATGAATCTGTCTGTATCAATTATGACCTCTCATTTGGTATTGCTATCAAATATCTCTCCTCAAAAGCATACATATCTGAAATAAATTTAGAATAGAATACACTATATTCCTGTCTAGTACTTTATCTCCCAATAAAAAATAAGCTATTCATGAAGTATAAAGGTTCAGTTACTCAAAAAGTATGACAGTTGGTCAGGGAGGGAAACAATATGATTCTTCTTTCATTAGCACACAAAACAGAGTGCTGAAAACTAGGATTTGGTTTCTCTATGTGTGCCTGACTGGAATATTTAAATATTTTAGAATCATGCTTGATGGCAACTTACCATCCTAAAGAAATTTCTATCCTGAGAGCCAGAACCTTATTTCAGTTGCTTCAGCAGGTATTTGAATTAATTATATTGAAGTAAATGAAAGCATTTTAGTTATTCCTTGACTAATTGAACAGTCTTCCCTTTGAAACAAGGCATAAATATAATCTATAATATGAAAAAGTCAAAAACTGAATCTAAGTTCCTCAAGGATTTTAGTCCATTGTTTCCCTTCTATCATACTTTTTACTTTCATGAACCTAAAAAAAAAAGGTGCATTTTATTATTAAATACATCTAGAGAAAAAAAAATGTATTTTATGTGAGTAAATAGCATTGTCATATCATTAACAATAGGAGTGAATTCTTTGCTTGAGGAGGAGAAAAACCATAAACATATTGAAAAATTAGCCAGCAGCTTATACCATTATCTGGATAGGGATATCCTCCTTTCCTTTTTTTTTCAAAATCATATCACTTGGTGGTGAAAAAGCCATCAAATTTAGTGAGCTAGCAAAAGTGCAAACAAGAACCTGCTGATAGAAGAGTAACCCACATTTTGTCTTGGTATAGAGTCTTCATACTTCTTCTCTAACAAATCTTTAATGCAAATTATATAAAAACTATTACAGTTAAAATGATGGAATCTAACATTTTTTCACCTGCACAATAAGAATTGTTTTTTAGAAAGTCATAATCTTTCTGAACTGTGACAGAACTTCAACAAAATACTCTTCCTGCATATTTTGAGAGAATAGTGAATGCTCTTCAGCCCTTTGAAACAACAGATTTCCTGCACTTATACTGATAAAAATATCAGAGGGACAGAGATGAATGACTCTGCAGCCTTGTAGGATAATAACCAGGCCTAAGAAATGGATGGTCCTTCAGAAACACTTTGCTTTTCATATTTTCTACTAGTAGGCGATATTAATTGTTGATGTTATGTGTTTCAGACCCCAGTCCACACTGGTTTTCTGGTGTAGAACAGGGAGCACAGGTGTCTAGCACAACATTCTTGGTTTTATTCCAAGGTCTTGTTATCTAAAAGTTTCAGTGTCTAATTTTAGGTGAACACGTTCGTTTTTGGATCTGACTCTTTAGTACAGAAAGAATCTTTCTGTCTTTAAAACAAAAAGGCATACCCTATTCTTCACACTTATTTCACTCTTCATCAACTTTATCAGCATCCCTGCAATAACAAAAATAATTGGAATTTTTGCCTTCAACCTCAGTGGGAGAAGAAGGAATAAAGTAGACCATTTTTCCTTTCAGCCAAATTGTTTCTCTGGGAGATGTCCCAATTAAAGAAATACTCCAATATGAAGTGTGCCCCATTTAAATAGAGATGCCAGTACTTCATCCTTCATACAGGGTAAGATTACCAAATGAAACACAGGAACTATGTCAAGTAAACTGTTTAGTCTTCTAGATAAATACAATAGTTTTATTCTCTTATTCACTGAATTTCACCGATTTTTTTTTTCAATTATCTTTTGTTAGGTTAATTGGTTCAGAGCTGAATATACTTTCCTGATAGAAGCTTGCATATTTTCCAGTGTTTCCTTGACTGTAAGACCATCTTATTTGCCCTCTTACTAACTCTTTTGTGTAAAATGCCAAGCAGTTATTGATGACTTTTTTTGAAGCTGCCATTGCAAGAACTGTAATGAATTGGTCTTTTGCAAGGTCGTATATCAACTCAAAGATCTCCAGTTAAAAAGACTGTTTAAATCTGTCATTAACATACTAGGTTGCCTAAGAATCATGCCCTGTGTGCATTCTTACCCTTTGTCCTTTAACTTATGGGTTTTCATTATTGTCAAAAAACATAGGAGAATGCATTCTGAAAAATCAGCCTTGATAACTCCTGGAGATAAAAAAAGAAAAACAGGTCACAGAAGAAAAATACGTGGAAACCTCAATTTGCATTATCGACTGCCACTATCTCAGAAGACTCACTTTAAAGAGACCCACAGCTTTTTTCCTGGTAGCAGTATGCAAATGAAGAGGGTATTGAGGTTATTCACTAGTTTCCCTTCACACAAAGTCAAATGTCATTGTGCTAGATGTCAGGAAGTGCAGACAGGTACAAGTTGTCCTTTTCACCTATGTACAGTCCTTGTGGATTTATAGTCAAAGTGACTTCAGACCTTGCCAATGGCTACTAGTGTATCTACAAGATTTTCCTTGTTATATGCTTCATCAACAAGAAAAGTGCTAGATTCAATTATCACTTTCTTCTAGGGCTTCTCTGATTTACTAGGTAATCAAAACCAAACAAAAAGACCTCCCAAAACTTCATCTATCAGAAAAGGCAAATGAAAGCACTTTGAGAAATTGCCAGTATTCTCGCTTCAGCAGTCTCTCAAGGAACACACTATAGAATAATCATAGTTGTATAAAGCCTTTCTATTTTCCCACATTACTGTTTACTACTCTGGAAGACAAAAGGGATGTCAAGATGAAAGAGACTGTGGTAGAGAAGCAAAATAAGCAGAATCATTTTAAGGATGAGGAGAAGGGAGACTGGACTGTTAGATTTTTGTTTTGAAAGAGTAGCAAACTGTCATTCATATTGGGAGAAGCAGATTATTATTATGTTGATCCCATCCCTGGTAGCCTAGTGGACAGTAGCCTCTCCTTTGTTACTCCAAAATTTGCTTTCTTTTTCTCTCATAAGAGAATATGATTTACATGCCTGTGAATGATGGATGAAAGAAGAAGGAAGAATGGTCGGAATAAAATAGGAGAAAAAGTGTTTTGAATTGCTGCAAATATCCTGGCTCTTGAGACGCTGTAGGACCAGATACTCTAAGTGGATATACTAGCTAACCAAAGGCACATTAGAAAATACCATCTCCATACATTAGTAGTCAAAACCATGTGTGTTTCTGACCCTTATAATTCATCCTATCCATTTAGGCCTGATATAACTCAATCCTGAATTGCCAAAACCTATTCTAGAAGCCAACCTCTTCATTCCAGCCTTGTATCATTAAAAAACATTTTTGTTCAAAGACTTACCAGAAGATTAAGGACATTCAGCCACTAATTGACACTATAACTATACTATGTTAATCTGAGTGGCTCTTGTGGTCTACCACAAGACTTTTTATTACCCCTAGATTTTGACTAGTATATGCTCAATTGATGTACCATAATGGCTGTGACTTCTTTTCCTTCTGATAATGGTACACACATATTTGTTGGCTAGTTTGTGGACTAACTTTCTATTCCTGTGCACAGAGTGACTGTATTTGCAGAGGATCAACCCGATAAAGATGGGCGTTCTTGGCCAGCATAATTACTTAGACTGGAGTGGAATTATATGCCTGGAAATAGAGCAACTGCGTGATCTAATAGCAACCTGCAACTACGTGAAGGGCAGTCACATGGATGGTTCACCCAAGCCCATTAAAATAGAAATAGTCAATATAATAAGAGGAATGGCCAGAAGTTGCAGCTTGGGACAAGATTGGGAGTTATCCTGATCACTAGGGAAAATGTTTTCACTAGGAGCGAAGTGTAATGTAATAACAGGCTGCTCAGAACATTGTCCTCGGAAGTTTTGTATTTTCTACTCTTGAAGATTTTCAAGGACACTGCTAGACAAATTTGTAGCTGACCTGATAAAGATCCAGTGTTGGTGACAGTCCTGCTTCTAGTAGAGGGCTAGAGTAAATGTCTTTCAGAGGCCCTCTCCAATGAATACTTCTATGATTTTGCAAGAGCATAGGCACAGGTTGGGAAAAAACTTACATCAGCGAATACACTTAATTGAGAGTTTAGATGCAACCACTCTAGGTTTGGTGGCCTATTTTCTCGTATTTTCTTTTCATTAATGAGTTGGATTTTTTGAGACAAAGAGATGTCTGTACATGAATTTGGTCATGCTTTTAGGGTTGGGTTATGCCATGTGCCTTTAAAAACAGAGGAAAATTCCTGTCATATTTGTTTTATTTGCTAAAAAAGATGTACCCTTTTGAATTCTTCATCATTTCCCTACTTTAACAGAAGTTTTATGTTAAAGGCAGATCACTATAGTTGTTAAGGAAGGACAAACAAAGTCCTTTATAAGAAGTGGTTCATGCAAAAAACTGTTCTGAGGGAGGTACAAAAAATACTGTTATGATAAGGGTTTTAATGAATGTGCATTATATGGATCTGTGATTCTCTAGAGTTGTCCTAGAACCTGCAGTATAGAGTGAAAGGAGCATTGCAGCCAAAGGCCGTCTTCAGCTGCTCTACAGTTAAGTATTTTCAGTGTAAATTCTCAGCTCAAAATCTCTTCTCTTTTACTGCTGTATTTAACAGTGAAAAAAATGGTAATTCATTGTCCAACTAATATTAAGAACAGATATGAATTTGAGGGTTTTAAGTAGCCAAAATAAAATTTCAGGCTTCTCTTTTGTTAAAAAAAAAAATTAATATTCATTTTTTCTACATAATTTCTATAAACAGAAAGTAAATACTAAGTTAACATGTAATTGTAAAAGTAGTCTCTTGAAATTAAGAACTCTCATAAAGAGCTAAACACGTGTGGGCTAATTTTAACTCTTAGGTAGAAAAGCTTCAGAAAATGTATATGTTTCACAGCAAATGAAGTTGGCCATTTAGTGTCATTTCTCTCTTGTGCATTATCTCCAGTGAGCTGGATGGCACTAAGATACCGTTTTTTTTCTGATATGTATGAAAAACCAACCTGTCTAAACCATTTCAAATTACTAAAGCTTCAAAGACTCATTTCATTAAACTATTAACTTGCATATATTGGTTAAAATCTAATATAAGCTTTAATTATATCTTTCTTATATAAATTCTTCCCATAATTTCCTTGGATGAGGTATATCTCATTACCTGCTCTAGAATTCCAGACAATGCTGAAAAGGCTTGTTTTAGAATACTTATAACAATAAGAAAACATCGATTTTCTGAGACAGAATTAAACTTTACAGTAGTTCAGATTAAGTATTGTATTTTAGAATGAGACTAAAACGATAGTCAATTTTAGTCCTATTTTCAGAAATTATACATCAACAAAAAGAACTATAGAAATATCAAAGAATATTTAAAAAAAAGTGAGTAAAAAATACTTCTGCATGTTTGTATCTGGAGTGCTGAAAAAGTTCTATAACTGAAAAGATGTAATTTTTATTTTTGTTAAAGTAAGTGAAAAGAGCTTTGTGAAAATCAATGGATTAGCTGACATTAGATCATTTGCATTAATGATCTAATGGAAGAACGAAGGAAGCACATAAGTAATTAGCAACTATGTTTTTTGAGAAATAGGTCTTGTCACATTAAGTTGAAGAGATTAAAAAAATTGGTTAAATGTTACAGTGTCATAGGTTAATTGTTAGTTACTAGATAACACAACTTCAGTGAAGATGGGTTCAATAGACAGTTTTAATACTTAAAATGTAGCATTACTTTCATTCACTTCTAAGTGTTAACTTCAGGCATGGAGTCCTGATCTAGTTGAAGATGTCCCTGCTTACTGCAGAAGAGTTGGACTAGGTGATCTTTGAAGGTCCCTTCCTACCCAAACCATTCTATGATTCTGTGATTCCATGATTCTAAGTAAACTATTGGGACCCTTACGATCATGAAGATCATGAAGTAATTGGATGCCTCAAATGATATTCCCAGCATGCAGATCAGGGGGCCAGTATCTGTTTTGCAAATATGACGTAAAGAGTGTTGGGATATATATGATATCTGGCTGTCCTTGAGGCAGAATTGTTTAACTCAGATGTTAAACAATAGATGTTTCTATTAATAAGAGACCAAAAACATATCCTGTTTCCTCAGGGATAACAACACAGTCAAATAAAAAGGTCTACTTTTTTTTTCAGATTGGGTTTATTACAATGATGGCTGCCATATAATAACAGGATTTTATTCTATTACACAATTGCATGTCATAACCACTAGGCTATGGAATCAGGGTTACTACTGTTCGCTTTTCTCCTGAATTTGTGAATTCTCCTGAATTCTCCTGAATAATTAGGAACATGGATTTGATTCACACATCCAGATGTCCACAAGGTGTAAATATGCTGAGCAACTATAACACTTTCCTTTATCAAGAGTCCACGAGAATTCAAAGTTTAAAGAGTATGGGATCATTTGGTAGCAGAGTGATCTTCAAGGTAGTAGACAAAAAACAAAGTAAGTATATTTAGATGAGAATTAAGATACTGTTTTGAATAGTGACAGCAATTAAGTGGTGGAAGAACATATGAAGAACTATGCCACTTGATGCAAATTTTAAATAAAAAATGGATGTTTCTGAGTTATGATAAATTTTTTCTTACACAATTTAAGACAAGGGAAGATACTAACAACAGCAAGGGTTGATTTCAAAAGTATTTGAGTGAGAAAAAGTAGTGATAATGGAAATGAGTACTTTTTCTGCAGTATTTTTAAATTCAAAGTGAATTAATGATACAAATAAGAACAGTAAGATCTCCATCACTGCAGGACTTGCATTTTTCCATTCCTTACCATTCAGGAACTCTTGAATGCATTAGATACATTAGATTAGATCTCTCAAAACTTATGTTTACAAAGGGGCAGTGTATCACAGTCAGGGTTTCTCCTTTCCTGTAAGCCTGTGAGATATGAACCATCTCAGGTTTTGAATCTTTGTGGCCATGTTAACATGCCATTTGTCTCACTTGAGGAACGGGACTAGCTATGGAAAATAGGAAGTACTGTAAGGTTATATTTACATTAAAAAATAGTAGAGAACTGTAGGAACAATTTTTGTAGAGTAAAACAGTACTATGGACCCACTGTCCATTGTAACTGGCTTTTGATGAGTTTTACTTTGGCTCTAGTCTTGTCCTATGGATTTAGTGTCCATAGTAGTTGGAGCGTACTAGTAGTCCAGTTGCAAAGCTATTAAACGAGACTTATCAGGAAATTAGCTTCAAAAATGTATCTAAAACTCTAAGAAACTAAACACTAATGAATGAAACAGAAGTTATAGTTAGTATTCTAATTTATACAGCTTTAAGACAAGTACTTGCCAGACTGGAAAATTGAACAGCTGCAGAACTGTCTGCATCTCATCATGTAGGTCTGCAGTGAATAAGGGCAGGATTTATTCTCACTGAGCTACCTATACTAAATATAGATCCTCTGGGCATTTGAAACTTGCTTTAACTGTCTTCCTCTCCTCCGCTGGATAATGTTTGTCAAGGGAGCTATCTTTATACCTAACAGTTAATACAGCCAGATTCCCAATTGCAAAATTATGTGAAACAAATATTGCTTCCTGAGATGCCCAAATAGGTGCCTGATTGCAAACATCTCAGGTTAACCTCCAACAACATTTGATTTAAGTTAATGTTTTTTTCTGGACAGATGCTGTCTCTTATTGTCTCCAAATTAACCTGCGTTATCACATGTATCATCAGTTGAATTTACAGAAGAAAAGAAGTCTACTCCAGTACAGGGTTAGTTTTATATTACAAAATCAGAATCAGTTACCACAAAGAATAATAAAGCCCTACAGGTCCTCTTTTCTTCACCCAGTGTTTTAGCTAGCTTTGAGGGGAATCACTCCTGTCTCAATAAGTCTAGCTCCCCAATGGGGGCTTTGCTTTCCAGGGACAAATCTCTTCCTCTGTGTTTAAGATAGCATCACAGCATCTCTTATTTACCTGCTTTTTTAACCCAATTAATTCAGTTAAAATGTAAAATATATTTTATTTTATCTCCCAGAGGGGTTCTTTGACACATGATCCTGCTATTTATGTATTATTTTTAGTACATCCTTTTAAGCCTAAATGGCCTTCTTGCCATTCACGTTTTCAAGAGTGTAACAGCGTTTTATAAATTGAATATCACAGAGAAAGTTTTCATTGTGCATACATCTGTCAAAGCTAACAGGTTGTGCTGTGACATGAGACTTTTGGCAGCAGTCTTTCCATTCACCCCTGCCCTCACTCCTGCCCTCCTCAGTTCTTTATGGTTTTTGGAAATTTTTTTGCGTTAAAGTAAAAAAAAAAAAAAAGAAAGAGCCAAGCCCCACATAATTCCCCCATATTAAACTATGATAAAGTGATTTTTTCTGGTCACTTAAATTTTACACAGACTGCTATGTCTACCCATTTTTAGAGAAATAATAAAAAAAGTTTTTTCTATATTTTTTTCCTATCCCCTCTCCAAATCAAGAGAGTTGGCAGTTCTACTTAGACTTGTGCACTGTGATTCAACTCTTCAAAAAACAAACTCTACAAAAAAACACCACCCCAAAATAAAAAATATTATCAATATGAATTATATTGAATAAAAATAGGATTTTTAATTAATCATTAAAAAGGAGACAAATTATATAGAAACTAGGTGTGTAAATACAGGCCTCAAGTCCCATATATAGGGTTCATAAATTCTCAATAGTTTAAGTATAATATCACTTCATCAAAGTCTAGTGATGCACTTAAATGAAAATAACTTTTATGAATATATGAATAAATATATGCTTGCTTCTTTTTCCAAAACACTCTTATTTCTATTAAGCAGAGGGGAAATAATAACTGCTGAATGTTCTAGATGTACCAAGTTCTTTAGTTGTTAAACCAAATCGTGATCATTCCTTAAGATTTTCTGTAGTCACTTATCTTTTGAGTGATAAAGTGCTTTTAGATCCATTTATATGCTTGAAATGAAGTACATCTTTGGTTTTTACTGATGGCTTTCCAGCCAATTTGCATTATAATGAATAAAATCCCAAAGATCTTACTTATGGTGAAGAATTAATGCAGTCAATATGCAAATATACACATGAAGTACTTGGTCTGAGATATTGCAAAATTACACTTTAAGAGACAGACAATGAAGAAAACTATAAAACAATTAAAATCAGCATTTTATTAACCTGAATTGTAGTAATTCAAATGTCAATTATTGTGTTCTACACAACAGAAGGTTTACTTTTATTTGTCTTTATTTGACCATGTAAACTGAGGGGTCATTATATTAGCAAATTGAAATCAGTTTAAAAAAATAGGAAAAATTTTCTGATGGTTGTATTTTACCAAAGCATAACTTGTTCTTTCTTATATAATTTTTTTACATAACTTGTACCACAGGTTTTGTGATAAACTTAAAATCTAAGTCAATGATTCAAATGTATACTTATAGTACCCAAAACGGTGCAGCTTCAAGGCTGTTATATAAGTGCTGTTACATTCAAAATGGATAGTATTCTAAGCTGTTGGATGTCTTAGATAATATTTGCTATCTAAAGGAAAACACTTTGTAAACATCACTTTCCTGTGAAGAAAAACAATGCTGTGTTACAAAATGTCTGAATTCCATATTTCTATGAACAGATGTTAACAGGAACAGTCATTTATATTAAGCTGCATTAATTAAATATTGACAGAACAACCTTAGTAGATGAATTTATTAAAACAGCATGGGGTCTGAATAGCAATTAGTAGATTGATGTATTCATGATTATTTGCATGTGACAGCAAACAATCAGACCGTACAAAGACTATTTCCTACATTATTATTCATGTTGTCCTTTCCTGCCATTTGAACCAGGAAATTTCCCACTGGATTAGCAAACTGAGTTAATGACTCCCTTAAATTGTTCAAAAATTTGTGTTAATTCTTACATTCTGTTACCACTGATTCTGTTAACAGCTTTCCTGAAAAACAACAAAAAACAACTTGTAATGCAATTAGAGGTAACAACCCCAAAATAATATGTTGGGAGGAACTGAAAACAACATTTTAGAGAGTGCTTTTCCCTTTACAGAGCAGTTAGATAAGTTAGTCAAAGCAAAATAAGGTTCCTTTATTACAGGAAGACATTGTTCTCTTAATATAAGAAAATTAGCACATCCATGCAGTTCTCTTTCTTTTTAATAACTTTAACCTTTCACAAGAAGGTTGTGAGGTTTCTGAATGGTGCTAGCTGTGATTCTAATCAAAATAATTGGATACTAGCTGTTTCATTGATTTAAGTAAGGTAGGTAGTCTTAACACAATGTTTCTTTGAAATAAACTGTTTCTTTCATTCAGAATGTCTCTGGAAGGTGAATAATTGTCTACTGTTAGTTTAAATTTATTTTTCTGACTTCTAAATGTAATGGATTGAATTGTTACAATTAGGTCATAGAAAAGCATGTGATTATATTGTTAAGCAAAACTTTTAAATATCTTTATTTATTGCTGTGTTCATACACATTTGCAGTTATGCTCACATCTTTCTCATCTTCCACAAGTGCCTGTTTAATGGCAATTAAAGCAGGCAACACCTACTGGCAATTTGCACTGAAATTGCCAATCCACAATCCAATGCTTCCTACTAGAGATCTTCCTACTGTGGCTGATAAAGTTGAAAGAAAGGTTGACATGATATAGAGTCCTAGACTGTGGCTGGTTGCACCTGAAAAAAAAGTGTGAAGAATGAGCTGATAGAGGTAAAATTAGTACATCTCTCTTCACAAGGCACTGTTCCCAGTTCCCCAAAATAGTATTTATTTAGCTGAAGACCTGATCTATGATGATACTTTTGTAAGACTTTGCATCCAAAAATTTAAATGCTTTTTGTAGAACAGTGCAGAAGATCAGTACTTGGAAGTAACCCCTGCAGCCACATTGTATGAAGTTCAAGACCTCAGATCAATCTAAGTATATTCTGGTCCTGTACACTGAGTGTCTCTATAATGAACACGGCTCAAATGCAACTGAAGGACAAAGAATGCTTTGCCCCTGTATTCCCTTTAGGTGATAAAAAGCATCGTGTGTGAACTCAGAGAAAAATGTATGGTTTAGTTTCTACTTAGAGAAATTGAGCTAGAGTACACCAAAACTTTAACTGAAGTGAGATGCTATGTCACAAGTGGAGACAGCCAGGGGGCTTGCTAAAATCTTGTACTATTGCTCCAAACTGAATTGTAGTGTCACTACCACTCTGGAGAAGCTCCTTTTCCATATTCTGCTAATCACTATTCAATACAGCTGCTTCAGAAGGATTTATGAGAGTCAGGAATAATCAAATTTTTCCCTGTGCAATATGCAGTGGGATAACAGTGAAGCTGTGAGACAATCATTCTATGTCAAAGCTTTGGAGAGACCCTTTTTAATTTGAATATATTTTATTAATTTTATTTTTTAGTTTTATTTTTTAGTTCTCCTGCTCTTTAAATGTGATGAGAATTGTCAGTTTGTGGCTTTGATTCATCTTTGCTAAGGTGCCCTTTGGAGAAAACTTTCTTAAACTTGTTCTATGAAAATACCCAAGTGAAAAGGTTAGCCATCAATAGGTCTTTAAACATCATCTTTAAAGCGTGTCTGTCTTCATAGAATAATAGTTTGGGTTGGAAGGGACTTTTAAAGGTCATCTAGTCAAACACATCTGCAATGAGCAGGGATGTCTTCCACTAGATCAGTTTACTCAGAGCCCTCTCCAAACTCACCTTGAATGTTTCCAGGGATGGGGTATCACAATCTCTCTGTGAAACCTGTGCCAGTGTTTCACCAACCTCATTGTAAAAAAATTTATTGCTTATATCTAGTTTGAATCTACACCCTTTTACTTTAAAATCTTTACTCTGTGTCTTATCACAGTAAGCTCCAATAAAAAGGTTCTCCTTATCTCTGATAAGCCCTCTTTAAATACTGAAAGACTGCAATAATCTCTCCCCAGAGCTGAGCAAACCCAACTCTCTCAGCCTGTCTTCATAGGAGGGGTGCTCCAGAACTCTGATCATTTTTATGGCTCTCCTTCTGACCTGCTCCAACAGATTCATGTATTTCCTGTGCTGAGGGCTCCAGAGCTGGGTGCAGTACCCAGCATTGGCAGTAGGATGCTCTCCACTTCTCTTATTTATGCCCTGCCCAGTTACACAAGAATTCCAGATATATTGCTTTTGAAAGAAATTCTGAGGGTGAGCAGGCCAGAAAGGCCACTTGCTTGCTTTGAGAAAACAGAGACCTGACATCTGTGCTCCACTGTCTTAACATTAAGCACTCATTGGGAGGGTAATTATACTGCAATCACAAAATAGATACACTTAAATTACATGAACATTAGTGCTCCATTTTGCTATTTGAATGGCAGAGCTATACTGAAACTTGGCTAAAGTTAAACACAGTATGTCATTTTTTTCTGTAAGTCTTTGTGGCAAAGTTTTTGCTGTATTACATCAGAGCCCAATATCTTGTTTCCATCTGTCTGAAATGACCATCTGAAAGTTCTTAATTTTTTTACTCACTTTTATGTGAGACTATATTAGTACCTTTAACTGGTGACAAAAGAGTTATGAAGGCCACAGGCATATTAATGAGTCAGCAAAATTTTAAGGGGTGGAGCTCTTGGTTTTCATAATGAAAGGCTGCTGTGTCTTTACTCCTATAAAACTTTTGAAGTCCACCAGATTAATGAGTATTACATGAAGAAAATGAATTTTGCTTTCAGTCTGGCTTTGCCTTTCAATAATTGTGTGAAGGCCAGAATTCTTTATGTCTCTGTGAGATTGTCTGTAGCAGTGAGAAATTAAGTCAAATTTGGACTGAGCACCAGTAAATACAGATGTGTAATTTTAGTAGTTCTGAGAAGTGGTGCAAACATAAGCAGGATTAATCATTATACTCTAGAGGAAATGTTCTCTCACAAGGGAATCCCAAGAAAAAAGATAAATATGTCATGGTTTAACCCCAGACAGCAATTAGGACCACTCAGCCACTCACTCACTCACCTCAGCTGGGATTGAGGAGAGAATTGGAAGAGTAAAAATGAGAAAAAACTCATAAGTTGAGAAAAATATTGTTTCATAGGTAGAGCAAAAGCCATTGGTCTATCAATAGGTAGACAAAAAACAAAGCAAAACAAAGCATTCATTCATTGCTTTCCACCAGCATTCAGCCTTCTCCAGGAAAGCAGGGGTCCATCACTCAGAATGGTTACTTGGGAAGACAAACACCAGAACTCCATATGTCTCCCCTTCCTTCTTCTTCCCCAGCTTTATATACTGAGCATATTGTCATATGGTATATAATATCTCTTTGGTCAGTTGGGATCCTGGCTGTGTCTCCTCCCAACTTTTTGTGTACTTCCAGTTTACTCACTGGTGGGGCAGTGCAAGGGGCAAAGAAAACCTTGAGTGCTAAGCACTGTCATCACTGCTCTCACCCTGAATCTAAAACATAGCTCCACACCAGCTGCTAGCAAAAAAGTTACCTCCATCCCAGCTGAAATCAAGGCATGGTTATAATTTTTTAAAAGCATAGAATACATAGGTTTTGTCTTAGGAAAAAAGGCTAGCACCAGGGAGTGGTGTAATAAGTAAATATATACAGTTAAGTGGTTCACTGAATATTGATGTCATTCCTAAAAAAGAATGTAATTTGATTTAGTGAGTTTTCAGTTTTTTCTAAACAAAAACTTGCAAAATTATGAATTTTAATAGAACAATTAATTCCTCCCAATAATAAATAGCAAATACAATAGAACAGTTCCTAGTTATGCTTATGATCAAACTATCAGAAAAATTCAGCTGCACTTTTGACAATACTGTCTGTTTTTCAAGACATATGTTAACTGTGATCCTACTTACACTGGTTTTACTTAACCAAACCTCTGGCTCACTTCAGTAAGCTTTTTGTTAAAATAAGGATCTTAAATCTAGCAACTGGCAGAAAGATGTAAGCAAGATCTGCAATTCTTTGCAGACCTTGGAGGGGTTCCCTACTCCCTGCCCCCCCTTTTTTTTTTTCCTTTTTGCAATTCAGTAATACATTAATAGTATGTCTTTAAGTCATTTCTCCATCCAGAAAATTTTTAAAATAAAGAACAGTAGAAAGTCAACATGATACACTTTAACTGGACTAATAAGTGATCAAGTGACTGGAGTCTAAATATGGTGACCTGCAGAGGTGCCCAAGCTGCCAGCCAGGGACATGGGGATGCTTCCCTGAGCCTCTCCTCCCGGCAGGGAATGGAAAACAGAAATGTTCTGCTTGAGGTTTGCATCCCGAGGGGATGCTGAGAGATGGAGGGGGTGGATGATGTTGGCTGGTGCTGTGCAGGTAGGAAGGAGATGCAAGAAGGAAGATGCAGAGCATGGTCAGGTTAGGAAGCAGGTTCTGCTTTCCCTCACAGCATGTTCTCCCTGTGTCTTTGGGACCATGAACCCAAACGCTTGCCCTTGGTTGACATCAGGGTAGCAAAAAGCAAAGGTCCTGGGGGGGATGCTGGGGTCAGCACCAGCCCCGGCTTGTCCTTCCTGGCCATGGACTCGGGAGTCAGATGGGATGGATTGAGAAATCCATCACACGTTGAATGGGGTCCTCATGGAATCA
>JAOXNG010000001.1:18386859-18403922 GCA_028566535.1 Scolopax minor | reverse complement strand
GCTTGCTGATCATTGATGAAAGGAAGCAAGCCACAGAATACCAGACAACACTGTGAACAATCAAGTGTAGGACTTGTCCATTAATTATCAATAAGAAGTTCACCTGTAGATTTATTATTCAGTAAATGTGTACTGAAGCCTTTTTTTTCTTTCTTTTGCTGGCTTACAATTTTTATCTAACTTAATATAGAAGAAAAAAATCATTCTTGTGCTTATTTATTCTTCTCTTTCTAAAGTTTTTTTATTTTTACTTGAAAACATTGACAATGTTACTTATAAAATTCTTGCCTTTTTAATCAGCAAATGTTTTCCTCAGGTTAATCCGGTGGAATATCATACCTAGCCAAGAAGGGACATATATATGTTTGCTTTCCATTTGCACTAAATAAGACACCCAACCTAACAAAACATTTGTTTCTCTTCCATAGGTGACTCAATAAGAAAATTGTTTAGCCATAGGATTATAGCCACAGCCTATACACAAAAAGCCAGCTCAAAAGAAAACAAAAAAAAGCTGGCAAAACCCAGATAGTTCCCAATATTTCCCCCCTCTCCATTCCCTCCCATCATCATCCAAGTGCTTAGACAGAAGAAAAAAATAATTCAAATGGTATCATAACACAATGATCTTAAACTGAACGGCACCTTATGGTTCCAGCAGCTGTGTTGGCTCTCGTATGTGGAGTACTTTGCATTTCTCCATGGCTCAGTGCTGCTCTGTTGTACATATTGCTTTTGGCTTAGATTCTCTGCTGGTCCATCAGGCAAACATCCGCTGAGCTCATGGGAACAGATTTCCTTAGATATTGATGTAGCTAAGAATGCAGGCTGGCGTGTGGTGGGATGTCCCACGGCCTCCAAGCAACTTAGACACCTACTGCTTATGAGAATCCAATGAGAATTAGTCACATAAGATATCAAGGTAATTTTTCTTAACTTTCATTTTCTTATGCATTGATAAAGCCTTTCAACATCTCAGTGAGAATTAATGCATGGTCCAGGAGCTCTCAAGGAGGCTGAGTTCGATAGATCAGAGTGAGGCTGACCTCTTGACAGGGTCTTCTCCAGTCCCACAATGTGCATTTGACTGGAAGAAAGACGGGAGGCAAATTTTGCAGAAGCAGCTTTATTTTCAAGCTGTCAATGGGCTTGACGTGTCACCGCCAAGAGGTCCCAGGATGGAGGCACAACTCAACCAACTAACTGATCTTTGAAGGAACTTGCCACAAAGGTGGACAATTTCTGTTAGTTTTAATGAACTCATTTTTGCAGATTAAACTAATAACCAGCTCTAGCTCTTCATTGCTCCACCCTGAGGCTATTTTCTGGCATGACACTTGGGCCATTTGTGATCAATTGAGATGTCTGTATACACTTAATGTTGACTCTCTGCTGCTGTGTGTTTGCATAACTGCATGTCTGTTCCCTGCCTTTATTGTCTGTAGGGTCTTAGTTTATCTGATGGAACACTGTGGGCCTTTGAAAAAAAGTAATGTCAGCCACAGTGCTATAAATTGAAAATAAAAACAACTTTAGCTGAGATTCGTTTATACCGAATAAATTAACTGACAAGCTCCTTGTCTGACTGAATCAATATAACAACACTGTTGTGCTAATTATGTAGGGAATAAGTGATAAGGAAGCTAATTACAAGCACAGAAATATCTCTCTAAGTTCAGACAATATCATAATGAATGCCAAGGCACAGCAGAGCCACTGGAGTTCGGCTTCTGTTAAGTTTATCACTACTCTTTTGACAAGATGATTTTCTTTGATTTTAAACTTTTGTTCTGGGTTGTGAGCACAGCTCATGGGGCTGTAATGGCAATAACTATTCCTCATGGAAACCTCCAATTTAATTGAATCAAGAACCTTGCAAACGAGCTAGGACTTTTCTATAAGTAAGGTAGCCTTTAAGGATTTAGTATGAGAGATAATACGCTATTAATATTTGCAGATTTTTAGTTCTGTTCCTGTAGAAATCTACACCGTTAATTTAAACTATATTTTATAAGTCCTTTCCATAAGGAATAAAACATTGATTGTTTGTTCATGTTAGAAATACCATCTTAAAATACTTGAATGCCATCTCCTATAAATTATTCTAAGCATGGGGAAAATGATAGAAAAATTTGATCTTTTCAGATTAGATTAATTCCACTGACACCATTTCTGGAACTTTGCTCTTTTCAGATGATAATTATTGTCCTGTGACAGAAAACTAAATACTTGGCACAAACAAGAGAAGTGGACACTACTAGTCTTATACCTAGAAGAGGTCCCTTTAGGAAAGATATGAGGTGCAGAGTCAAAACTGAGTGAAGTTGCTATTGCCATGTTGATTTTATCACCACCCATCCCTTCCCTACCCATCACAGATACTTATATAGCTGGTACCACCATAGCTTATTACTTTTCTACAGTCTTTTAGTGAATTTATCCTCATAAACCCTCTGTGAAACATAGAAATAAACCTACCATCACTTTACAGGTTGGAAAGTAAAGCACGATAACATAGCTAAGCCAAAAATGCAAATCTTCTGCATTTGCCTTCTTGTTGTGGATCTGAAGGTCACAATAAACTGACTTGAGAACTGTCCCCTTCCAGATAAAAAAATCTGTTTATTTTAAATTAAACAACTCCCACCAGATACCTCCTTATAATAAAGCTAGTGAAAGATAAATGTTTTCCAGAAACACAGACTCATCTCTTTCTTTGTCATGAGAACTACCCGTCTTCATTCCCTGGGCATGAACCCATAAAGACAAGACTGTCATTCCAGAAAATATTAGCACCTGTGGAAAGAAAAGCACCACTGACTTTTAGTAAACTGTCTACTTCAGGGGGAAAAAAAAAAAAAAGAAAAAGAGTAAAGCAGAGTAAAATGTGCAGAGAGATGCCAGATTGAGTCAGTCACAACTGTCTTCATGCAAACCCCATCTGGTGTCAAGGCCTGTGTGTCCTGGAACGTGGAGCATTTGTGTTGGACGGTAAACAGGGTGCGGGCAACGGTTGGGATAACTCTTGTCAGACTCGGTGTTCGTGTTCGTTTTAGATAGCCAATTTCTGGGGCCTCCACACATCGCCCTTTCGGCGTGCCAGGTGGATCTGCTGCAGGCTCCCTGCTCAGAAAGCAGCTGTGCAGTAGCAGTGGTGACAGTGACAGCCGTGACAGACTTTGCTCAGGATGGGAACCGCGTCAGCCGCATCCGAACCGAGCCACTTGGACGGAGGAACTTGCTTTGGAGGGATTACACGCCAAAGGACGTGAAGGTCGGGTCCTAAATAATGTGTCAGATTTGAATGGGGGGTTTAGTACTGCAGAAAACAACACCATATAAACAGGTGGAGACTGCTGTCAGGAGGGTAAATGCAAAGCAGCCTCTTTAAACCCCAAGGAAATTAATATGTGAAGCCTTTTGCTTTAATAGATTTAGGTTTGATTATTAGTCAGCACATCAGTAAGGCCGAACGCTGGACTAGAGATGAAACCAGGCACGTTGTGTATGCTGGAAGAGGACAGAAGGAGAACCCAGCTTAGGGAATTAACACCTTTGTGAGAAGGAGGGAGAAGGAAAACCAGGGGTTTGGAGAACAGTTTCTGAAAAAGCAGAGGGAAAACAGCACCTGAGTAATGAGAAAAGAGGACCAGGACTCATCAGCAGTGTGTTCAATTTGTGACGGTGCCAGAAATCACCAGGACACCTCTGATGACACACACGGCTGCTCCATCCCTTCATTTATCCCTGTACAAAACGTCCAAAATAAAAATAATAAGAATTAATCAGGGAGGCAAGCTGTGCTTTCCCTGCCTAGAAAGGAGCCTGCTGAGCAGGGACCAGCCTGGTGTGTGTGAAGTCGTTTCAGAGCCTCGGCTGGGGGGTTTGGGAGCTGTAATCCCATCGCCCGAGAGAATAAACCAGAACATGGATTTGACTCAGCTAAATTTCTCAGAGCAGGGGCACATCCAAACTGGTATATTTTAAGTAACTGAAAACAAGCCCACAATGAAAGCTGTAATTTCACTGGCCTGATTTTGGTGGATTTGCTCATGAGAGAATGAGATTAAACTGGACCAAGAGAAATTTTGTCTTCAAATGTAAAATGCCTGGCACATTACTATATCCTTTCCTCTCCAGCATAGACTTCTTTTAAAATTTTTAAGATTCTTAAATCGGAAATTGCAACTAATTCCATGTAGTATACTCACATACTCATATTTTTTCTTCAAGTTAAAAATGCTTCCATTAAAATATGAAAATGTAGCAAGTGTGAAATGAAATCAATCAATTTTAATAATAAATTCTATCTATCTCAGTTAAAACTTGATCTATGGAAACATAATAGACATTACCTTCCCTCCCTGTCATTTCCCCATTGCTGCTTAGCAGTTAATTAGAGGTGATAATGTAGCACTGTTCCTGCAACATATCAAGGAAAAATCCATATATTAAAATCCACATAATTTTTAGTCCTTGAGTTGTTAAAATATTTTTGATTTATGTGAAAATTTAATGGAAATGGTATGCAAAACATCATGACACACTCAGACACCCAATAACGTGTGTTTCTTCAGAAAACTAAGACAGCCGACAACTAAGACTTGCATTCTTGGCTGGTATCAGGCAAGAAAAGAGCAGAGTGAAAAGGGCTACGTGGATTTATTTGTGCAAAGGTTTTACTTAGGAAGCTTGTGGCAGATTAAAACACTGCTCAAAGAGGTATTTAGTTTTTGAGTCCTCAAGACCATCACTCTGATAGTCTGATGGGCCAGATGCTATGGGTGTCCAAGCAATGTCTCTCTGAGATAGTTAAGGGGCATTTTGAAACACAGATGATGTATTGCCACAGGTGAGGAATGTTGTCAGGGAGAGTGGTTCTGTCTTCGCCCTCTTATTCACTTATTTAATTTCACCACTGTTCCTAAAAACTACATTCCCCTTTGTCACTGAAAGGCACACAAAGATATAGCAGCCATTCTTCTTCCCCGCTCCGCGGATCGTGGCAGAACTAACAGGATTGCACCTCTGGATTTCTCATGGGCAAAGGGTGAGAAAAGAATTAACAACCCTGGCCAAGAAATCAGCCTGGCAGGCTGGACATGGGAAAACAGCAGTCCTTCATCACTCCCACCGGTATGACTGGGAGCTCTTCATATCACATATCATTACACAGCCCAGAGGTGCATTCCTAAGAACGGGACAGCAGAGTATGAAAAAGCACCATCACGAGCAGATGTGGCCCAGAAGTGCCCCGGATTCAGGTGTTGCAGCTTCAAAGGGAGTTGGTCTTCCCCTGGCTTTCCCAGGCACATCTGCTCCTTGCAGGGCACCAGGACTCTCAGGCTTTGTCTGCAACCCAGCTTGTGGCCAAGTAGCCAAGAGCTGATGCAGCTGAAGATCTCTGTAGCTGCTTACCTCTTTTATTCACATGCCGAAAGCAGACAGCTCCAGCGGCCTGATTTGAGCCCTTGTACCCGATCAATAACCTGCACATCAAATGTAAAAATCAGCCAGTCAGATGCTGTAACAGGAAATTTAAGGTCAAATTAGGGGACAGGCAGTGATGACTACTAAAATATGTTAATGCTACTTAATTACAACCTACCTTGTACCATACTTCAGGCATTAAAATTAGTACAATTTAATGAGCACTCTACTCTCTTGATAATTTCAGTGAATGATCTACTTCTTAGCGAAAAAGTTTAATAAAAAAAGCTTCACTTTTTACTAGACGGTGCGTTACATCAGGTGGAAAAGCAGCACTTTGAACTCCCTTATTGCATGTGATTAAACCCTGTTGTTTGAAAGCAAAGCGTATTTTGTGCCCGTTCACAATCATGTTTTAGAAGTCAGATTTTAGTTTGTACTTGACACGTGAATTCTGCCCCTAATGTTTTGTGAGGAACAGTAATGAAGAAAAACTGCTGTGTAGACTGTATTCATTACACATTTCATTTTAACTAGGTCACAGTTCGAGACCTCCCAACAGGGAACTGCTACTCTTTCACTGATCCACACATTATCACATTTGATGGATGGTGAGTATTCTACTTTGAAATAATTTGGCTCAATTACTGCAGTTTTCAGTTTCTGGGTGTAGAATGCATTTGGTTTTACATTAGAATATCAAAAGAGCATTGTACTAGTTTGCTTATAGTGATTAATGTAGTGCTCCAATAACATACATGGTTTCCTTCCAGCTGTTTATGGTCCTCTTAAAAAAAGGATTAGGAATGGATTTATCTTGAAGCAGAAATGGTTTTAACTCTGAATAATTTTTACAACACAAAGGTCAGATTCCAGAAATGGTTTTAAGTCTGAATAATTTTTATAAGACAAAGGTCAAATTCCAGAAATGTTCTTCAAACAGAAACATCATTATTGACTTTGAGAGGCTGTCTACGGGAAACAACATCCACAGCCTTTCCCTCATTCACCAAGTGAGTCACATTGTCATAGAAGGAGATGAGGTTATTCAAGCAGGACCTGCCTTTCACCAACCCATGCTGACTTGGCCTGATCACCTGGTTGTCCTGTTTATGCCTGTCATGACAAAAAGAAAGTAGCTTTGATATTTGTCTGAGTCCCAGCAAAAGACTTTTAGTGCATCAGATTCACAAAAAAAAAAAGGAATTATTTATTTTATTGAGAACCTCAGAACAGATGTGAGATTGGTGTTGATAAATTCACTAACTACACTAACATTACAAATTAAGGTTAATATTTCTGGCAAAAATAATAATTAAAACAGCTCAGAGTAACATTCACCAGAAGGTGAAAGGTGCAGCACTGACCCAGGGCAGTGTCCCTGCCCAGCGTGGAGGGAGAGAACGCAGCCCCTCCACTGGTCCCTCAGGTATCAAGGTTCTTCTCTCCCATTTTCACAGTCATTTTCTCCATCTTTTTATTTCCAAAATTAGGAGGATTCCCTCCACCAGATTGTGTGATTTGGTGCAGAGATGATTGCTATAGTCTTATATTTCTCATGATGTCTATAACCCTCATTAGCAGATGCAGGGTGTCAACTTTAAGATGAATTTCACAGACAATGAGGCAAAGGTCATTCATCGGACATGAGCCTCCTTTGAAGAAAGAAAGACCTGCAACAGTTCCCACTGTCTTTTTGTCTTTACAGAACAAAGCAGGGTGGTCCTGCCTACACAGGGCTCCCTCCTGATCAGGGGCACCAGCAATGGCAAGGCCAGTCTGAATTCCTCTTGAGCACAGAGACTTCACCTCATTATCCAAGTTTCACAATGCCATGACGTGTTCTGGCACTCGAGATTATCTCTTCCGTAACCTTCCTGGTTGCTAAGGTCAGACTGACAGGTCTGTAGCTCCACGAACCCTCTTTGTTATCCTTCTTCTGGATAAGCAACCATTTGCAACCCTCCAGTCACTTGGGACCACCCTGTTTTGTCAGGGCTGTTGGTAAATGATGGAAAGTGGATTGGTGATCACATCTGCCATCTCCTTCTGCTACCCTTGGGTGGATTTCATCTGGCCCCAAGGACATGGGTGTCTATATAGTCTATATACTGTGTGAGGTTACTCACTATTTCACTTTGAATTATGGGGATTCATTCTACTGCCTGTCCCTGTCTCCTAGATCAGGGGCAGTGGTACTCAGGGAACCATTGCTCCTATGATTAAAGTCTGAGGCAAAATAGGCATTAAGTACCTCTGCATTTTCTTCATCCATGGTGACTGCATTTCCTGTCTCTGTCTAATAACAGAGGGAGATTGTCCTTTGTCCTCCTTTTACTGCTGATGTATTTACAGAAACACTTTTTATTGTTCTTAAACCGCAATGCAGAAATTAAATTCTAGTTGGTCTTTGGCCCTTTCAATTTTCTCCCCACAGAGCCTCACAAGATCTTTGCTGTCCCCACAAGTGCCCTGACCCTTCTTCCAAAGGCTACAAACTCTCCTTTTCTCCCTGAGTTGTGACCAGATTTCTCTGTTCAGCCAGGCAGGTCTGGTGAGAGTAGGCAAGTGAGAGAAATGTCCTTGGGATGGTGGGGGCTGTTTATGGCGTCACACACAGCAATGTCAGGGCTCTGACAAGGGATGTTCAGAGACACAAGTCCTTCCCTGGCACAGGCAGAGGCCCTGCAGCAGACTCCCTGACATCCTGTGGCCACCCCCAGAGGCTGAAGCCCTGTGGGATCTTTCCTGCTCTGCACCTTGCTGAGATTCCCCATGGCATGAGGAACTGAAAAAGGAACTCGGTTCAAGGAAGCTCATCCCTGTGCTACGTCCAGGGGGTTTCCCAGGGGATGTTACCCTCAAACTGAACTGACCTCAAGAAACTGTTCCACAGACCTTCAAGGAACTCCCAGGAACTGCTGATGGTGGTTTTACTTATTGGAGTTAATCTCACCACACACACACTGTACATGCTGACATCTCATCTCTACAATACAGACATGCACTTCTTCTTCAGCATAAGAGGAAATGGCCTCAAGTTGCACCAGGGGAGGTTCAGATTGGATATTAGGAAAACTTTCAGCACTAAAAGGGTTATCAGGCATGGGAACAGGCTGCCCAGGGAAATGGTGGAATTCCCATACCTGGAAGTATTTAAAAGATGTGGTGCTTATTAAGATGGTTTAGTGATGTTTTTTGTCACTCTATGATTGTTCAGAGCCACAACGAGACTCCCCAAGTTGGGATAAGAAGCCAAAGCTAGAAATATTGGTTGTTACTGGCTGAGTGTGTGACAATTGCCCTGGGGCAGCTTCCCTGGAGTGTCCAGCACTCACAGGACCAGGCCCAGAGAAGAACCTGCCTCTGCTGGTCCTTCACGTCTCTCCTTGGATACCTGGCTATGCAAGGACTCTGTTGTTGGTACACACACTGCACACACGCAGTTCAGTTCTATGTTTGTGTTTTCAATTGTGGGGCACTTTCCCAGGAAAAGAAATGCGAATTTTAAGAAAAGAAATGTGACTTCATGCCCTTCTGTCCCCTGAGGTGTCTCTGATTTGACAGGGAGTTCAGCTCTGGAAGGGAATTGCCCAGGGCCTTTCCCTGTCTGTGGTCCAGGGCTGACACGCAGCAGGATGATGAGCTGCCAGAGCCCTCGGGCTCCATAGCAAGGCAAGGGCTCAGAAGGAGAGTGCAGGAAATGAAAGAGAAAAAGTTGAAAAAGGCCAAGGTCTTTGACCTTGCTGCTGACAGTGCTGCTGGGCTTGGACTCTGCTTGGACAGGCATTGCCCTGCAGCTCCAGAGAAAGTCTGAGAAGAAGGATTTTGGGGTACAGATTATTGGATGGTTCTATATTTTTTTTTAGTACACAGAGAGATCGGGTCCTCATTAATACAGTACGTAGATCTCACAAATTTGGAAAAATGCAAAAATAGAAATAGCAAAATAAGTAATTTTTTTTTTTAGAAAACATTATAAAATTAAAAGAACAAAAAAACCCCAAAACCCTACACAGAATTAAAACTAACATAAACTACAGTACATGAGTTGGATATATTATGCGTTACATTTACAGTTTATTGTAGAAGAAAAGAGCTTATTGTTTCAGAAAGTCATCTGGTCATCAGTTTCCACACTGCACCTTTGAGCTCCTTGTTCCTCATGCTGTAGATGAGGGGGTTCACTGCTGGAGGCACCACTGAATAGAGAACTGCCACCATCAGGTCTAGAACTTGGGAGGAGGTGGAGTGGGGCTTCAGGTGGGAAAACACTGCAGTGCTGATAAGCAGGGAGACCACAGCCAGGTGAGGGAGGCAAGTGGCCAGAAAAAAAAATATATTTAATGGTATAGTTTTTGAATGCAAAGTTGTCATGAAGAACCTGGAAGCTGAGTCTGATCATTACCAAAGGAAGCCTTTAAGCATATGATTATCACCTGTAGCTATGAGTACCATCAGGTACATTTAAATTTTTCTTTTTTTTTTTTTAAATCAACTGGTAAGTAGGGCACTGGCACTTCTTTTGTTAGCTGAATATTTGTTTTTCTACTGTCAGTTCTATCAATGTTAGTATGACTGGCGGCATTGCAGTTAGAGACAGTTTTCTCTTTAGTACTGATATTGTGCTTCCTAAGTCTTAATGTCTTCCACACAGATGTGTTGCTTGTGTTACCTGGTATCCTGTTCTTTCAATTTTCTTTCCTTTCTGCCTCTTTGACTGTCTGTCTTTGGAGTTTCTTCAACATGTATCACCATGATGTCTATGACCTTTACTAACATTAATGAATTTTTGTTTACTGTAAGACTTTCCTGAGCATAGTGAGTCACATAATGTCATACTGGTAGCCACATAAAGGAGGGAAGGAGGAAAGGAGGTTATGTGTATCCTGAAGATGCCTCACTGAAGCAGAGACAGATTGAAATTCTAGTGTGGTGAATGTTCCATATGTCTCTGTATGCTTAGAGTCTTTGTGTTGAATAGCTGGAGGTTTTCAAAAACCTCCAGTTTTTTATAAGAGAGCCTGTTTTTGTTGCATTTGTTTGTTTTCCAGGAGCTTATTACAGATTCCCTTTCCCTTATTTTTAACCTGGAATACCTTAACTAGTCACTTTGCAACACAGACAGTTTGTTGTGATGGGTAGAAGTTCTCACAGCTCTACATAAGACTTGTGATCTTCAGAGCAGCTGTTTTCCTTACATACCTTTCCTTTTATTTCTGATGATTTTCCCAACAAAAATACGAGCTGATTCCAAAATAAGACTGTCATATTTTATTTTCTGGCTGCAAAAGAAAGCTCTAAAGCCATACTCTGAAAACAAAGAGGTAGAATTGTTTGAAATGTCAGACTTACAGGGGGCATATAGGCAAGTTTGTTGTTTTTTTTTTTTTCTTTTTCTGTGCTTTTAAGTCTCAGATGGGAGTAAAGTGAACCAAATCTTCTGCAGAAGGATTGAAGGAACTCACAGAGAAAAAATGCAGATTATATTGCAGTGTTATTGTTTCTTACCCTTCTGCAATTGCTTTGAGGGAGCTAGAGGCTTGAACTTCAGTGTCTTAGGTAAATCTCAAATTATGTTCCCAGCATAATATTAGTTTTCTTTTCTGTGACTAACATTCACCCAGAAGGTGTTAGCAGTACATATAGGTTGTGAGAACAGATTAGGAGTAATGAGAGTTACCGTTACTCACGAGCCAATGAAATATAATGGTTATGTACACATTTTATGTTGCATAGCAGGAAATTAGTGTATATCTTAACATACTAACATCTAATTGAATAGTGGGTTTAGATAATTTTAAGAAAAACTTTGAACATCTAAACTGGATTAGTAATTGCTGTATGTTTAGAGAAATGGGATACATGGTCAAGGTACTTGTAGATTTCGCAGGTTATTAGGAGAAGTATCAGGTACTCCTTGTCTAATTCCCTTTTGTGTTGGTTTTGGAAGTAAACTTTCTTTTCATGATCTGTCAAATACAACTGACCTTCACTTCAACTGATATAGCTCTCTCACCTGTCTGTTTTAACTTATATAGAAACACTCTGCAGCAATATCCATCTTAAGAGCAGAAATAGAGGTTAGTGATAGAAAGAAAGTGTTTTATTGTACCCAATTCCCAGGATTCAAAATGTTCAAAATAGGTACAATCCCTGTCCACCTGAAATTTAGGGGGATATTGGACTCATAGGAGATTCAGGAGGAAGAGGATGAAGAGGAACAGTAAATAAGCCTAATGAAATTCCCACTGATAAATACTGCTTGGGAACATTTTTAATGTATGTTCTGTGTGCTGTGTTGTCCACCATTTTGGTGCCAAAATGCCTGCATGGTGATCCTCCACAGGAAATTGCTATTCCAAGGATCACAGAAATAGGTAAACAGAACCCAGAAAGTTACAAAATCCTTGACTAGGTAACAACCATTTTTAATGTTTTCCAATAAGTAGCAAGTAAATATTCTTCACCTGTTAGTGTTATTTTGACAGTGAATAACCCATGTTTTTCTTATTTTGTATGATATTGTTCTCTTAAACATCCACTGCTGTATGTTGGCCCTTCATGTAACTATAAAAACAGAACAAAGATTTTAGTGAAACTTATAAAGTTCAGGTGGGTGTATACACGAATTTCTCCTAGGGTAAGAACTTCTCCTGTATTTGCCTTAAACACACACACATCAAGATAGCTCTGTTCACTGGGGGAGCAGAGCGAAGAACACTATTTTGGCTAGAAGTATTTGTACTGTACCAAAAAGAGACAAACAGCAGTCAGCTTAGTTCAGGCTCAGGGACTTGCTCATCTGGCAAGAACGATGCTCGTTTGGCTTTGACACAGGACTAAGGGCAGCAGCTACTAAAGTGAAGTGCATGTAGAACATCTCCAGTCAGCAAGCAAGCACTCAGAGTTAATACCTTAAAGTTCAATGCATTATAAAATTACTAGAAGTGTATTCACTTTACTTTTCTTCAGTATGCTGTTTCAATGATGATAGTTTCATTTTTTGAAATTCATATTATAGAATTCTTTGTTAGCTTCAAAATTTGAATATTCTTTCAAATTTGAATATTCTATCATTATTGGCAGCATTATAGGAAAAATTCTTAAACAGGTATGGCACTGTATTTATAAAACTATGCAAAGTCATGAGTTTAAGAATGTTCAAATACACATTTGAAAGATTATTTCTTTTATAGAATAGTAACAACTTTGCTGCAATATCGATGTGCTCTGCATTTTAAATGTTGTGATTGTACCTTCAGAGAAATGCTGCGTATATTAAGAAAAAAAAAATTCAGATTCTTGAGATGCCTGTCAAAAATACCTTCAGAAACAGAAAAGAAGAAAATTTTCCAACCAGTTTCTCCATTTGGAAAATCATCATTTTTGATTGATGTGATTTCTGAAGGAGTAAAGGGTTGAGAAAGAGCCACACTAGTAGCTGGGATAACTTAGGGTTGTTGTTTGAGCAATATAGTATTCCCTGTTAGAATGTGATGATACAGATAATGCTATATATCTCGTCTCTGAAACTGCTCTTGTGGCATCACCACCAAAGATGAAATTGTTATTTGGTGAAATTAAATATCACAGAAATTTTGTGTGCATGAACATTGCAGATGTTCAATCTTCCAGTACATACTGCAGGAATTTGAAATTTCCAATGATAAAAGTCTTCATTCCTATCCTCAATAAACTCAAGTCTCTTCGTTTTTGAAATATGCAACATTTTAATTAGAACAACTTACAGATCACTGAATAGAAGCGTTACACTACAGAGAATAGTGAACTGAATGATGTTTCAATATTCATTCATGATAATGAAATGGAAATGTATCATCACTTTTCACATCCACGGGAAATAATAATGATAAGCCATAGGTTACCCCTGAGAGATCTGTTAGTCATTATCAAAGATCAACTAATTAATCACGTTGGGTTTTTTTTGTCTAATAACTAATTTATAAGTAATTATTTTATTATTTTTTAAAAATATATTTTTGTTATAATTTTTATTGTAAGTAAAATAATTTATTTTAATATATTCTAGTAATGAATTACGTGATTATCACAGGTCTAAATTATTTTCTAGAAAACTGTTTTCTGAGAAACAAATAAAATTATCTGGTAAGAGACAGAATTTTTTTTTTTTTAAAATACAAGTGTCTAGTATTCAGTCCAAGAACATGAAATTAAAATATGCTACTTTAAGATAGGCCCTTATACTAAGTATTTCCACGGAGAAAAAACTTATCCACTGATAAAAGCTACTAAAGAACTAGCACAAAGTTTTCTGTGATTAAAACTATGTTTTAAAAGTCATTGTCTCTAAGATAATTTGTCCAATTTCTTCTTATTATCAGATGTACTACCATGGATAAATATGGATATTCATGAAACTACCATGGATAATATTCTGGGTAAATATGATATTCATGAAACCCCTAGAAAGAAAAAAAAAAATTCCTTCAAGAGAAACTCTTTTAATATAAGAAAGAAGAAAAAGGATATCCAACAATCAGGATGGTATACTCTCAGCAGATCACAAGCCACATTTTAAGAAAAAATGACACGCCAAAGAATAAACGATGGTTAATATTTCAGAATATATTTGCTTCTGTTAAACCTGGAAGTATTTAATAGCTATGCTACATCTTCCATCTATATCTTTCTACTAAAATAAAATAGAATGCAACTGCATAGTTGCATGTGAAAATGGAAAAGATCTTTTTTATTATTATTTTGAGAGAAGACTCTATACTTTGCAGTAATTTATGAACTCTGTATTTTATAACTACTTCTTAATCTCCCTTACTCTGATATTGAAAGGTTGAAATAAAATTCTCCTTAAAACTCTTCTCTGTTTAACTGAACCTTAACTATGCAAATGTTATTGTAAAACTTACAGCTCAAGACTGAAAAAGCCCAGAGGTGACATGAATGAACAGATACACTACTTAAATTCCTTTGTTATGTACAGAACTTTCTTCCTACTTTTTTTCTTCTTTTTTTTTTTTTTTTTCAAAAAAGGAGCTACAAAATTATTTCACACAGAGGAAATTAATATTTCAGCTCAAGATGAGAGACTGGCAGAACCTGGCAGCTTATGTTCACTGGTGCTTCACATGACTTTTATTACTTTTACCTGCATGGACTCCATTTGTACTTCTTTCCTCATATTTCACTTTGTATTTAGGACATAATTAAAGAAAAATATAGTGGAACACATAGGGGTGGATACTCCACCCTGATGCATTGAATTTATGCTAGTGTAATTTTATAGACTTTGTTATGGCAGCACAGGGAGTCAGGTTCACTGAGTTCTGTTTGGTTTCTGTTAGAAACCATAAATCTTTCTCCAGTACTAGAAAATCAGCACAGGTATCTCCACATTCAGTTTTAATTCACTATCACATTTGCAAGTCAGAAAAGCTCTCTGAAATGAATGAATCATTTTCTGTCAATCACATGATAAGCTAGCTGTGAGCGCCCGATACGCATGTATTTATATCTCAGACCTTCACAGCTAACTTCCACAAAATGTAAGAGAAATGAAGATTGCACAGATTGTTGATAATCTATGTGATCACGAAAGGAGTTAAATTATTGTAAAATGGTTTTATTTAAAAAATCAACCTCATTAAGAGGGTAATCATATTCCTAGCTTCAGTACTGCACAAGCCTGTTGCAAGAGAACCCCAGCGATTTCACAGCAGGGTGGGGACAAGGCATTGATTGCTCCTACATGTAACCTTCATCTCAGGAGTTCAGCTGCCTGTGCTTCAAAACCGATTTTGTAAAAGTGTGGTCATACCTCCCCGTCTCAGTTCCATTGGTAAAAAAAAGGTATTAGAGTACTAAGCCATGCAATATAAGAAGTGAAAACACAGATGTGCATTTGCTAAGTTGGGAATTGTTAACAGATGAAGGATTCACATGGAAAATACTGGAATCAGAAGACATGGATCCCTAAGAAAAAAAGCAATGAATCAGTAAAAAGTAAGTCAGCAATGTGAAGGATCAACCCACTCCAAGGAGCAATGGAAATAACCTGACTGACAGCAGCTTGGTCAGCTCAGCCTCCTCACCTGTATCACTGGGTAAGGTGTGCTTCTTAATGCCTTAAGTCCCAGCTAACTACTGCATTACCCAAAAAATAACTATCTACTCTTGAGCAGCTGAGATACCGTTTGTGGAATGTCTTTGCAAATGGCAAAAGAACCAGTAACTAAAATAACCTGTAAGGCTGGGCAACAAAGGGCTAATCATTCCCCTGAGTATGGGTTCCCCAGGGAAATAGCAAGTAAGGGAGAAGCATGTGGGCAAATTTACTTCATGCTTTGAAGTTTCGCCTGGAAAGTTCACATAAACAAACCCCTAGAAGATGACTGTGAAATGTCCTGCTGCAGCATATTTTGGGTCTTCCTCAGCTTCCCCTTCTGAATTGACTGGATGGATAGAAAAAGACTACACTACTTTAAATATCTCCTGCATAAATATTATCTTTAAATATCATGGGTTCAATTTTTAATCTGAGCCTCTAGGCATTTTACATTTTTGTGTCTTTGTTTACATATAGCCATTTACTTTCTCTGAACACAGTAAGTATTCGATGCTTGCTGGACCCTTTACAGCTATTCAGCAACCACATTTCATAACCTTACTATGAAAGCTGGAAAAACATTATCTCCAGCTTTCCTTCTCACTCCCTTCCCTTCATGTAATCAAACATTCTTTGTATGGCTTTGTTCATGGCAGAGTTTCACAGAATGATTCAAAGTGGATGATAGTTTTTAGGATGCTTGAATACATGCTACATTTAGTTTCCTTTGTCTGTTTGATGCCTTGCACAAGTGTTATTACGTCCTTTCCTTGTTTCATCAGTATAAAATTTTCTCCTTTAAGAATAACATATCATTTTTTCTGCTGTATTTCATTCTTGGAGATTATAGTTTACATCATCCAGATTCTTTTTGGTTGAATACTTCAAGTATTTCCTTTTTAATTTGTCTCCATTTTCTTTCAAAAAAATATTGATTTCCTTATGGTTTTTGATTTACAGTACAGTTAAGACTAGCACTACAATTACCTTTTTAATTTTAATAGCTGTCATGCAATACTAATAAAGAATCAGGAAGCCACACACTATAAAAAAAACCAATAAGCATACTCATTGAGTCACATCCAGCAGCAATGCGTATTTTTTCCTAATCTTTGATCACATGAATCTACAATCTACTACTTGCAGAGGTTTTGTTTTTTTTTTTTTCTTTCTGTAGATGTTTGAGAATGAATACATTATTTTGTATTTCTGTTGAATTGTTTTTATAATCTCTTCCCTCAGATTCTATCATCTCAAATATCTTATACCAGATTGTTTTGTTCTCCATATAAGTGAGTTAAGATTTATAAACATGGACTTTATAATGCATTTTGAACTTTCAATATGAAATTCAAACTTATATTCAGCCATATTCAATTAGCTTCTATCTATCCTAAATTTTACATGATTCAAATAGCAAAAGAAAAATTTATAGAAAATTTTACTCATGATCCTGTTGCCTGGTGTACTGATTCCCTGGAGAGGATTCTCTGACTATCCCTGTATCCCAGAGGGCAGAGTGGGTGGG
>JAOXNG010000001.1:18366943-18378753 GCA_028566535.1 Scolopax minor | reverse complement strand
CCTTCCAACTCTAAAAAAATTCAGTGAAATTCAGTGAAATATTTATCCAACTTCTGAGGTGAGGTTTGAATCAGTCCTGCTGCTCTGTGGCTGGTACTTCAGTTATTGCTAAACTGAATTACATATCTATGGGGACTTCTGGCAGAAAAGGACTGCCCAAGTGGAAATGAATACAGATATTTTGAAATGGGTAGTTTGGAAACAGAAAAGGCACTGAGAGTAACTGCTTTACAAAAAACTGTAAAACAGAAGGCAGGATTTAGGGGAGAAGAACCCTAGTAGATTAGTGTGGGAATGAGAAAGTTGGAGACACGCTACAGAGCTCAGCAGGTGTTCTTGAATTGATGGGAAGGAGTCCTCGAGATCAGTAAAACAATGTCCTTATATGTTAATGTGTGTGTGGTGTGAAACACATAGCAGCATACCAAAATAGTAAATTTTGTTAGCTAGGTGCAATAAACATTTAAATGTAGCCAATTGTATTGCTCACAATGGTGTATGGACATCCACTTGTAACCTATCTGTGTAAAGAGCAGAACGTGTGACCAAAAGACTGAAACTATATATGCTGGAAAAGTGAAACAGTAAATGTCTTCGCTTCACCACTTAGCAGAGTCCGTGCCACAGATTAGGGTCCTGTTTCAAACACTGCCTCATCCAGAAAATCCCTTACTCCTCTTCATTCACCCTGTGTGGTGGTTCAGCTCCTGTATCCAAAACTGAGATGTTATTTCCCAAGCTCACACTTTAACATTAATGATTGTAAGATCAAGGTAAAAGTGCTATAGGTGGTAGCATTTAGTACAGTTGAACAGTGTAATGTGTTGGTGACAATTAAATAAGGATGATTATTAATGTTGGCTGTGATTAAAGCAAAATCTATTAAAATGAGTTGACTATTTATGAAAATATTTTTAGGTTTTTTATGCCCAACTCTAGTATTGAGAATCTCATTAAGAAAAAGATTTAAACTTGAAAGAAAATGCCAGAGTATTTGGATAACATCCATTTTTGGTAAATCAGAATTTCTTTTAATAGCTATAGTCAAATACATGATTTCTTTCACTCTGCCTTCTAAATTCTTGCATTTTGTCAAACCTAATATGTTTATAGTTAGTTTTCTACATTTTATCTCTCTCCTTATTGCAACTACTGATTTTGCTTTTCTTCAGACATTAAATAGGAAACCTGTTGATATTTTTAATAAGAATCTATGCTACTGAACTCAGTTTTCATCTGCCAGTTATTATCTCTGATAAAGATTACCCAATCTTCCTGACTCTAACACAACCATCTGAGTTTTATTTCACCTTAACTATTGCAATTTGCATTTCTATATCATCATTCCCATTAACCACCCTGCCTTTGTCCCTGTGTTATAGTTTTCTTTATTGAAAGCTGAGATGAAGCATTTATTTAATTTTTAACCCAGACCCATATTATCTTTTAGACAATACCCATTTTTAACACAGTGCAACTCTACTTTTTCCCTATTTTCTAGGCGACCTTTTTTGCTTTCTGTAATTTCCTTTGCAAGGTCTACCTCTGCTTGACTTTCAACAATTCTGAATTTATGAATAGGAATTCAGTGAAGTCCACCCCGTGAATAGACCTGTCCACCCACTGAGACATAGCCCTGCCATTTATTTATCAACAGTATCTTTTCTGTTACAAATCTAGTTGACAATGACTCTTTTTACTCAATAACCTTAATCTTCAGTTGCCTTTTGTTTATTATTCACTCAATGCCACATGCTCTCCATTACATCTCAAACATGAGGAACTTACAAATTGTATTTAGCAGAGGCCAATTCAAAATAGCAGAAGAGTCACTCGTTCCTGGCTGTTGTAAATATCTTTGGAGAA
This sequence comes from Scolopax minor, assembly GCA_028566535.1. NCBI lineage: Eukaryota > Metazoa > Chordata > Aves > Charadriiformes > Scolopacidae > Scolopax > Scolopax minor. The sequence continues at coordinate 18,376,887 of JAOXNG010000001.1, read as the reverse complement.
TCAGCACTGTTTTCCATGCAGACACATTTTGCTGCGGCCTTTTTCCACTATCTCATTTTGACTAAAGCTTCGATGTTTCCATTCACTATTTATTTTTCTTTATCAGAATAAGATTTTTAAAAAACATAATATATACATATATAATAGATAGCACTGTCCTGGAAACAATTTACGCAGGATTTCTAAAATGGATGTGTCAAAGAAATCAGGAAGATGCACCACTTGCTTCTGGATACCAGTGGCTACAGAAAAGAGCGGTTCTGATTCTCTGTTACTTGCACCTCTGAAGTACAGGAACAACCTATGATTTAAGTGCTTTCATCCCTTGGTTGCATAAGAAGAGCAGTGCACAGGGATTGAGGTCCAAAAGGATTTCTTATCCTTTTAGATAAGTAATTTCAATACAGTCAGACCAGAGAAGCACAAAGCTTTTGCTGGCTAAAATCGAGGATGCAGTAGCGAGTGGCAGAAACATGGTGTGGCCTCCTTGGAGGGCTGAAAGTGGGATCAGAGAACTGGAGTTCTCTTTAGTGTAGGTCTGCCCTTAGACCACTAACTTGAGTACTATGAAACTCTAAGGTGTACCCCAAGACTGAGAATACTCAACGCATAAAAACTTCTTACTAATCCTAGCCAATGGCTAGAATGTGCTCTTGCACAGAGGCATGCTCCTATTTGTTTTTTTTTACAAAAGCATAAAAATGCACATCTCAGCACTGTTAATATTTTTTTCATCTGTATAAATGCTATGTGCTTTAAAGTTATCATAAGTAGATTATATGTAGTCTTTATACTTATGTCCTATACATTGAAGAAAAGGCATAAAGTCTTTGATGTTTTGCTACTAAAAGGGACAAAAGCATCTCAATATAACTGCCATTTCCCTAGTGGAAATGTCAGGCAAATCCCCCTCTGTTTCTTTTTCCTCCTTCACTTTCTAATAATATACTGAGGAACTTTTAAAAAGAGCTGCATATTCATCACCACAAATGAAACTTCACATTTTTCTGGCTGTGGAGATGGTAATTATAGGTTTGCACTTATAATTGAAACATTGATGAACATGCCCCACACTGCAGCAAATATAAAATAATTGTTAGGCAGACTATGTGGTGTTCTGGGGGAAAAAAACCCTAAAGAGCAATTGAAAGCAGCAGCATGAATCCAGATAATGATTACCCCAATGGCTTATTTCCTAGTATCATTTACTGCCAGGAGAAATTAAACCAGTGGGGGCAGGATATTTTTGCAGAAAATGACAAGCTCCTGGTTCTTCCTTAAATAACAATGTACCCAATACTTGATGGCCAGTTTCAACCGCCCTATTTGTAGGGCAGTAGACCCATTTCTGAAGGGAAAGTAAAAGGGGCAGAAGCAAATTAATTTTTCCTCTCTGGCAAGAGGGTTCCCAAAGAACCAACCCCCCCAAAAACAAAAAAATTGATGGGAAACCCAAACAGAGCAATTAATAACTTGCTACATTTCTTAGAAGGAGAAATTCAAGTTCTCCACTTATGGCACAGAACTGGAAAAAACCAAACTTTGGTTCGTGGTTTACTGCTCCTTTCTCCCCTCCTTGTTCACTAGTATCTACCTGCTTTGTACTTGTGCCTCAGACTGAGGCATTTGTTAGCAGCACATTTGAAGCCTACAACAACAAAGAGATGGCACAACAAAACAACTCCCCTGGGGTTCTTTTGAGACCAGTGCTATATCCAGAAGTCACCTTGGTCAAACAACTGCTTTGCACAGTTTGAATAAGGGCAATAGAGTCCATCAGTCTCTGGAGTTACTAGTATTAAGCACCTGTCTAGCAATAAAACTTAATAAGATCATTTATAGCTTATTCAGAGCTAAAGCAGTTCACATCAGTGGAAATAAGAACTCTAGGCCTGGATTTTTATTAGAAAGAAAAAGCTAGAAGGTTAGGAACAGCACATAACTTACTAAACTTTTGTTTGCATTTCATCCAAGTGGTTTGGATTGAGAATTACCATCTGTGTTATCAGAAAAACATTTCAACCAATTACAATCTGATTTAGTTCAGGACAAGAATAGGAAAATAAACAATCGTTGACTGTTGTAAATGCAAAACTGGAAAAGTAACAACCAGAAGGAGTTCTGCTGTAAGCTAATAAGAGTCAGATCAGAGACAGTTGCTATTCCAGATACTAAACTCGTGGTTACTGCGGGTGGGGGTGTGTGCATGTAATAAAAGCTTAAAACTAATTATGGAGAAAAAAAAAGAATTTAAATATTTCATGTTAAGAAAAGTATTTGGAATCTGATAGTATTTTCTGAATTTCTCCTATATTCAATATAGAAGTTTATTTTTTTAATACTCTTCATACAAAATTTGGAAAAAAAAGAAGCCTTCTTAAGTATCTTGAGCCTGACAACCAATTATATGAAAAACAACCAAACCAAGAGATCATGCAGTAGGAAAGCATTCCGAATAAAGAGAAGGAACTGAGAAACATACCTAACACGAAGCATGCCTTAGAGTACTCCCATTAAAAGTTCCTGTCTTGCTGAAGGAACAACATCACAAACCTCCAGGTAGCACTTTAAACCACTTAGATTGAACCTCCTGTGCTCAGCTGCTTGGCATTTCTGAACTAGCTAATTAATGCCAATATTTAGCACAGGGACAGGTGGGAAAACTAATGACTAATTTCTTCTCGCTTTGAACTCAACAACCACTACTGTCTTTTAAAAATACAATTCTTGCCACTCCCTGCTGATTCCATTTCTTGTCAGCCTCATTGCTCCGACATGGGGCTGCAATAAGCGAACAGCTGGATGCAGCATTCTTCTGCAAGTGGAACAGCTTTGTTTCTGCAACAAGCACCTTGTCTTAATGTGATCACATTGCTTCCCTTGGATGGGTCAAAAAATGCGAACTCTTCTAACAAGAGGACCAACAGCATGCATGTTGCAAGTAGTACTAGTTCAGCTTCACTGCTAAACCTTCCTCCATTAGAAGAGGAAGGGAAGAAGAAGGTACACATTTTTTGAAACTGTATTTTTTGGGTACGTGATAAAAGTGAAGGAAGACAGGAGAGATCATAACATTTAGGCTTTTTATTCAGCAACTCAGTAAGAAGGGTATTCATCCAAGATGTTGTCGAGTGCAAACAAATATCTGCTCCAAATCATCTGAAAGAGGAGTTGGTTTAACTGCAGGAGTTAAAGCTCAGCCTTTTCGACTTTTCTCACTCCAGCTTCTTCAATCTCTATTAAGTACATTGGTAGTATTTAGCAATAGCGTAATTTCCTTTTTCTGGTCAAATGACCTAGTCAGTGATCACAAAAGTTTTGATCAGGCAGATCTAGTCCTATAGCAGCTTCTTCTTTTTGACTTCTGACATGCTCCAAAGTTTATATAAACATTGTCTGAGCTAAAGAAGATGATTATTAACACTCTCGGAAGAAACATATGATCCTAGACCTTTCTCCAGTGATCTTACATGAAAAATGTTGGTAGGGTACTTCCAATCCCTACTAATAGAAGAGGTAAGTGAACTCCCTTTAAGGGAGTGCAAGTCATGCTGGGTAACTGTGTAGGGGAATTAGCTGTGCTTTGGATTTGGGCTGACCAAAGACTGAGAACTTTTGCTGAGATGTCTTTGCTCTTGAGAGAAAAATGACAAGGTGTTTTTGAAATCTTTTTTGTTAAACCTAAGGGAAGCCATTGAAAAGTTTTTAAAATGTTTTAATTACAGCAAAAACTGTTCAGCATGCATACATCTGCAAATAGTTTTAACTGCTAAAAACCAATACTTATTGCAGCCTAATACCCTCATAGTAAAACCCTGTCCATCAAGCTTTTGAAGTGCATATATGACAAGGTTTGGTCAAGTATAACTGTGAATTTTAGCACTAGCTAAAGCTATAGTCAGGAAATGCTGAAATCATAAGTTAAGTCTAACAAAAATAAATGGTTGACTGATAAAGAATAAATTTGTTGCTTTCATACATAGATCAGCTGTGCGTTCAGTTCACATTGTTTTTAAAAGGCGTTAGGTCTTTCCTTACATCCTCTTGGAAAGCTGAGATTAATAGCTTTGCAACAACAAACAGTAAAAATATGGAGGGAAATAATAAGTAATACTTAGAAGAAAAATTATAAGGATTTCACTTCTTCAGATACGAAGAATTGTGTATATTGAATATATTCTGTTACTCTTGATTTAAACATCATGTAAACCAGATAATTTTTAAAGTCCATCATATGTTGGCTTTAAATTACTATGGCTGGGTGGGGGAAATAGATTGAAGAGATGGGTCTGAAATAAGCATTTGTTTAAAAGTATCAGTTTAATAAAACCAGGATTTTAAACAGAAAAACAAAACAACAACAAGCATGAATTTACAGGAGCTTAATTTTATGCAGAATAGGTTATTTAGACAGGAAACAAAAGAGAAAAGTAGTGAAGTTAATTCTGCACAAGACAATTCCAAATTCATTCTCTTCTCTCAGTGTCATTGTGTCCACCTGGATAGATCCTTTTCAGGGGTAAAGTTTAGTAAGTGTTGTATGAATTAGTCAATTGGTCAATTGTTCTAACATCCATTAATGAAGCAACAGAACTCACTGCTAAAATCTGGCATAGTCTTTAAAAGGGTAATACGAAGCACCATATTGCTAGGGTTCTAGTTCTGAAAGCTTGTTATTTATCACCACTACCATTTATTTGTCAACCTCAAGTGAAAAATATCAAGGCTCAGTTGATTCCTCAGCTGACATTAACCAATGAAAATGAGATGTATCATGGAGCAGAAAGATGTGATGCTGGCACAATAAGGACAGTAAAGATCATACTTTTTTAACCAATCATTTAGAAATGAAAAGGTTTGGGGAAAAAGAAACAACTTGTAGGATTCTATGAATATGATGTCTATCCATAGTATGGTATATAACCATTATATGGATTAAGAATGAAAAATTTGAGCCTATTAGAGGTAAGTGTGCTGGACCTTTCCATTGTCTGTCAAAATAGTAATAGTTTCCCTCTGACTTTGAAGCTGTCACTTTAGAGATAGATAACTCAGTCTACTGCATTATACTTTAGTGTCTAGTCATAATAATTCAGTATTAAAATTTAAATCGTGGCACTGAAAATAGATAATTAATGACAATTTTTAAGACAAGTTTTATAGCCCAATCCTACAGTCAACATTCAGCCTCACACTCAGTCCATAAACCAATTTATTCTTTTGGGCTTTGGCCTTCAATCATTTTTTTTCATCTTTAATTCCCAAGGCCTAGTTTCTTGAACCTTGTTCATTATGCCTTCTTGTACAACATGCAAATTATGTGCACTTAAAATGCTATATTTCTCCCATTTATTCATATTGGTAGTAATTATTTAGCTATTGGACTTTGGAATTGCAAGTCACTCAAAGGCCCTCTAATTTGTCTGTATCTGTTGGCAAACACTGAAAGATACTGTGATGTGAGGTCCTTTCCAGAATTTCTGTGGTATTATTTTTCCATGGAGTGACTTCCGTTTGTTGCTCTGTTCTACTCCATTGTTATAATTAAAACATTCTAAAATGAATGGCAGCTTTTCAGTAGAAAAGTTGCTCTATCTTACAAAATAAAAAAAAACCAAAACCAAAACCAAAAAACAACCTTAAAATTTTTTTGTGATACCCAATGCTTGGGTTTTGGTAGGATTTTTAAACATGCAACCAAAAGTGACTGTGATCCAGAGCAATAATTTTTCTTATTTGCAGGTAGTTCAAGTTAGTCACATAAGAGCAGTTAAAGCAGTTTAACAGAAACAATGACTAATTACTTCAGAAATATAGCAGTGATGTAAATTACGACACTATGTAGCAATTTTAGTAACTGTCCAATGAGTGTACATATTAAATGATTAGAAGGAAGGATAACAATATTTTTTGCCTTCTTGTTGCTTAGGTATGCTGGTGGTAATCCACAATGAAGGACTGTCTCATCTGCATGGGAAAGCAATTAATTCTGAAGCTGGTCACCAGCATATTTGGTATCTCTGTGACATATGGAAGCAAAAACCAGAAGCATTTGGGATGGGGCAGGACATCTAGTAGATTTCATCAGATCATAACCTAATAGATTTAACTTCATAAAATAATAGGAAATATAGAGACATCAAATAGAAATAAAATAGGTTAATAAATCTATATGTCTATTTCTCGCATATCTTTACAGAACAACTTTCTCCAGAGTTGCATTCAGGTGACAAAAAGCTCCACAATCTCCTCTAGGACATCCAGAAGCGTGTTCCTTTACAGAACGTTGGAATTGTACTCCTTGTTCTGAGCAGGGATCCCTTCCACCCGAGGAGCTTTCTCTCCTAACTTACCAGAAGGTGCACCCTTCAGACAGAGATCTAGTTACCAGGGAATTGTTCAGGGTACATTTGCCCTGAGCATTAATCCTATTTATCTTATTTAATATTCATCCCATTATATACAGATACATAAATTTTATCCCCTTTGTATATTATAAACTATTTATATTATTTATAACATTCAATTATGAGATTAAAACCAACAAATTAAATACCACAGTTGAATGAATTATACTGTAACACCTTTTCAACCTGACTAAGCTTCCTCTCATTCATGCAGCTAAATCCAGCCAGAAGTGATAGCATGTTCCAACACAGTATCTATCGGTCAACAGAGTAATAGAAGATGGTGAAGTAGAACATTAAAATGTGTTTATACTTTTATTAATATATTTAGTCAGAAAGGATACATTTTTGGTAGTTAAATAACATTTTCTATAATAGGCATATGTATAGTTTTATACTTCTCAAGTGGCTGGTATATGGCTAAGGGTCTAAGTTTATGTGGTTTATTACTGGGACAACCATCTTGGAAAAGTCTGCAGATGAACTTGGCGGTTCCATAACAATTCTGTGATTTTGAACTGCCAAACTGTCCATGCTCTGCAAATAATCTTAACAGAGCATGCCAGATGAGTTTTGCAGAAGCTGCCAATTCTATTTCATAGTAAAATTTGAGACTTTGATATTTGTTTAGTTACAGACTGGAATAAAAAAAGACTTAAAAATATTTATTAAAATTACACAGGTGTGATTACAAAGTTACATTTATAGTACAGTGTCTGAGAAGACAAGCTGCACAGATTTGCGTGGATTGAACGCTGTAAATCTATTTCACAAAGCAGCAAGTACCACTTGAATATCAGATTTACACTCCATTTGTTTAAGGAGAAATCTAAAAGATCAGGTTAAATATCAAAGTGGTAATGAGATAATGGGGAAAGAAACGGCAGTTAGTGTACTAACAAGAGGAAAAGAGCCATGGTCATCCTTTATGTGAAAAAAAAAAAAAAATTAAATGGCGTCTCTGCACTAAACTATTGTCTAAGATCCCTATTCCAAAGACATTAACCTATAGTTTCCCAGCTTTGATAAAACATTATAAATAGAACAGAAGATTGAATGAAGTAGTATTGCATTCATACTTTTGCCTTTAAAGAATTTAATCTTTCTCCATAACATTCTAAATATCCTATTCCTCCTTTTTTTTTTCTTTTTTTTTTAATTTCCTCAAACTGGAAGATTTAACGTGAACTTCAAGCTCTTTATTGAAAAAGTATAAAAATGAGGCCTTGAGTAGCAATAAAAGCATAGAATCTTTAATCTTTGAGTTTAAATTGCTTAAATCATAATGGGAAATAAGGGACATTTTTCATGAAGAGCTTATATTTTGATAAGAAAATGGACATTTTCTTTAGTCATATTATTAGCTACCATTTATGTTATTTCCCCACATAAACTGGGTTCCAAGACCGAATAATGTGCCTTATGATTGTTTAGCATTAATCCAGTTTAAGGCATATGATTATCAACATCTGATGTGAATGAGCTTCTTTGTATTCTGGTAAACTACAGTGGGAATGGATGAATCATGTAATAATAGCTGACAGCAAAGACTGCAAATATGTCCTGGATATGCAAACTGAAAGATAACGTTCCCTTTTTGTGTGGATATATGTTACCTCATAATGTAACTTATCACTATTACAGTCTTACTTCAGATATATAACTCCTTAACATTGGCATTTAAGATGTGACACTAAGTACTCTATGAAAAGGCAAAATAATGTGGATCTTAAGTTTATAAAAATGCATATGTAATCAAAATTCTGCTGAAGCACTCAGCTGAAAAGTATCATTTGGGTAGAAAATAGAATCAGCAACATCTGTCATGTACCATAAGCATTAGCCTAATATTCACTTTGGATCAGGAGCACTTTTAAAGGTGAGTCATCCCACCTGTTTTACTGCTGGTCATGTCAAAGAATGATCCTGGTAAGCACACATTGGAGTCCTTGTAACTAAACTGGAGGAATTAATTTTTTTCACTCCAACTGCTGTTGGACATTCAGTACAGAAGACCACTTCTGAAGGTTTCAGTGTGACTCATTGCTCACAAACGTAAAATTGGCCTTGCTTTATTGGGACTTTTGTTTCTGTGATTATCTGACAGAGCCTGGCTTGCCCATGATGTTACATGTCCATACTGCTGTATCATGACCTTAACAGAACTGACAGTCTCCTGTGTAATAACTTTTTTTTAGGATATATTTGTCTATCTGTCTGCCTGGCAGTCTGTTTGTCTGTTGTCTATATAGAACTCAAATGGTATTTAGAATTAATTAATCAGTTGTCCATCTGGCGTTCTTCTTCTAAAATGTCCTGACTACTCATAGACAGTGGCACAATCCCTTTCTCTCTGTGAACAGAATGCTCCTGAATTTTAAGGGCCTGGAAGCAGTGCAGATGTTTTTCTTTCTTAGCAATGACTACTGTTTGCGTTTTGGAATTTGATTCAATACATTGTGCGGAGCTGAAGATGCTACAAATCTTTTTTTTTCTTGCTTTGGGAATAGATTGTATTTACACTCTCTTTCCAGTTGTATGCAATCGTATTATGTATGTTTAGCAAGGTTTATATAAGTGGTATCATAATGAAAACTCACATAGTGTCTGGCCTACATACCAAGATAAAACATTATAGCAGCTTCCATGTGTGCTATTACAGTCTGTGAGATCGTCAAGGATCAGTTACAGATCCACATTGTTTTATTTCATTATAAAAGCCACCTGAAATGGCTAGTCCAATATAAAAGATAAAGCTCTAAATTTGAGGGGAAAAGAACTAATAAACAGTGCAGGAGTTGCATGTTTATGCAATGCATATAATGCCTGTATTGGAAAAATGGTAGTTAAGGTGACAAGTACAACCTTAATTTGACATAGGATTCTGGAAAATCTTAAGATGGCTGTTGAAAGACAACAATAATTACACAGATGGAGAAAAGAGAAAGTGGGCAAAAATAAATCTAGATTTTGTGTAAATTAAGTCATAACAGAAAAATCTGATGTTCTTCAAAAAAAAAAATAAAAGGAATAGAAATACTCAAATAACATGGAACAGAAAGATTAAGAGTTGTCAGGGGAGTATTTATTAAAAATAATTCTGTTTAATGCTTTTATTGAACAATTCTGTTTAATGTTTTCATTGAACCATATGTTAGTAAAATCCGTAATGATGCAAAGTATTTTCAGGCTGGGAACTTACCAAAGAAGACCACAACACAAAAATTGAAGTATTTTGACAGCTGTATTATCATGTTCCATTTCACTAGTGCTACTTCAAAAGAAAATTCTTACACAGAGGTAACTAATAAGAGATTTTCTTCAAACTTGGGACTCAATAAATGGAAGTGGAAGAGTCAGACAGGAACGTACACTTACCGAATGACTACTGCAAGTGAGGATATGGTGAAAGAAGTCCCTTTTGTATGATAATGACAGTATGAATTTCGGATGCATCATTTTTTGAGGACTCTTTCTTCTTCCTTTTTTAAACCTTATAGGGATTAAATGCGACCAAGTTTATCTCTTGAGGGGAAA